>OZ035881.1:139902808-140350308 GCA_964034835.1 Muscina levida | reverse complement strand
AACCAAATTTAGTAAAAACACATGATAAACCATAAAACAAATGACAATTTTTTTTCGTCGTCGATTCAAGGTGTGGTGGCTCCAAAGTGATACGAAATTTCTAAATCTTATATGAGAAAAAAAAAATTTAACAAAACAGACGAAAAAAAAAACATGAACACATAAATCAAATATTCAACGATAATAAAGTGCATAATTTATAAAGGGGAAGAGAGGATACTAACAAAGAAGAGAAAAAAAACACATAAAAATAAGTCAACAACACCACCGCCTACCATCCATCGCATTTAATGGTATTCAAATACAAATCAGAGTCAACTAAACATTAATTCAATTGGAATTTCAATAAGACGTAGCACACACACAACAATGTATGCCAGCGATTAGAGGTGACAATTTGCGAAATACATACCACACGACGACGCAAGTATATTATAATAATTAAGGGGAACTATTTGCAAGACCCAAAGAAAATTACAGGTTCACTTAGTTTTTTTTTGTTTTTGTAATTCGTTCACATTTTTATACGTTACTAATTTATGCACACTAATGAACAACGACAACAACAAACAAAACTACACTGTAGTACAAAGTTTAGATTAGTTTTTTTGTGCACAACACCATGCGTAGCCAAATAATTGCGAGCGATTCAACGCCTGAATGCCTTAACGAATGCTAGACGAATTGCGTCTAATCTATAAACTTATATGGCAGAGTCATAAATACCTGTACAACCAATTTTATGCTATAAATATATAATACTATGCGAAATGTTATTTATAATTGAACTTGAAAGTGTTCAGCTGAATACGCAAAAAAGTGCTTAAGTGGTAATCGTAAAAACAGTACGCCACCTTTTATAGGAGATTAGAAATCGTACGCAGTTAAATCAAAAAAAGAAAAACAGCGCTATCACTGTAATTAAGACTCAATAAAATTATAATTATTAGATTCCTAGAACTACCACAGAGGAAATGATGTGATGATAAACAGTAAAGAATTTTTACTGCACTTTATGTGCATTAATGATAATTTTATTGACTCATTGTAAAATATAGTTTGTTACAAGTATATAAACTATACGAACAACTATAACACCAGATATTAAATTTAAAATTTTCGTAGACTTATACTTTACTCAGTAAGTTATTTACCAGGGCAACCGGAAAATTGCCCTAAAAATCGTGTTTTATGCGCTTAAAATATGCCCTAAAAATGCAATATAATCTCTTACAATCATTAAATATGCGCTTAAAATCAACAAAAATATGCTCTTAAAAATTGAACACAATTTTCTTCATATAAATTATAAATATTTTTATGTGAAGTGAAAAAACAGCTTAAAATTTAAAAAAAAAACAACAAATAACTTTTTAAACAAAACAATGTTATTTTAAATTCAGTCTTTTTAAGTATTTTGGCTTAATTTATATACACAAATATCAAGTAAGTAAAATAAAGTTAAAAGTAGTATACAATTACATTTAATAACTTATCTCTATCTATATATCATTTTATGATTTTATGACTGCTTTTAACCATGTTCCCCAACGTGTTGTTATAGGATCTGGAGATAATGCATGATCTGGAAACATTTGTTTAAAAAGTTCTACTCTACATGGAGCTTTCAAAAAATACCTTCTTGACATTAGCAATAGCTTTATTTACGTTTTTATTTAACTTTCTAATATATTCACATAATCGATGAAGACCATGAGCAATACATGTCACATGCGTTACTTTAGCTTTTGCAGCCTTTATTATGTATGGAGCTGCATCCGTCTGCCGGCTGCATCTATAGTTTCATCTATTGAGATCCATACAAATTGATTTTTTAGTATTGCTCGTATATTGTCCTTGCAGTCGTTGTTTCTCAAATAATGTTCTTATATTTTGGTTTCTCATTTTGAAAAGAAAACTATTTTCTTTTGAGAGTCTACCGGAACATTCTACCAAAGACAATTGTTTTGTCGGTTTTTTTACTTCTATGACTTAGTTGAATATGTTTGACGCTTTCCAAATGCTGCTTTACTTGAAATCTGCGATCTGCTGAAATAACTTTGCAGATGTGGTTGTTACATTTGAAAAAAGTTGCAGATTTCCTTGTTTTTACGAACAAAAAAACATAATATATGCTTAAAAAGGGAATTTTTTTTAAATATATGCCCTAAAAAAACATGAAGTATGCTTAATAAAGGTTGTTTTTTTAAATATGATCTTAAAACCAAAATATGCCGAAATATGGCTTTATTGGTAAAATATGCTAAAATATGCTGCAACAAATAGGTATCAAAACACTTGTAGGACCATGAAACGTGTAAATACCTTACCCATTTGTTAATATCTCGTTCTAAAAAAACATGCATTTGCATATATTGAAATAACTTTGCAGATTTGGGTGTTACATTTGAAAAAAGTTGGAAAATTGCAAAGACTTCCTTGTTTTTACGAACGAAAAATTAAAGTGAAAAACATAAAATATGCTTAAATAAGGACATTATTTAAAAATTATGCCCTAAAAAACATAAAATATGCTTAATAAAGGTTTCTTTTTTTAAATATGATCTTAAAACCAAAATATACCGAAATATGGCTTTATTGGTAAAATATGCTAAAATATGCTCTAAGGTCTCCAAACACTTGTAGGACCATGAACCATGTAAATACCTTATCCATTTGTTAATATCTCGTTCTAAAAAACATGAATTTGCATATATTGAAATAACTTTGCAGATTTGGATGTACTTGTTTTTACGAAGGAAAAATCAATGTGAAAAACATAAAATATGCTTACAAGGTTAAAGTTTTTAAAAAATATGTCCTAAAAACATGATATATGCTTAATTTAGGTTGTTTTTTTTAAATATGATCTTAAAACGAAAATATACCGAAATATGGCTTTAGTGGTAAAATATGCTAAAATATGCTAAAATATGCTCTAACAAGTAGGTATCACAACCCTTGTAGGACCATGAAACATGTAATTACCTTACCCATTTGCAAATATCTCGTTCTAAAAAACATACATTTGCATATATTAAAATAACTTTGCAGATTTGGGTGTTACATTTGATCAAAGTTGCAAAGTTGCAAAGACCCTTGTTTTTACGAACGAAAAATTAATGTGAAAAACATAAAAAAGTTTAAAATGGGAAAATTTTAAAAAAATATGCCCTAAAAAACATGAAATATGCTTAATAAAGGATTTTTTTTTTAAATATGATCTTAATACCAAAATATGCCGAAATATGGCTTTATTGGTAAAATATGCCAAAATATGCTCTAACAAATATGTCTCAAAACATGTGTAGGACCATGAAACATGTAAATACCTTACCTATTTGCGAATATTTCGTTCTAAAACAAACATGCATTTGCATATTTCCGTTTGCCATGTTAATTACTTTACGTTTTAACTTATTACCATGTTCACTATGTCATAGAAAAACAACTTAAATGTTGCTAGAAACATTTTCAAATTCGCTTATAGATAAACGTAACACTATACATTGTCAACATTTTCCTTTTGTATTTAGCAACTTACTAATTTGTATGGATTTTTACACATAATTCCACACAAAATATTGAACTCAATACCATCAGCCTTAATATAACATTATCGTGTTGTGTCGCGTATCTCTTAATCTACCCTTGACCTTTTGCAGCGTCACATAGTTATAAACAAACCAAAATCACCGAATAAAGAAAAAAAAACCTCAACACAAAACAAAATTGGAATAAAACTAAATTGTAAGTGAACATGTTAAATTTAATGGACATGAAATTCCTACACGTTTGATCAGTAAAGGTCGGTCGGTCGGTCTGTCAGTCTTTTTGGCTTATTGCACTGTTATGTTGTTATGACACCAACATTTTAGATTCTTCACTGGCCCTCCCCTAGCCATGTAAAAAGGTAACATGATACTGAAATAAATGGTCAAAAGCAGACGAATGGAGGGACGCAAACAACACATGGAACCACACATGAACGGATGGACGGACAGACAGACTTACATACGGGCGAAACATTTCAGTTGAGTTCATTTCAATGCATTTGATTCAGATTGACATGTCATGCCTGAGTTACAGTAATTACACGATAATCTCTATAAAATTTTAGTATGCCATGACTCAATGTTAATGACTGCTCTCGTGTGAGCTATAAACAATTAGTATTACGTTTTTTTTATCGTTTGTATAAATTCTACAAATTTTTATTATTTAAGTTTAAAATTCAGAATTGTCGCTTTTTCTCTCTCTCCGTCTCTACGTCTTAGTCTGGTTGGTATAGAAATCCGGTTTTGATTTATTTTTAAATAATTTACATTTTATATAACAATTTTTTGTTATTGTTATTGTTTAGGACATTAAACAAAAAACAACGAAAATAAAAAACCATCTTCTGTCGTTTAAAAAATTGTCATTTATTAATGACCTACTAGGTGGTGGTGGTGCAGTAGTACCCAAAAAATTTATGGCCAGCCATTTTTTTGCGGCTAACAAATTTTTGTTGTTATGGAATTTTAGCGTGAAATGGGCTGGGGGAGGGGGAAGAAAAAAACAATGTTTTTTGTTTATAGGTTTTTAAATTGTTTGCTTTTAATTTGATTGCCATAAATGTCATAGACATTTGCTCTTTTTATGTAGTGAATCTATTTTATTTCGTTATGCTTACGGTATGATACGATGTGTTAAGCAAAGAAAATTTCAAGTATTTTGATTAAGATAATAAGATAAGGGAGAAGCAGAGAAAAGCAAGTGATGTTTTAATTGTCGATAACCTTGACATTGACATTTCTATTGCAATTGTGGCCGGGTTGATATGGGGGACAATGTTATTAAGATTTATTCGCTTTTATCGTTTCGATATATTTTTTTATCTGAATTTATAAATGGAAATAGAACAATTAATCTCAGTGACATTATTTTCATAAGCTTTTGCCGCAATTGACTCAAAATGTATATAATTTTGAATATTCGTGAGGTCAAACCATTGACCTATTCCAGGAATGCATTTATGCATTTACAAATTTTATTATAGTAATTTGAATTTCTGCATATTTTTTAATATAAATAATTTAATTTAATTTAATAATTTATTATTTTTTAAAAGAATTACAAAATAAATAATATAATAGAGATTAATTTATTTTTTTCCCCATATAACAACGATATATTTTGTAAAAATAACTCTTTTATATAGAAATCATTTTGTAATTATTTTACAAACATAAGAGAAAAAAAATTATAAAATTATTAAACCTACATATGTATATATAAATGAATTGCTGTGCGTTAGTCTCGCTAAAACTCAAAAACGACTGAACCGATTTTCAATATTTTTTTGGACAGGGATGGTTTAGAAAAAAATGGGCGAGATCGGATTAGTGGGCGTGGCTTACATCTTGAAACTTTAAACGTCTCTATGTCATGAACTATCAGAGGTATGAAGATGATATTATGTGTATATGTTGTTCGTGCAGTTAGAATTGCAGCCAGGGAGGAATTGGGCGGTGCCACGCCCCCTTTTAAAAAATCGATCAGACGATTTATCCAATAGACCGATTGATAGGAAAATTTTACAAAGTGATACTGTTGACCTGGTTGTGATTGGATAAAGGGGCGTGGCACCGCTTATACAATTAAAATTTAAATATCTCATACACTACCAGAGTTAGGAAAATGAGATTTGTTATATATGTTGTTGGCTATATCTCATCAACTATCCGAGGTATGAAGATGAGATTTAGTATATATATGTTTTGGTGCAGTATTAAATACAGTCAAAGCGGAAGTGGGCGGTGCCACAGCCCTTTTCTAAAATAGCTCTGACGGCTTTTATAATATACCGATTGATAAGAAAACTTGGTACAGATGACCTGTTCATAGTCCCTGACTATACTTAGTTGTGATTGGATAAAGAGGCGTGGCACCTCTAATACAACTTAAAAGATACAAATTCTATATCTCATGAAGTATCAGAGATATGAAGATGAGACAAGTTGATACCAAGTAGACAAGTTGATACCAGAATTTTACAAAGTGGTGCTGATGACCTGTTTTTTGTCCTTGGCTATACTTGGTTGTGATTGGAAAAAGGGGCGTTGTACCGCCCATACAATTATAATTTAAATATCTCATGAACTACCAGAGTTAGGAAAATGAGATTTGTAATTTATGTTGTTGTACAGTATGAATTACAGCCAGGGCGAAATTGGTCTGTGCCACGCACCTTTTAAACCGTTATAAATGCCATATTAAGAAATTGATCGTCTTTTCACAGTATTTTGCAGTTCGTCTAGGGATAGAAACAGGCTATTTGGGCAGAAATTGGTAAAAACGCACGTCAATATATAACTTTTTACCTGCACCAAACAATTCGTCCGTATACCAGGAAAATTAGGATATATCGTAACTGTGCCGACTAAAACAGTGATATGTTTTTTATGTACTTTACTGGTATAAGATTTTTAATTGCTTTTCGGGTGAGCGAATCGGTAATAAATCCTATAAATAGAAAATTTAAGCAATGTTCATTGGAGTTGCAGAGGAAAACAGCTTTTGTTTGACTGGGGGTGACAATTTGAATTTTCATAGTATGTCAGAGGTAACATTACCGAACATTTGGACAAAAATGATGTACACCAATACCTCGCTTTGCGTCTTATCGTTTCGAAGTTGCGTCGCTGCTAATTTTCACTGTGCGTCGTTAAATTTTCGAAGTTGCGTTGTTTTGGTTTATTTCGGGGATTCCCTCAGTGCAATTTTAATACAGTTTTTTTTCACTTTGTTGTGCTAATGCATTTCTATAAATCTGTACGGTTTGTTTCTGGTTACAAAAAAAAAATTATATATATGAACTCGTCATGGAGTTTGAAACGCGTCATCCTAGTGCATGTCAATAAATTGACAATTAGCCAAAGTTTCAAATGATACACTAACAAAAAATTTTATATTATTTCTGTTTTTAAAATTTTTACTTTGTTCAATTTGCTTTTAAAAAAGTAGTGTTTTCCGAACCCTGGAACCTATCTTTGATCTTTGCGTCGTTTTAATTTGCGTCGTGTTTTTTTGGAACGTAACCACGACACAAAGTGAGGTATTGGTGTATGGTGTTTTATTTTAGACCTACGGAGCATTTGATAGGTATAAGTGTTAATCTAGCTGTCATAATAATGAAGTGTGTTAGACTCTCTTTCAGTATACTGTGGCAAAGCACCATGCAAAGACATACTAGAACAACTTTTACAAATCGTGGACATTTATTTTCAAATTGCGCGCAGTGTTCACCAAACTTATCTGAGCAGCTAATACGCGATAATATAGATCGACCACTATTATTGTTTTGGATAAAATACATCGGTGCTTACAGAAGAACCCATCGCCGCTGTAAACGTACGTGTGACAGAGGACTCGAATTTATCGAACCGACGCCGTTCTCAGCAACTAGATCTCTGTAAATGTTGAGGAAAGATCTTGGCCTACATCCATATAGGATCCAACTGCTGGAAGAATTAGAGCATAGGATATGAAAGTTGGGTCCCTCAGAAAAAATGAATAACTTAAGTATTTGTTTACCGATTTTTACAAAAAAAAATATGTGAATCTCTCGAATAAAAAAGTAAACATTAGGGTGTCCTTATTAAATAGTGGCTACAAACTTCTTCAAAATTAAAAGATAGTGCAAAAATCACAAAAGTTTAAAATTTCGAGGCAAAAAACAAACAGACATGACAAGTTACCAACATCGTTGAAAAGGCCGCAGTCTCTTCTTTCTAAATCCGCTGAGAAACTTAAAATCGGTGGACATTTAACCACATAGCTGGCTTATAAGTGCGTAAAGGTACGAAAAAACGGTATTATAGTGGACTTAATGAGCTACTTAGGTTGCGTAGGCACGTTCAGATTGTATTGATATGTTCACAAAAGTTGTTCAACTTTACCATGGCTATAATTTTGGCGAACATTATTAGTGAAAAATTTGGACTCCCTCAAAAAAGTGAAAAAATAATAATTTTTTCTTAAATTTTTTTTGTAAAGGGCAGAAATATCCAAACTTTGTGACATATATTGTTAATAAAGTTAGTGCGCAAAACTAACAGCTACATTATTGCCAAATATAGTTAAGCGCTTTCACGAAGTGTGAATTAGCTGTTGGAAAAAAACTGATGACACCTTTTTTCAAGGGGCTCACTGATTTTGAGAATCTTTAGGGGTCCATAAAAAAAAAGTTGGTGAACAATCTCGCCAAACTGAGTAAAGGGTTTTATTAACCTTCGATAGTAGAATCAAACCTATACTGTCAAGTTCTCGTATTTTACAAAAAATCTTCATTTGTTGCATAGTGTAATCGAAGACTTTGAATCTTCCTACTTAAAAAAGGACGTCGGCATATTACTTTTCAAAAGTGGAGAAGGTCAATTTTCAGTCTTGTGGAAACAAGATCTGATGACACATAACTTCGGAATGTCTCAGAAGTCGTTGTTGCATGCCTGCTTGTAGAAGTCCGCCGCTGGCCTAGGTAAAATTCTAAGATGAGCAAAATCTGAAAAAAATTACTTTCACCTTCCATACAAACTCCCCGTGTTTGGGGATGTCCGTCTGTCTGTCTCTGAATTTACTGCCAAAGTTTCAGAGATATCGAACTGAAATTAGTTATACAACGTCCAATTCTCTAAGAGGATGTCAAGTTCTAAGATTATGAAGATGGGACAAAAACTTCTTACACCTCCTATAGAAACTCCCCGTTTTTGGAGCGTGTCCGTCCGTCTGTTCCCGCGATTACAGTCGTAGTTTAAGAGCAATCGAACTAAAATTGGGTATGTTCTATTCTATCCTCTAAACGGAGGTTGATTGATTGGTACATACATACATACATATCCCTTACATAGAGATGAGGATCACGTAGGTCCTTTAGACCATTGGAGAGTTTGTCCCTGTGGGGAGTATGTCATCCCTTCAACCGATGCTTATTTTATTTCATTTTATTTATTATATTTTATTTAAATTTTAATTTTTCTGTGGGGGCTTAAGCCTTGACACCTGCCTTAAGTTACAAATAAGATTCAAATACGAGTAATGTAAACATTTTTTTGTATCCCAACATAACAATTGCACTTGTGCAGCTTTTTAAGCAGATAAATGTTTCACACTCCCCTTTAAACAAAATGTTCCCAGTCAACAGCAGACATTTGTCTAAGCTCGGCTAATCAACTAATGTGTTGGAATTTACTAGACTTTCTTTGATCACAACAACACCAACAACAACAAAATCAACATACACATATAACGTGCATTACAATAACATATCTCTCGTCTATAACAAAAACGAAACAGAAAAACTTTAGATTTTATAAAATTATAAATGATTTCATACATTACATTAAAATTCATCTAAAGTCGTTGGGGCTCTGTAGAAAAAAAAGACTACAGCAGGAATGTTGAACCATTAATAATTAAAATGCAGAGAGACAAGATGGATGACGGACAGACGGACGGACAACATTACACGGACATGGCTGAAATAGAGAAGCAAGAAAGAAAAAACGCCAGCCAACAGACATCATAAGTTGTTCACATTAATGTACATATGAATATGTATAAATTTATTAATAACAAAACAACAGCAACAAAAACACGTAATATTATTAGGAAAACAACAACAACAACAAAAAACAGAGGAAAAGTCAATAACAAATTGTTTCATACAGCGAAAATTCGTTTGATGTCGTTTTAGTTTTTGCTCTGGACAACATTTGATGATTGGACTCTTAAATCAGATCAGATTCTTGGCTCGAATTGTTACTAAACACTGTATCTTTGGATTTGAGTCGCCATTACATTTGTAAAATGCATTTGAAAGTGGTAAAACGGGATTTTTAAGAATTAGTAAAACGTTTTGGACGAACTGCTGACGGACGGTCCGTACCATGAGTTGAGTCGAGAAAAAGAAAACGTCAAAGAAAAAACAACTCAGCTACAAGTATTTTACGATAAGTGGTTATATCTATTTATTGGCGTTTTTTACAACGCCATTGCTGTTATTGGGTCTAAAAGACAACCAACGATTTGTTACCAGCAAGAACTTTACATTTGTTTTTTGTGTGTGTGTGTGTGTGTTTCACTTCTTCTTCTACTACTACCTCTAATTGTATTAGAGCTAAGAGTTATGGAATATAGCGTCGTCTGCTCTGCTTGTTTATGGCCAATATACAATGACGCCCTGCCCCTGCACGACCCATAGATAGTTCCATTAACCAATACTTGACTGCTTCGTAGAGAAGCTGTTATTGTAAATTGAATTGGAATTTGATTTTTTGATTAGCAACTGTCAAGCAATTAATAAACTTGAGAAGAAAAAAAACGCAACAGACTAACTAACAAACTATAATGTTAATAAGAAAATTATAAAAACCAACAGCGATAAAAATGAATTTAATATTTTCTCACAAGCAAAGTGGTACGTCGTCCGTCGTTTTGTGCCGGATACAAGAGATTTTTTCGTATTGATAAAAACGGCAATTGTAGTAACACTAATATGTTAGACAAGTAATATCTAGCACATAAAATTAGCTAAGGCAATTGCCTATAGCTGTGGCTAACTGCTGCTGCCGCTGGTTGGTGTTATCATTGTATAGCAATTAGGAAATTTAAAAACGTATTCAACTAAACGGTTAACAGGTTTTTTTTAGACGTGGTCTTAAACAAAAAAAAAGACGAGTGCATTAGGCTTAGGCCTTAGATGACAAATATTATATCCTACAATTAGAATGACACAGTACATTACATGATTTTGGGACTCAATTCTGAGAATTGCATGTGAAAGTAGCCCCAAAAGGAAGGAGTTCTGCATCATTCGTTTTGTCAAGTTACATGCCCTAATAATTTAATATCGAATTGAAGTTAGAAAGTATCGTATAGTGGAATTTGTCATGTTTTAGGCTCATTTGTTATATTGGTTTTTGGTGGCGTATGATTATCATAAGAAATATTCCACGTAAGTCATACGCCACGGAGTACAACAGTTTTAGTGTTGATGAATGAAAAAGTGAAACTGTTGCTTATGTAGGGAAACGTTATATGAACAGATTAAACGAATTGTAATTCTAAATTTTTTTAAATTTGTTTCAGCTAATTTGGACTAGTGGTCTAACAAAAGAACCTAAAACGTGACAAATTCCCCTATACGATACTTACTAACTTCAAATCGATATTAATTTATTATGATATGTAACTTGACAAAACGAATGATGAAGAACTTATTGGGGCTACTTTCACTTGCAGTTCTTAGAATTGAGTCCCAAATCAATGAGCTGAAAATTGTTGTACTGTGTAAATTTACAGGATTTGTAAACGTTGTTCTAGTATAAGTTTGTGCATGGTGATTTTCCAAAGTATACTGAAAGAAAGCCTAACACACTTTATTAGTATGACAGCTAGAGTTACACTTATACCTATCAAACGTCAAAAAAAAGTACCATATACATAGTTTATTTTACAAATGTTCGATAATGCTACCTCTGACATACGGTGAAAATTTAAATTCTGCACTTAATCGAACAAAAGTTGGTTTCCATTCCAACTATAATATGCATTGAAATTAAATTAAATTATCTATTACTGACTTTATTTTCT
Organism: Muscina levida; assembly: GCA_964034835.1. NCBI lineage: Eukaryota > Metazoa > Arthropoda > Insecta > Diptera > Muscidae > Muscina > Muscina levida. The sequence goes on along the minus strand of OZ035881.1, from coordinate 140,338,674 downwards.
GATTCGCTCTACTGAAAAGTAATTGAAAAACACTGCAGGTATGTGTAAAGTAAATGAAAAACATATCACTGCATAAGTCGGCGCAACTGCCACTATATGTCCTCAACTGCCTGGCCACGGACAATTGTTTGATAACGTTTGAAAGTTAAATATTGAACTTGGTTGAAAAAAGGCGTGGCACCGCCCACTTCCATCCTGGCTGTAACTCATACTGCACCAACAACATATATAAGAAATCTCATCTTCATAGCTTTGATAGTTTGTGAGATACAGTATTTTTAACTTTCAAGTTGTATGGGTGGTGCCATGCCCCTTTATCCATTTACAACCAAATATAGCCAGGGATTATCAACAGGTCATCAGTACCACTTTTCGTATCAATCGGTCTATTATAAATGCCGTCAGAGCGGTTTTTGAAAATTGGGCGTGGCACCGCCCACTTCCATTCTGGCTGTAATTCTCATTGTACCAACAACATATATACCTAATCTCAACTTCATACCTCTGATAGTTTATGAGACATTTTAACTTTTTTAACTTTCAAGTTGTATGGGCGGTGCCACGCCCCTTTGTCCAATCACAACCAAGTATAGCCAGGGACTATCAACAGGTCATCAGTACCACTCAATCAATCTATTAGAAAAGCCGTCAGAATGATTTTGAAAAGGAGGCGTTGCACCGCCCACTTCCATCCTGGCTGTAACTCGTACTGCACCAACAACATATATAAGAAATCTCATCTCCTTACCTCTAATAGTTCATGAGATATATCATTTTTAACTTTTAAGTTGTATGGGCGGTGTCACGCCCCTTTATCTAACCACAACTGAGTATAGCCAGGGATTATCAACAGGTCATCAGTACCACTTTGTAAAATTTTCGTATCAATCTGTTTATTAGAAAAGCCGTCAGAGCGGTTTTTGAAAAGGAGGCGTGGCAAGGGCCAATTCCACCCTGGCTGTACTGTACAACGTATATCTTACTGTACCAACAACGTATATAATAAATTTCATCTTCTTACATCTGGTAGTTCATAAGATATAGCCTTTTTAACTTTCAATTTGTAGGGGCGGTACCACGCCCCTTTATCCAATTACAACTAAGTAAAGATAGTGACTATTAAAAGGTCATCAGTACCAATTTGTAAAATTTTCATATCAAAAGCTTTATTAGAAAAGCCGTCAGCGATTTTTGAAAAAAGGCGTGACACCGCCCACTTCCACCCTGGCTGTAATTCTCATTGTACCAACAACATATATACCTAATCTCAACTTCATACCTCTGATAGTTTAAGAGACATATTTTTAACTTTTTTAACTTTCAAGTTCTGTGGGCGGTGCCATGCCCCTTTATCCAAACACAACCAAGTATAGCCAGGGATTATCAACAGGTCATCAGTACCACTTTGTAAAATTTTCGTATCAATCGGTTTATTAGAAAAGCCGTCAGAGCGGTTTTTGAAAAGGGGCGTGGCATAGCCCACTTTTGTCCTGGCTGTAACTCATACTGCACCAACAACATATATAACAAATCTTATCTTCTAACCTCTGTTAGTTCATGAGATATAGCCTTTTTTAACTTTCAAGTTCTATGGGTGGTGACACGCCCCTTTATCCAATCTCAACCTAGTTTGGCCAGGGACTACCAACAGGTCATCAGTACCACTTTGTAAAATTTTTGTATCAACGGGTTTATTATATAAGACGTCAGAGCGGTTTTTGAAAAAGAGGCGTGGCGCCGCCTTCTACCAACAGCAATTCATTTATATATATTCTTAGTTTGTTTCAGAAATTCAAATGTAAACGGACTTTTGGTCCACTCTATAATACAAATGTCACCATCGACATTTGTTTACCTCTTCTACGCTGTGCTGCTTATATGTCCTCCCTCTCTCTCTCTCTCTCCCTTTACGCTAAGCTTAGCCAATTGCTATTTAGTTGTACTATTATGTACGTCGGCACTTCATGGTCGGAACAAACAATTAGAATAGATAATAAACTAATAATTTCTACAACATTCCAAGAATCGTTCGCCATTTATTCTATAATGCGAACTTAAACAAACACTCACACACACACACACTCCCTTTCACGCCTTTATAAATATTCATAATTATGGTACTTTCCATGCAAAGTAGATACAATCACAACGATGAAATCATAAATCAAATGCGCAAAAACTGTCAAATGTTAGAAGACAAGATTTCGCAAAAAAAAATCACAACAATTTTCTAAAAGATTCTGTCTCATGGTTTTTATTAATGGAATTTCGAAAAATGTAAATTTACCCCAATGCTCATTGGAATGCATTGTTCAATGACAGAGACAAAAGAATTAAAAGATAGACAATAAATAAAGTTGTTATGGTGTGAAAAATAAAACTAAATTTTCGATATTGTTAATTTGAATATTGATCATGTCATTCAAATCATAGATTCGATTTGTGGCTATAGACAAAAATTTTAGTTATAAATTATGGCAACGAAACGTTCTAGCAAACATTGGGAATGAAAATGAAGACATTTGTCTTTGTCAATCGGCAGATACGGAGATTTGTATCAGCTAAAGCGAAGTTGTCTCATAGTGATTAATGCTCTCTAATATGCAAAACTACAAAGCTGCAAATCGTTATACCCAACGATACAAACATGTAAGAGGGAAGACTTGAAAACTGAGAACTTTAAGGGTAAAGACTGAAAAAGTAATTACAAACATTAAAATTTATTAATTTAAAAAATTCAATCATTGCTATTGCAATCATACAATTATAAACTTTTCACTTTAATTCACAAGAATTTTTTCTTAAGCTTTGACTTGATAAGATACATTTTCTATATGGCCTTATAGTCCGCGAGCCAGGAACATATTTTCATGACCAATCGCCTCCCGGACGAAAACTCGTTTTATGCTTATTGAAGTTGTATAATGAAGATTAGTGACAGTCAGCTGGCACTTCCTTGGTGGGTTGAGCAGTGGGACCTCGTCAAACATGTAAAAAAATAAATAAAAAATTCAGTCATTTTCTTCCGGCTGAAACTTTGTCAGATGATAGTTTATACGTTATTATTAAATAAAAATAAAAGTCAGCTGGTCTACGTTGGTGGAATGATCGTCAGCTGGTGACCTAAAGGGTCTACTGTAGCACAATGAAAATATTGGAAAAATCACGGTATTAATGTCACAACTGTTAAGATATTGTTTTGATCATTTTGAAATGTTCTAGACATTTGTAGATGAGCAGTCGGGCTTTCAGAATTTTGCATTCGGAGGCACCCTATGTCGCCACAGTTTACAATACAGGGTGTCAAAGTTGACCACATTAGTGCTGATGAAACTTTCAAAGCCTAATACTTTTACAATTATGGGACGATTACAAAGATGTTTAACTTTTAAGAATCTTCTATGTAAGGCAAACAAAAAACAAGTTTAGTATTGCTGAATATCTTTTACCGTTATTAATATATTATCTATCAAAGTTTAAAATTGTAAATTTTTCTTCGTCTTTCTTCAGTGTTTTATTAATAACTCTGGCATTTGAGAGAAAATAATGTATTTGAAACCACCACTCATTTGGTTACACTTTCATCAATAATACACTTCAAACACTTTAACAGTAGCACCTCGTCAACTATTAGAGATATTGTAAAAGTAAACACATACTATTTTAGGTCTTCACTTCAGCTATTGAACGGCTTATAACTACTTAGTCTGTATTCAAAAGAAAAATACTCAGCGGCAATAAACTGATTTGAGAACAAATTCGAACTTTAACCTCATTGCGGCACACCCTAATGCCTAGTTATCGATACGAAATTTTTCACAATATATTCGTATTTTTAGCAAAAACAAATGTAAGGTGAAGCTAGATGACCAACATCGCAGTTAATACACATTTTTAACGAAATTCGAAAAAATGCTATATAGAAACACCCTAATACTCAATTAAAGGGGTGGAGTATTCCGATCAAATTGGTTGTTCACAGAAGTTGTTCAGTTATACAATAAGTACGTTTTTGGTAAAGATAGCAAGTAAAAACTTTGCACAATGGCCCAAAACTCCTAAAAAATTGATTTGTTTAAAGTAGATAGTTTGTTTTGAGGGCCATTTAATATCCCCAGACTTGTTCAGATTGCATGGGTTTGTTCATAGAAGTTTTTCGGTGTTACCTAAACTACAATTTCACTGAAGAGAGTATGCAAAAAATCTGGACTCCCTACGACTTATATTCAAAATTGTGAAAAAATTATAATTTTTTTCGAAGTTTTTTGAAAAAAAAAACGAGGGAAGTCCAATTTTTTTGGGAAATTTTATTATATCGATTTCTTAAGCGGACTATTAGCTACAACTTTGCTTAAGAAGCGAAAGAGCTAGATTAAAAACTGTACAAACTGTTGGCCAAAAACTGAGGTCACCTTTTTTCAAAGATCCAAGGGATTTTAAAAAGTTACGAGGGCCGAAAACAAATTTTGGTAGCCAATCTAGCCAAACTGAGCTAGGGTTTTACTCAGCTCCGGTTGCACTATCGAACCTATATAGTCACGTTCGGGTGTTTTTTTCATTGTTGCACTGTGTTATGTTACCTTACACGCTACTGAAAACTCTTCCTAAACCATTTGAACCCTCTCCAGAATGGCCAAATGGACAAAAACTTCACCCGAATAAAGTGTTAGATTCAATACTTTATAAAACATACTATCCTTGTTAAATTTTTATAATTTTTTTTTCATATATCTGAAATAATGTTTTTTAACTACTGTCAAAGTTTGGTTAAAATATCTTTTGTAGATCAACAGATATTCAAGATTATATTGCTATATAACACATAACATATATCGGCCAGCTTGCTTAACAGAGTTCTGTTAATAAAAGCGGTTTGTGTTTTGGCTAGTTAAAATACGAATTTAACTTCACGCACATCATCAAGTGCCGGTGTTATGTTACCCCCCCAAGTCACAAATACAAACTCCTACCCAATTTAAAATCTCTTTTTCCATTTAGTAGCTTTAGAGCCATATCAGTTTTTTTTATATCTCTCTCTTCTTCTCATACCAAACACAATCATTTAGTATTGTTAGTATAATCGATTTTTTAAGCACTTAATTTTAAAAGAATGCACTTGTGCCCCTCCCCCCTACCCTATGTTGCAATATGCTCGTATGAATAGTGCATTATAGAAAATATATTTGTTATTACTATCGCTCCGTCTGTCTGTCAGCCCTTCCCTGGGCCTATCTCAGTTAGATTCATTTCCTTTTTAATTAATATTGATGATATTTCAAATGAACTTTTTTATTTACCGGTACATTTTCATTATTAACACTAATCATTCGTTATTAATTTTATCGCTTCAAATAAAAACAAAAAACGAAACACTGCGTGTCTTAAAAGCCGAGCCGGATTCGAGTATACAGTATTCAAATCAAATAGATTTGAAAAAAGTCTGTCTGTCTGTCTGTCTTAGTATGTTAATATTTCAGGGCTATGTAGAAGAGTTTGTTATTTTAATGATGATAAATTTGTACAAATGCACAGAGGTCTACCACTCACTCACTCACGAAGCCACACTTTACTTCTTGCCATTTGATTTAATGACTCTTAGGGTCTACTGCAGACAGAGTATGTAAGTGAGACTTGGCCTTTGGTTGGTCCCCGCTGCCACCTATTTGGGTCAGTTAATTGCACGAAATTGATTTTTTAAAACAAATATTTTATGGTAATAAAATTGTTAATGTTCATAACACGTGGGGTGTATGAAACGCAGTATGAAAGAGGCAGATAAATCATAGACTTAAAGAAGGAAAGGGTATTAAATTGATATGGCGAAGAAGGTGAGTGAAAGAGCTTTGGTACTTTGTAGTGGAAGAGTTGCCAATGTTGATATATGAGATGTAAATAAATTTGTATAAAGTAGTTTTATCGTTAATCAATTAAGGGAGAAAATTATTTTCCTTTTAAGTCCCATGAATGATGTATGGATAATGTTCTTGCGTTGTTGTGACTGTTTTTTTTTTAAATATTATAAAATTCTGATTGAAATGAAAGATTTATTCATGATTGCTACAAATGGCAACTGGACAATCATTAGTATTGCCCTGATGAAAGTGAGAAAGTAATATGAAAGTGAGAGTTCTGAACATTTCTGTAAGGGAGCGGTAGTGGCGTATGTATGTACTTACAAGCTCCGACAAAGGAGTATAACGCTGGTGCTACAGGAGACCAGGTGTCGCTATCGAATCTCAGTTTCATATTTGACGTCGGAGTCAAGAGTGTGTAAAGGGCGAAAGTCAATATTAAAATTGACTAAGAAGTCAAAAGTGACTAAAGGAAAAAACGGAGCCTTCTATATACCAAAATCAATGGTATGAGTTTTGTTTCGATATGGCATCAAATAACATGCCAGCTCAATAAAACATATTTGGGCCGTACGTAGGGTGCAAGGATAAAAAATATGGTGCTCTGAAATTGTCTATGCTTAATATTTAATCGTAGGAGGTGTCCACATGAACTTTTTTTTTCGACCCATACTAGTATTAGGTACACTAGTGTGGACCTGACATGTTGGAATAAGGGTAAATTATTATAACTGATAAGATTCATGGTTCAATGAATGTTACGCTGCGAACCGACTGGTATGTGCGAAACTAGACAGAGAGTGCTAATTCTAGTAGTACGATGAACGGCAAGATAGAATAATGATGGCAGAGCCAACAAACTGAGGTTGTAAGATGACCACTCCCAACCTGATTGCGAACTTCGGTTCCTATCCGACAGTGGTAATTATAATTAGGTGACCCAGACAAGGTGTGGTTCGACTTTTGAAGTGTACGGTGCAGGGCCTTCTGCGGACCTATTACGGTATTGAGCTCAATAAATGTTCAGAGGGATAGAGTCCAATGACTTTTATGGAAGTAATTTACCGCAGATGATACTGATGGAACTAATATTCGGAGGAATTGTGTCCAATGACATTGCGGAAGTCTTGTTTATCAAAATATGAAACACGAATGGATAAAGTCATTCGGATGGGGGAACTTTGGGTTTAGAGCAATTGTTCTACGATGGGATACACTTGTATCTGTCTGCTGGGATACATTTGTATAGTTCTATGCTGAGGCATGTATCATAATAAACTGAACATTATTCCAAGTGGAGACACAATTGCGGACCTTAACATCGGCAATATAAGAGCCTTAACAGCGGCAATATATTAATTTTATGTATTTGTTACCGTCCAAAAAATTGCATAGCACAATTGTGATAAGTGTACTTTAAGTGTACCAAAAAGTACATTTATTGTATCAAAAAGTACTTTTATTGCATCAGCAAGTACTTTTACTATAACGCAAAGTACATTTATTGTGCAAAAAAGTACTCTCATTGTAAAAAAAGTACCAAAAAGTACTTTTATAGTATCCGAAAGTAGTTCAATTGTAGCAGAAAGTACATTCATTTTATTACTAAAGGTAAATTAATTGTACCGGAAAGTAATTTATTGTACCTGAATATTCTAGGAGAAAATACTTTTATTGTACCAAAAAGTACTTTTATTGTACTCGAAAGTACATCTATTGCACCCTAAAGTACTTTTATTATTGCAAACTATTATTGCACATTAACGTTACTAAAAAATATTTTCATAACAGAAAGTACTTTTTGAAAAAGGTACATTTATTGTACCGGAAAGTACTTTTTTTAAAAAGGTACATTTATTGTACTGGAAAGTAAATTATTGCATCTAAATATACTTTTATTGTACAATAAAGTATATTTATTGTTTCAGAAAGTACTTTTTTGTTACACCAGAAAGTACTTTTACTGTGCCCGAAAGTACTTTTATACCAACTGAAAGTACTTTTATTGTACCAAAAGTAAGTTTATTGTGCCAAAATTTACTTTTATTGCATCAGAAAATACTTTCGCTCTGTAAGAAAGTACATTTGTTGTACCAAAAAGTACTTTTATTGTAGCAGAAAGTGTTTGTATATTACCAAAAAAAGTACTTTTGTTATACAGAAAGTAAAAATATTGTACCAGAAGATATTTTTTTAAAAAACGTACACTGCACTTTTTTTGTGCCAAAAAGTAGTTTCAATGTACCAAAAAGTACATTTAGTACATAAAAAAGGGGCCTTTTGGGATTTAAGATGGTGTATTTTTCAAGGCTCTAGAGACTCAAAAAGGGGTCATAAGGTACAAAATTTGAAAAAATCAACAAAAAAAATTAGAAAAATTCAAGAAAATAAATTGAAAATTCAAGAAAAAATTAAATGTGGTAAATATTGAAAAATTATGGAAAAAATTGCAAAAAAAAAAAAATAAAAATCAAGGAAAAATAGACAAATTCAAAAAAAGTTTAAAAAATTTCAAAAAATGTGGAAAAAATTAAAATTTGAAAAAAACTTAAAAAAATCAAGGAAATAAATGAAAAACTGCAAGAAAAAAGTAGACAAGTTCAAGAAAAATTTTAAAATTTGGGGGAAAAAAAGACAAATTCAAGAAAATCTTAAAAAAAAAATTTAAAAATATTAAAAATCATGAAAAAAATAAAGCTTCAGGAAAAAATAGAAAAATTCAAAAAAGTTTCAAAAACAATTTGGGAAATTTAAGTGAAAATAGTCTGTCCCGTAGTTATTGAGGCGCAGGGAAAACATTTTTTCTTGTATATCCCGTAAATTGATAATGGCACTAACTCGGTCCAATCTATATATCTTTAATTTAAGTACCCGCACTAGGGGGTCATCATAAAACAATTTAAAAAAAAGAAATAACATAAATTAAAATTTATTTTGGGTAATTTAAGTGAAAATAGTCTGTCCCGTAGTTATTGAGGCGCAGGGAAAATTTTTTTTTCTTGTATATCCCGTAAATTGATAATGGCTCTTACTCGGTCCAAGGCACCCGTAAGAAAATCACACCGTTGGATTCATCTCGAATATATCTTTTATTTGAGTACCCGCACTAGGGGGTCATCATAGAACAAAGGATGCCCCTTTTTTGAACCCCTGGGCCCCATGGTCCTGAGCGCCAGCTTTGGGCTCCCGCCCCCTATTATGCACTTCAGCCCTTTCAATATATCTCTTGTATTTTTCCATTCCCCGACTGTTTAGAATAGTAGGATTTAATTCCTGGGTACTAATTTTTCTAAGAATATTTAAAATTAATATCAATTATAACTGTCTCAGGGATGATTAAATTAAAGACCATGCATTAGAATTTGCAGAATCGGCTGCGGTAATATAATCATAATATGTGTTTGTGTTGGTGAGCTAATCTCTTTATAGTAACATGCATAGTTTGTTATAAACCTATTTATTTATAATATAAAAAATAATTGAAAAAATAATATTGGCGTGCGTTTGTCAACATTCATTTACATCACCTTTACCGAAAAAATATTCGACAAATAAGAAATTGTATTCTCAATTTTCATTATACTTTTCTTTTAAGGTCTTGCAAGCAAATATACGTCGATCGAGCGTATGCTCAAGCGAGACTAATGGAATTCGTTTGTTTTCGTTCAATGTGTAAACGAATGCATATGTGGCTCACTTGCCCATGGGCTTTGTTATGCCGACCTCTGCTTTAGATGTTGATCAGGGCGATGTTACTACTTTTGTTCTTTGTCCTTTTTATCTTCAAAACGTAAGAATTTCGAAATGCCTATTCGCATTGCACAATTACTTCATAAGGTTGACCAAATCACATTCTAATCGTAATGTTGGATTTATACTTAAATAACTGAAAATCTATGTAAGCTGAGCAAATTGTATCTGTTTGGCTTGGAAAGTAACATCTGCTTAGAAGAGTATTTTATTTACGATTACCTTAGTCATTTATCAATGATTATCTGATAGTCATAGCTCTGGTTCTATGGTCTCTGGAATCTCTCTTATACATACTATTAATCGTATCTTTATAACTTTGTGCAGGTTACCCCTAACACCATTGGCCAGCCATTGCTAATTGTCCACAACGTTCGTTGTTTGCTCTTTGAAGCCTTATATAAATATAAATTTTTTTTATTTATGGTGGTTAAACCATAACAAATTATCCGCATTCCAAAGCAAAATACAAACACATTAATTAAATAAAAAAAAAAAACAGAGAGAAAAAAGCAACTGAACAAAAAAGGGGGGGTTGTGTTTCTGTGTGCTCTTTTTGTAACAAATATGAGCCTTTACAAATCACTTTTGTAAATATGGCAACAACGACACGACGACAACAACTAAGCAAAACAAAAATAAAAACACAAAATATGCAGATAACAACAACTGATGTTTAATTTAATACAATAAACGGTGTCTGGCAAAATATTTTTATTTTTATATACATACAATTTTTTTCGCTACCAATTTTATGACTTAACGTCGAGTGGCAAAGAATTTCAAAAATGACAACTGAAAATGTAATAAAAATACATACATACATAGGTGCTAAACAGCTAAGGAATTTACAATATATTGCGATTTTAAGATAAATAACAATTAACACATATTTTGGTGTTTGTGTTGATTAAAAAATAAAAACGATTGAAAAAAGATTAGATAATTGCAGTTACTTTTGCAATTCAAAGCTATTGAATGGTAATAAGTTGCTGAGAAAATTGATTTAAATATTTATGCAATTTTTTAAGAATATCCGCTTACATTTCTATGTTTATTCGATAGTTTGAATTTATTACTATAATTATCTCGTAAATTATGTATAGACTTTTATATATATGAGAATTTCAATTAAGCAAATGGAAATACCCATATTAATAGCGTCTTTATTGTGGTTAAGCTTTTTAGCCCGTAAGAATGGCATAACAAATGCGAATATGAATATAATAAATTCGCGCCATAAACATAGCATTCTTGTGAGCTTATGATGGCAGCAAGAATCTAGAAAATATGTATGTTGTTGGTAATAATTATTAGATTTAGTAATGATAATAAAAAAATATATTAACTGCCATTGAATAGCAATTCATTGAAAGAGTTTTTGGTGTGAGAATGGCTTTAGAAAAAATCATTAAAATATAAACTAAACAACAGAGGGGAATGTCTAATAGATCACTTGTGAAAGGAATTACCTGTTGATAGTAGCAAAGGCTTTAAGATCCATTGGAATATTTGAATAATGTGTCATAATTCTCAAGCGTTATGGCAAAAGTTGATATGTTCGTTTTTTGAAAAATTTCTGTCTTATCTTTATAAGGTTTGAAAACTTTGAATCGGTTGCCTGTTATTTTACATTTTTCAGCTCATTGATTTGGGACTCAATTCTAAGAACTGCACGTGAAAGTAGCCACAAAAAGAAGAATTTCTGCGTCATTCGTTTTATGAAGTTACATGCCATAATAATTTAATATCGATTTGAAGTTAAGTAGTATCGTATAGGAAATTTGTCACGTTTTAGGCTCTTTTGTTTGACATAACTCTAGAACCAAATTTAAAAATATTCCTTTTCTTTAATCTGTTTATATAATGTTTCCCTACTAAGCAACAGTTTCACTTTTCGATTCATTAAATGATTTTGAACTGGGTTTATTTTGTAGCAGTTACAATAAAACTGTTGTGCTCCGTGGCGTATGATTTACGTGGAATATTACTTATGATAATCATACGCCACCATATAGTATTTATAAATTCCCCTATACGATACTTACTAACTTCAAATTGATATTAAATTATTATGGCATGTAACTTGACAAAACGAATGATGCAGAACTTCTACTTTTTGGGGCTACTTTCACGTGCCGTTCTCAGAATTGAGTCCGAATATCATTTGTTGTACTGTGTTATGAATGTTCAATTTTTAACTGTTCAAATAATAATTGTCAATAACCAACGCTTTATTTTTAGCTAACTCCACCTTTAATACCTCCCACGTTTCTTACCTTATGTATTTATCTATGTTTATGCCTTTTAAGGAATTCTATCTACTTCACACATTTTGAATATTAACGAAGAATGCATTCCGCTTCTAACGGCGGCCGAGATCTCTGAAGCGTGTGATAAACACCATTTGTATAAAAAAGCTTAACTTGTGACTATATTTCGTTTTATTTTATTATCAATTCAAATGCCGCCACTAACCAACCATCATCTTGACTCTTAGAATAGAAATTTCAAGCTGGCTTATATATAATTCTTTACCCCTTTTAAGTTTATGTGTGCAAAACATAAAAAATAGCATACTTCACCGCCACAATTTGTTTATATTTTTTATTAGCTTGCGTTTTTTTTTTGTTGTTGTCACAACCTCTTCTTATCTTTATGGCATTTATTTTTTCTTTACTGTTTTTGTTTTTTTTTGTGCTCAAACGTTTGCTATTTTACACACGAGTAAAAATACTTTAGCGTTTGTCATTTGTTTTACGTTTGGAATTTTTATGAGTTGGAGGTTTGACATTAACGTTTTTCATTATTATTTATATACCTATACATAACCATTTGCAATCGTATATGTTTAGACTATAAAGCGTTATTAATTATATTTTAATTAAGTAATTAAATTTCAATTAAATCCACGTTTAATTGCTTAAGAATGTATCATGTGTGTGTCTTTGACTGTATGTCAGTTGGTTGGTTGGGCGGTTGGTCGCCTCATTTATGGGGACGTTTAAGACAAATTTCACACATAACGTTTAAAAGTTTCGAATAGAGATGAAACATTTGCCAACAGAAATAAAGTGAAATTAAATGAAATAATGTTGTATCACATCATAGAATGAAATCTTATATAATTGTATGTAATGATTTAATTTTTTTCTTGTACAGAGAGTAGCAAAAGTAAGCTCACTGAATATAAGCTTTGCTTCAATACAATTTTCTTTTGCTTTTTCTTATTGTCCAACTACAAAAATTGTAACTATAAGAGTCTAAAATGTTACACAAATTTAAATAGAACAATTTGTCGTAGATGCAATAAAGTCATATAAAAATTCCATGAAATATTCTCAATAAGAGTGATCTTAAAGTTAAGCAACTAAAAGTAAGTTTTCATACTTTTTTAAAATTACTTTCAGAGAAATTAATAAAGATTTTTTAAGAACTTCATATGACTACATGTCAACCCATGGCTCTTTGAAATAGCTCTCAAATAAAACACACGAATGAGTTGAAATAGTAAATTCCAAAAAACGGCAACACGAAATAAGCCAAACCTATTCACAACAAAAAAAAATTTAAAAAAATTGTCACAAACTGTTAAAAATTGGGTATTTTTTTTTAAATTAACTAATACCCTAATGAATTAGACACATATTTTTATATGTGTTCAAAAAGAACATTGTAAAGATGGTTGAGAAATTTTTTCTTTAATGTTTCCCAACTTAGAATTCTATATCGGGAATACTTCCTTACTTACTTAGGGAGGCATTTTCCTTTTCAATCGTAAATAACTGATTATTTGAAGCACACAGAAAACTATTATATGCTTTTCGATCTTCTTTTTATCCAGTTCGTCGTACCAATCGAACTTCATCTAATGAAGATTAGTTATCCCCCTCCTGCGCCACCCATGACTTTTTTCCGAATACTTTTCGAGCTAAAGTATTTCCATCCATTAACACAACTTGTCACAGCTAGCCGATATGCTCTATTTGGACGCAAATTTTGTATCAAAATATTTTTTCCGAAGATTTTTTTTGAAAATCCCCACAACAGATTCATTCTCTTGTGTCATTACCCAGAATTTTGCGCCGTAGAGTAAGGCAGATAGAAACAGTTTATAGTAGTTGGATTTTTATTCGAGAGAGTTGTCACTTTTCATTAAAACGCTTGCTTATAGTTGCAGATGTTTACAATATTCGTCTCCTGAATACTCTGACTGCTTCTTAATGCTTGAAAAGGCCGCAGTAACATCCTGCCGTCCTTGAAAACTGATATTTCTGTCCTCGGCGTGCTTAAGCAGTGCGTTAGTCTGTCATGCAATCTTTTCATAATTATAGTGTGTATGATAATGCGAAAAGATGCAAAAACCTTCGACTGGTATCATATTTAGTAGAAGTCATAATTAAAAATAGCACCAGTCATGTTTATTGCAGCTTCCTCCAGGAGCATCTTCATTAGAATGTTAAGGAGATCGCATTACAGACTATTGTCCTATGTTAAGTCTTCCTTGGTATAAAATGGATCCGTCAGATTTTTGCTTATCGGACTGCCGATTGTCGAACTGCCTACTTTTTATTAGATCCTGAAGAAGACCCAAGAAATTGTCGTAGTGTGAATATATGATCGGTCGTGGATTTACCAGGTCCCAAGCCACACTGATAAACATGGTTTTTAGTCACTTTGTACGATATGTGTAATATGTTAATCCCTTGTTAGTTGGTGCATACACTTGAACTACCTTTCTTAAGCACAGGCCATGGAACACTCAGATCCGAATCATGGGACAGGCACTCCTTTGCCAAGTCAAGCTTATAAGCGGGTATATTTACTTATACTTTACTAGCTTCATGCAGATGGCTTAACATAGATCTGCCTGCAGTCTATTAGCTCCCTTGGCTGTATTTATACCCCCACCCCACGGGTAGGAGGGTATATATCAATTGAAACGCCCTAAAAGTGTAACACATAGAAGGAGCCACTATAGACCCTAAGTTTTCATGACTTTTTAAGCCGTTTGGCCATGTCCGTCTGTCTGTCTGTCCGGCTGGTACGCACGATAACTTTCGAAAGATGTAACCAACTAATGTTTTGGCGAAAAATTGGAAGTCCAGCCGCGCCCCTTATGGTGCTTCCCATACAAATGTACCATTCCGCCCACTTTAGAAATCAAATACAAATTTTAATACGTATATGTATTTCGGTTTACTCGACTAAAACATTCTCACTTGTTTTTTTTCGATTGCCGTATTTTAAGTTAGGTCTCTATTTTTAAAGAAAAAAAAAAATTAATTTCCCTTTGCACCCCATGAATGAGGTATGGGATAGCTTCTCGCGTTGTTGTGAATTAACACGCTTTCTATTTTTATATTCACAACTAACGGCACCTACTTGTTTATCGACGAATGCGAACGTCACTGTTTGAGAAGCTCTTACTAGACACGACGATTGAATCGACACTTAATACTGCGAAGTTCGAGGGGAGCCGACAATGAACGAACAATTTTTTTAAGATGACTGGAGCCAGGTTTAAACCTGCGATCTCCCGCATGGTAGTCGCGTGTTCTAACCACTAGGCCACGGCCGGTCCCAAGGGAACTCATACAAAGTTCTAATAGTCTCTTTGTCATACTTCTGAAATGAACTATTTATTTTATGTAGGAATATGAACTCTCTCTTTCATATTAAGTCCCTTGACCAGATCGATCTTATTTTTCTTATCTGAAATGAAAACATGCCAAATTTTAGGCTATTGCCGCCTTAACCCTTCAAAAATTGCGTTTTAAAGTAAAGAGTGTTATGCGCTGGGTCACGTTTTCTTATCTAATCCCGCCCATTCTTGAACTCTCTCTTTCATATTAAGCCCCTTGACCAGATCGATCTTATGTTTCTTATCTGAAATGAAAACATGCCAAATTTTAAGGCTATTGCCGCCTTAACCCTATATAGAGTGTTATGCGCTGGGTCACGTTTTCTTATCTAATCCCGCCCATGCTTGACTTTAACATGCATATTGCTGTAAATTGAATCCACACACAATATTAAGTAGCAACATGCCAAGTCACTACTTTTGATCGGATTCCAACATTTTTCCTAAGAATATGTATGCTGACCTCTGTCCTATCTATAACAAATTTCAAGAATAATGTTGTAATTGTCCTGAGGATATTGTATTTTCAAAAATAGGGTCCTATGATTGGAGCCGCAACCTATTGATCTATTAAAAATCCCTGTAGACTATTATTACTTCCAGATATACAATTATATATCGTCAAATTTTTATGATGATCAGTTAAACGTTGTTGCTTCCTATAAGCTTATTATATCTGGCTACTATTTATTTGACGTTCACTGTATAACTTCACATTCTATTGCACTTATGTCATTTGAGATTTGGAATTTATTAATCTTTTATTTATTGATGATCGTAGCTAATGTGTTTGTGCTCCAGGTAATTTAAAGTTTAATCATCATCATTAAAGAAAAAGTTTACGAGACACACGTCGGACGTTAATTGTCGTAATCATACCGCCAAAGATGGAGAAAAATTATAGACTTCCTTTATGGAAATGTCATTGTAATTTTAAAATAATTACGATTATGAATTTTTTCTTATACATTTCATACAAACAGCTATAAGAGCAAATTATAACAACTAAATGTTTTTTAGAAGTGATTCAATATTAAATCTAATAAAAGATTAATATAGGAAAACAAAGTTCATGGTTTTTATATGAGTTAAATAGCTTGAAGCAAGATAAATGTATATAGAATAGAAATTATAGAATAGAAACTTATTTCAATTATTAAATTATATTATTCAAATCATTATTATATAAAAATGCAAAAATTATATAAAAATAATTACAACAAAACAAACTTAATTGTTTTTAGAGAAACCTCAAAAACTGTTAGACTTTTTTTAAATGTCTAGTTTTAATAACTTGTCATTGTTAATTGCGGCGAAACCCTAAATATAAACTCTCAATTCTGCTCAATTAACTTTGTGAACTTCCAAATTATAGCATTTAAATTGAATGTTTATATTAACTTACTGTCTCAGCCATAACTAAGAAACTTTGAAATTATTGCAAGTTAAAAAAAAATCTCATCAAACATGAAATGACTTAATATCACTGAATACTATAACATTATTTAACTAATAATTAACACATTAAATATTATACATTACACTGTATTGTTGTGTGTTTTTTCTTTCTTATTGTACCAACCCCCCACCCCCTTTATGAATGCATAATTTAACATTTGACATACAAATTATGACAAACCACCAGCAACAACAACAACAAAACAATGCCACACAGTGAAACAAACAATAATTAAATACTCACTCATTTGTAAAATCTTAAATCTCACAAAGTATTTAATGACAATGGCAACTGCAACTGTGACTGCGACTATGATTAGACACATCATCACGATAATTATGAACGTCATTATTATGAACACACTATTATCTTCGTCATCGTCATCATCATTGCCACTATCATCTGCATATGATCAATCTGCATATAATTGTACTATTTATCACTGTTTAGTAATGAATGAAATGAATTGTACTTTGTGTTATGTTCATACATACGTCTTTTTCTTTGGGTTTTCATTTAAATTACAACACCTACCTCAATACAAAACACAACATTACAATAGTAGTAAATATTGTTGTATTGTACTTGTGGCCGTTATTTGTTTGTGGTTGTTGTTAATAATTAAACACACTTTAAAGTGTCATTGCAAATTGTTTTTGGATGGAAAACATACAAACCCATATCATTCAGTGAGATACACTAGTTACCACTGGCAGTGTAAAATAGAGATGGTAGTAAAGTTTTTGAAAATATCCATGTTAACTTGTCATAAAATTGGCCTTTATTATAACCTGATAGTACTATACTTACACTAAAATAAAGTACATGAATCGAGTTGTAGGTCAGGGCATAGTAAGTTTTTCACAGTATATATAATTTAATACATAACATCCGATGTGTGTCTGTTTGTGCAGGGAATCTCCATTACCAATCCTCCAATTGCGATGTAGTTTTAAGCAGTTGTTTCTTACATATAGGGAATGATTTTAACATTCTTGTAAATATTATTTACTTATGAGTTCATTCATTCATTCGGGGACCGGTCGTGGCATAGTGGTTAGAACACGCGACTACCATGCGGGAGATCGCAGGTTCAAACCTGGCTCCAGTCATCTTAAAAGAAAAAAAATAAATAAAATTTTCTTTCATTGTCGGCTCCCCTCGAATGTTGTTGACAGCAACTTCGCAGAATTAAGCGTCGATTCAATCGTCGTGTCTAGTAAGAGCTTCTCAAACAGTGACGTTCGCATTCGTCGATAAACAAGTAGGTGCCGTTAGTTGTGAATCTAAAAATAGAAAGCGTGTTAATTCACAACAATGCGAGAAGCTATCCCATACCTCATTCATGGGGTGCAAAGGGAAATTAAGTTTTTTTTATGAGTTCATTATTGGGTCCAATTCTTCTTCAGAAGTTGAAAAATAAGCTTATAAATTAGCGAGGAACACGACATATCATTGGGAATTTTTTTTGTAAATCATTTAATTGAAAAATGAAAAAATTCATCGGCATATTCATATCCGAGTGCCGAGTACAATTGTGAATCATATTTTATCTCTCCGGGATTAAAAACCACTGTGTACCAAATTGTATCTCTCTAGGGCTACAAGACAGCTTTGTCACGCCCACTACGCACTCTTATTAAATTGATGAAAACTTCTTCTTTATATTCGAGAACCTGGACCTACAAACAATGTTTTTAACGCCTTCTGATTTTTTATTTTTATTATTTCTTTTTATTTTTTATTTTTTAATTTTTAATTTTTAATTTTTAATTTTTAATTTTTAATTTTATTTTATGTTATTTTATATTATTTTATTTTATTTTATTTTATTTTATTTTATTTTATTTTATTTTATTTTATTTTATTTTATTTTATTTTATTTTATTTTATTTTATTTTATTTTATTTTATTTTATTTTATTTTATTTTATTTTATTTTATTTTATTTTATTTTATTTTATTTTATTTTATTTTATTTTATTTTATTTTATTTTATTTTATTTTATTTTTTTTTTATTTTATTTTATTTTATTTTTTTTTATTTTATTTTTTTTTTATTTTATTTTATTTTATTTTATTTTATTTTGTTTTGTTTTATTTTATTTTATTTTATTTTATTTTATTTTATTTTATTTTATTTTATTTTATTTTATTTTATTTTATTTTATTTTATTTTATTTTATTTTATTTTATTTTATTTTATTTTATTTTATTTTATTTTATTTTATTTTATTTTATTTTATTTTATTTTATTTTATTTTATTTTATTTTATTTTATTTTATTTTATTTTATTTTATTTTATTCCATTTCATTTCATTTTATTTTATTTTATTTTATTTTATTTTATTTTATTTTATTTTATTTTATTTTATTTTATTTTATTTTATTTTATTTTATTTTATTTTATTTTATTTTATTTTATTTTATTTTATTTTATTTTATTTTATTTTATTTTATTTTATTTTATTTTATTTTATTTTATTTTATTTTATTTTATTTTATTTTATTTTATTTTATTTTATTTTATTTTATTTTATTTTATTTTATTTTATTTTATTTTATTTTATTTTATTTTATTTTATTTTATTTTATTTTATTTTATTTTATTTTATTTTATTTTATTTTATTTTATTTTATTTTATTTTATTTTATTTTATTTTATTTTATTTTATTTTATTTTATTTTATTTTATTTTATTTTATTTTATTTTATTTTATTTTATTTTATTTTATTTTATTTTATTTTATTTTATTTTATTTTATTTTATTTTATTTTATTTTTAATTTTCTGTTTTTATATTTATTTAAAATTTTTAGTTTTTAATTTTTATTATTTTTATTTAATTTTTATACCAGAAATATTAACAACATTTTTTAATTGGTACCAAAAATAGTACCTCAGCTTATCTTTCGCCCATGCGAACGCAACACTCGGAAAATAAAAATATATAAATATAAAAATAAACGAAATGTTGACAACAAAAACATGAGCACACACACACAATCACATTCATATTTACGAAAGCAAATAATAAAACTTTTACTGACCTTATTCCGTTTTTAGGCATATGTAGCTGTTGTTGCTGTAGTACTTCACTACACAATGACATATACGAAATGCCAACAACAACAACAACAAAAACAAACGCAACGAAGCAGCATGAACGGCCGCTTACACATAATTTGAACTGTACATTAGGGCGGGTCGAATTTTTTTCGCATAAAGCGGCCAGCAAAAACGAAAACTACAGAAAATTCTAAGAAAGTTTTGCCAAGAAACCATGGGTCTAAAATTAATTCCCAGTTCGCGCAGAGCGACTTTAGATTCTGAGGTCATACTTATTAAATTGTAATCAAAAACCTATAGTTTTAAAAATAACAGCATGCAATAATAGCAGGCTTTTGTAACTTATTTGTTTTTTCACGTGGCTGAGCAAAAAACAACAAAAACCATTAAGAAAGTTTCAGTCGAGCAACCCGACTTACAAATACCATCACCCTCAGTAAAAGAAAAAAAATTCTGTTATATTGATATTATTACTCGATTTCTAAAGTGGGCGGAGTGGAACATTTGTATGGGAGGTACCAGAAGGGGCGTGTCTAGACTTCCAGATTTTTTCTCCAAAACCTTATCCTGTTAAAGCTTTACTAAATGCTGAATTTGGGCACTATCGCGTTGGGTCCATTAATAATAATAACACTGTGACACAAAATTTAACTTTTGGAATCGGAATGGGATGAAACCAAATACAAATGAAAGTTGACATTATACATAACAAAACCCTCAAGGGATTTCTTAAGTTTAGTGCGAGATTTTATTTTACACGCATTTGAAGTTGGTGATTTTTGAACGCTGGCTAACAAGAAAAATTCAATAAAAAAGTCATAAAATAATTCTATTTATCACGGAAAGTTTTGGTATTTTACTGTTTTTGGGGTCGAGGAATCCATTTTTGACATTTAATTATATTTTTAAGCGCCGCCAGAGGGCGCTTACGTAAATTTTTTTGGTTTAGATCGAATTTTTTGTCTTTCCACACGATTACAGCCGTAGATTAAGAACTATAGAGCTGAAATTTGGTATGCGAGCTTCTATCCACCAAGCGGAGATTGGGTTCTTAGATGGGCATGACCGAACAAAAACTACTACCACCTCCCATACAAACTTGCCCTATTTGGGTGTATTCGTCTATTTTTCCTCGCTATTGCAACCGTAGATTAAGAGCTATCGAACTGAAATTTGGTATGCAAGCTTCTAACCTCTTAGAAAAAGTTGAGTTCTAAGATGAGCATGATCGGACAAAAACTTCTCCTACCTCCAATGCAAACTTCCCATATTTTGGGGTTTGAGGAGTTTTTGTCTGATCTTGCTCTTCTTAGAACTAACCTTTCCCTAAGAGGTTAGAAGTTTGCATACCAAATTTCAGTTCGATAGCTCTTAATCTACGGTTGCAATAGCGAGGAAAAATAGACGAATACACCCAAATAGGGCAAGTTTGTATGGGAGGTGGTAGTAGTTTTTGTTCGGTCATGCCCATTTTAGAACTTAATCTCCGCTTAGGGGATAGAAGCTTGCATTCCAAATTTCAGCTCGATAGCTCTTAATCTACGACTGTGATCGTGTGGAAATACAAAAAATTCGATCTAAACCAAAAAAATTACGTAAGCGCCCTCTAGCGGCGCTTAACAATAAAAATAAATGTCAAAAAATGGATTCCTCGACCCCAAAAACAGTAAAATACCAAAACTTTCCGTGATAAATAGAATTATTTTATGACTTTTTTATTGAATTTTTCTTGTTAGCCAGCGTTCAAAAATCACCAACTTCAAATGCGTGTAAAATAAAATCTCGCACTAAACATAAGAAATCCCTTGAGGGTTTTGTTATGTATAATGTAAACTTTCATTTGTATTTGGTTTCATCCCATTCCGATTCCAAAAGTTAAATTTTGAGTCACAGTGTTATTATTATTAATGGACCCAACGCGATAGTGCCCAAATTCAGCATTTAGTAAAGCTTTAACAGGACAAAGTTTTGGAGAAAAAATCTGGAAGTCTAGACACGCCCCTTCTGGTACCTCCCATACAAATGTTCCACTCCGCCCACTTTAGAAATCGAGTAATAATATCAATATAACAGAATTTTTTTTCTTTTATTGAGGGTGATGGTATTTGTAAGTCGGGTTGCCCGACTGAAACTTTCTTAATGGTTTTTGTTGTTTTTTGCTCAGCCACGTGAAAAAACAAATAAGTTACAAAAGCCTGCTATTATTGCATGCTGTTATTTTTAAAACTATAGGTTTTTGATTACAATTTAATAAGTATGACCTCAGAATCTAAAGTCGCTCTGCGCGAACTGGGAATTAATTTTAGACCCATGGTTTCTTGGCAAAACTTTCTTAGAATTTTCTGTAGTTTTCGTTTTTGCTAGCCGCTTTGTTGGTTTTTTTCCACCCATACAAATCGACCCGGCCTACTGTACATATTGTAAATGCAATAACAACAACTACAGAAGAGAAAAAAAGAACAATGACAATAAATAAACAATTACACACATATTTACTTATCAGCAACAGCAACAACAACAACTAGAACGGCAACGAACTACACCAATGACAGCAAATAGTCAAATTGACTTAAAGACAACAACGAGACGACTGGGGGACACTGTCAGCAACAACAAAGACACCCAAAAACCGTAAAATAGGAAAAGGCCCTCCTCACACCTTCTGCCCCTTCTTAGCAGTATAGGTGAACACATAGTGTCATCATCGATTTGTTATGCGAAGATCAATTACTCCGACGCCGCTCTAGAGGAAATCGATGGGATTGCCCCGTCCATTGTCTCTCCTCCCATTGAGAACCATACATTATGCGTGAAATTGTTTAAATATTTCATTGGAATAGGTCAACTCGTGTAGTGAATATTGTGGATTTAAAGGTGCGGGGAAACAAACTGTCGTCTCATCAATCAAAATCGTTCAATTATTTGCAAAACAATTTGTGAGTCCGAGCGGATGTGACTTAGTTGAAATGTATGTCGTCGTCGCATACATAATGTCGGTGGAATATTACTCAGATGTTTTAGAGCGAACTACTCAACAATGTCAAAAATGTGGAGTAGAATGATGACACATTAGAGCTTATCGGGGTTTTTGGGGTAAATACGAAGGCTAGAAAAGAAATGTGATTCGGATGAACGTTAAAAAACTTGTAATTTATTGTATTTATTTATTTTTATATTTATTTTATTTATTTTATTTATTTTATTTATTTTATTTATTTTATTTATTTTATTTATTTTATTTATTTTATTTATTTTATTTATTTTATTTATTTTATTTATTTTATT
The DNA here is from genome assembly GCA_964034835.1 of Muscina levida. Taxonomy (NCBI): domain Eukaryota; kingdom Metazoa; phylum Arthropoda; class Insecta; order Diptera; family Muscidae; genus Muscina; species Muscina levida. The sequence goes on along the minus strand of OZ035881.1, from coordinate 140,315,615 downwards.
TATTTTATTTATTTTATTTATTTTATTTATTTTATTTATTTTATTTATTTTATTTATTTTATTTATTTTATTTATTTTATTTATTTTATTTATTTTATTTATTTTATTTATTTGACTTATTTGTTTTTGATTTGATTTAAAATTACAAAATTCTGATTTAATATCTCATTTCGTTTATGGTTTCATTCCCCACCCAATAGCGGATACATAATGTTGCTTTGTTGTTGTTGTTGTTCTTATCACGCTCAATTTATAACCACCTACCGGTGATAAAAAGATGACACCAATTTACATGTTCAGTTCTCAAACCAAACCTGGTGACAGCTGCGGACATTTTCCTTCTCCACCAGCCCGCATCTACCACTGACACCGACACAACCATCCTCAATTGTGAAAGTCGTTAAAACGCACAGAGTTGGGCCATTGGTCATTACAAAAAGTTCACAAATCAATAAATATATTTACATAAATATTTTATATGAAATAACCAAATGAGTGATTGAAATTTAATCTAAACCTATAATTTTTTCCAATCATGGTATGAGAATATAATTTATGTCATTTCAATATTGATTGATTGTAGAGAAAAAAAATACGTTAATAAACTATGGAGAAAAAAAGCTAACATTCGAGATGGATAGACATACAGAGACAGACAGACATGGAAACGTATAGTGAATTTTTATAGACCCTTACCTTAGTCTTACCAGACATGAATGTTAATGATAACGCATCAGAAGACAGAGTAGAAAAGCTATATTAACAAATAAATGACAATTTTGAAATATTTATTATGTTTTAAATTTGGCTGTACAAAGCTTTATAAGGTGTTGGTAGGCCTAAAGCCTCTATTGGTGTTTCGGTAGCTTTTTGTGTTATATATGTTATTTATTTGTATTAATTTCTTTTTGGATATTTTTCTTTAAGACATTTTTGTGTTGTCAGTTAATTTTTTGATATTTTTAATTTATGCATAAATCTAAGCATGTCTTCTTATGAGCGCGGGGCATTGCGGTTGTTTGGGGGGACTTTCTTTATTTGGGGAATTTTAAACAACATTGCAGACGAATTTTTATAGTTCAATCTAGTCAAGGTGTTTACGAAAAAACTTCCATGTTGCCATGAATGTGCTTTCAATGACCATCTAGTTGGTTGTGTGTGTGTGTGTCTATGAACCAACATTGTTAGAAACTTGTCTACAACTTTGCTACCTCGTAGTCGCTGCCGTTGTTTGTTTGGTGAAACTTTTTTTAATTTTGTTTTATGCCATAAAATATTATTATCAATATAATCCCCCTTGTCTTCTACTGTGTGTTATTAAAAGCTTTTTGAAATTCCATAAAATCTGGAAAAAAAAACATAATTTAAATTTTACACTGCCTAAGCCACTATTCCTGTGGAATTTTAAGCTACTTAATATTTTGAAAGCTATGAGTTATAGTCCACTATATGGACAGATATAAAACAGATTGCATTTCTTGTATATCATGTTTCTTTCTTTGGTTTATTATAGTGTTACATTTGTATGATTTGAATGTTTGTTTTATGACTATTATTAATAACATTTAATTTGAGTATTGCTTTTTTATGATTTTTTCTAATTTTATGTATGTTTTGTTGTTGTTTTATTTTTAGATAAATATTTCCAACGATTTTGTTGCATTCAAATAATGATGCAGCATGCGAGCGTTTTGTACTGTCAGCGCGCCATTAGAAGTATGCGCGTCCTCGGCCGAACAGCTGTCACCGGGCTCAAGATTTTTAGCACTAAGGTAAGTTTTTGATATTTTTAGCGTTAACTTCTTAGGAAAAAGTGGGGATATCAAGAGGAATATGGTAATGTGTGTTTTCATTGATTATATCGCGGCGAATGTCATTCGTGGCTTAATGCTGCAGAGGGCATTTAAAACAAAAGGCAACATTATCATAGACTAGACTGTGTTTTACATCTAGTATCGCCTTGTCGACTTGACCCCACCAGAACCAACTACAATGGGACATAAATCAATTATGCAATAAGATATTCATATTGTAAATATCTATTGGTTCGAAGCTATCTAGTCTCCTTATATGCGTTGATATTACAACGCCACATCATCCAAAAGGATACATTGATGCACAATGGAAATGAGAGTCTCGTATGATGTCAAGGGACACCTAGCTCTATAACTCGAATACCAAACCTTAAATTTTCCACCGTACACAGTAGGAACTACCTTGGGTATCCCGACCTAGAGCGGTTATCGAAATTATAATCTACGATAAATCTAAGAAAATTTGCCCAAGAAACCATGGGTCAAAGTAGAGCCCCCGGTTTTTATCGAGAATTTTTTCGTATTTGGGAAAAATCCACAACAAGGCGCACAACTGCCCCCGGAATCGCCCCTAGAGGGTTCAAATGAATGACCGACTCCAGTCATTTTTTTTTCTCCTAACATTTTTCCCAAACATACCTACTGCCCCTAAGGAGGCTTCATACAGAAAATTTTTTTTTTTTATAAAATGTGCTCATACCATTCTAACTGCCCCGGAGTCGCCCCTAGAGGAGAGTGTGACCAGCCCCTAATATGTTTTCAACCCTAACAGTTTCTCAGATCACCCTACATATTCAAACCTTAAGGTGGTCCCCATAGATTTTTTTCATTTTTATATTTTTTTATGAAACCAGCTCCTGCTTCTTCCATGGTGCCTCCAGAGGGGTAAAATGTACGACCGACCTCCACTAGTGTTTCCCTCCTAACATTTTACCCGAACATACCTACCCCCTGTTCTCAGCAGCGGGCTTCCATACAAAATGCACTTAAAACGACCAAAATACAAAAATTCTCCAAAAAATTCTTCTAGACCAAAACACAAAAATTTTCCACAAAATAATATTCCGTTTAAATTTTATGTTTTACTTGAGGGTAATTAATAGTGCTGCCCATTTGTCGGGAAATGGTATTCCCGGTTATATACTTCGTTATATTGTCCCAAAATTATGCAATTTGATGGAACGCTGTTCAACGAAGAATTTCTATTAATTTTATACATTTGTATGATGTTTTTCCGTCTACCGTGGACTTAGCATACCTACCGACGTTCTTTCCTGGCATGTTAGCAGTCCGTCTTGACACTAAATTCCTACAAAAAGCAATTTTCAAAAAAATTGGCAAATTCGTTCCAAAATTTTCTGGTTATCTTTAAGTTCGGAGTTAAGTTATGACGGTCTTACTAACGTAGTGTCATTTGGTATATACTGAACTGTATCCTAGAGTTGGCGAAGGGCCCATTTTACATCGATAGTAACACTGTAGTCAATGAGAATCCATTAGTACCCTTGGAACTATTGACTGTTTAGGCAATATTTAGATATAAAGGGATCATAAGCAGACATTGGAAATAGAGACTCACTAATACATTTAAAGGATTCTAGTCCATACTTTATAAATTTTTACTATTTGTACGGATTTGTAGGAGGCAAAAAAATCGCATACCAAAGGAGCCATACCTCTAAAGCGAATGTTGATGTCCTGACTTTTGACCCGTAGGATCAAACTTTGAAAAATCCCAGACCCATTTAGAGTGCTCCAATCGAATCCAAAAGAAATTTTACTTTGAGACAAAGGATTTATGGCTTTGAAGCCATTTGAAAGATACCATCTTTGTTTTAACAAGGCATTTTTGTGTGTGCGTGTGTGTGCCTTATTTTGTTGCTACTGTATCTTGGATTGTTATGCTTTTGTTATCTAAGTTTAAAATATGTTTTTTTCATTTTGTTGTATTTTCTTTAATTTACAATGAATTCATCATCCTCTACATGGTAAGATAAAGCAACAACAACATCAACAACAATCGACAACCCAATGAGTCATATATCCAAGCATATGGAATTTATCAAAATTTGAACCTACGAGTCTAAAGTTAGGACATCAGAATTCGTTTTAGAAGTATGGTTCCTCCGGCAAAGTTTCTTATTTTGATCCGTAGAATACAATTGTCCTTATCACTTGGGCGATTTTTAAATCGATCTGCCCTTATGTCTATATAACACAACCAAATCCTGTATACTTTTACACGAAACTTAAGATAGATTTTAATGTAAGACTTTGTACCCCATACAACTACCTGCATATTGTATCAACAACAGTTGAATTTGTTGCATTTAATATTTGTCGCCTAGTGTTATGTTGTGACATCAAACAATATGTTCTATAACAAAATGGTATTGTTCTTTTTAGACGTGTGCAACAACACCGCTATAGCTATGTAATTTGTAACCCTTTTTAAAGTTCGTGTCTTAAGTCTTTAGATGTTATTTTAATACCAAATTCAATGTTCGTGTCTTAAGTCTTTCGTTTGGAATAAATTCTCATTTTATTTCTTAGTGTATATAAATATGAGTAATTGAATAGAAAGTCTTTGTATGTTGCTATATTTCAATAGATAGAAATTTGATTTAACCCTTTAAGGTCCAGCCAAATTTTTTTCAATTTTGTTTTTTGAGTGAAAACGAAGCAGTTTGGATCTCAGTCAAAAAAAAAATTAAATCAACTCATAAAAATTTAAAAAATATTGTTTTTGAAGGAATATACTCACCTTATATACACGTATGGACAAGATTTTTTAGGAAAATTGGCACAATTCAGCACAAAAAAAAATATTAAATCTTAAAATTTCACAAAACATTGTTTTTGGTGTAATAAAACCAGCCTTTTAATTGAACACATTAACGTCGAACCAAAATTTTGTGTCCAGTTTTTTTTTTGTTTAAAATTGGCAAATTACTACTTTCAGTAACAAAGAAAGATCAAATCAAATGATTTTACCCATTTACGTGCTTACAATGTAGTTTTTTGATTGTTTTTATTAGAATTGGCACAGTTTCGATTTCAGCTCCAAAAAAATTTCATAAAAAATTGTTTTTGGTGGAATGGAAGCAATTTATATACACACTTTAAATTTAACCCATTAAAGTCGAGCTAAAGTGTTGTATCCAATTTTTTTCTGTTTTTTTAAATTGGCAAATTATTACTTCTAGAAACAAAAAAAGCTCAATTCAAATGATTTAACTCATTAACGTCAAGACCACGTTTTTTTTATTAATTTTTTTTATTAAAATTGGCACAATTTGGACTTCAGCACCAAAAAAATATAAAAACTCAAAAATTCACATAAAATTGTATTTGGTGGAATAAAAACCTTTTAATTTAACCCATTAACGTCAAAATAAAATGTTGTATCCAATTTTTTTTTTTTTTTTTTTATTTGGCAAATTATCACTTTCAGTAGCAAAAACAGATCATACCACATGATTTAACCCATAAACATCTTGACAACGTAGTTTTTTATTTATTTTTTTTATTAAAATTGACAGAAATTAGATTTCAACACCAAAAAATATCAAATTTTAAAAGAGCCTAAAACGTGACAAATTCCCCTATACGATACTTATTAACTTCAAATCGATATTAAATTACTATGGCATGTAACTTGACAAAACGAATGAAGCAGAACTTCTTCTTTTTGGGGCTACTTTCACGTGCAGTTCTCAGAATTGAGTACCAAATCAATGAGCTGGAAAATTTTTTTACTGTGTTATTCTTTTAATAATAATATGGTATACCCGGGTAAAAAAGTAGAGTTCCAATTGGATTTAATTGTATCTTTAAATATTCGAAAAATGGGTATATCTAATTAGATCAGAACTTATATTATTGTATCTAATTAGATCTGAAATTTGTCCTAGTAATAAAACTTATTATATTTTCTAATATGCGATAAAATCTCATTATATCTATACAAATTCAATTATATCTGGCATTTTTAATTATATAAAATTCAATTCGATGAGAGCTTGTACTTCGGTTCATCATTTGGAATGATGTTGTCGATATAATACGATATAAATAGTGCATTGAAAATGATTAATTTAATACGATATCAGATAAAATCACGAACAAATCTCGTATCAGATTAGATCTACTTAGACTACAATGAGACCTTGATGGTGTCGACAGAAACTTCGCAGTATAAGTGTCGAGTCAATCTGCATGTCTAGTAGAAACTTATCAAACAGTGACGTTCGCAATCGTCGATGAACAAGTAGGTGCCGTTTGTTGAGAAGCATAGAAAGCATGTTAATTCACAACAACGCGAGAGGCATTTCATATCTCATTTATGGTAAAGAGAAATAAAGTTTTTTTAAGTTAAGATACAATTAGACCAGCACTGATCTAACCTGATCCAATCAGATATAACCATCCGATTAGATCCAATCGGATCTACACGGGTAATAACAACAATTTTGTATTGGTTCCATTGTACGTATAGTGTTCAAATACTTGAATTTTTCAGAAAAACGGTTTCCGGTTTATTCGAAAAATATCTTTTTCTAAAAATTCGGGTTTCGAATACCTGATTAAGTAAAAAACCGAGTTAACCGGTTTAGTTCGGTTTCGGAAATAGTAAAATAAATCCAAATATAAAAATAAAAAAGGAACACATATGAATATCGATACCTTAATTCTAAAGTATGCTTAGTCAACTTAGCATGTTTGCAATTAATATTTTTTTAATTAAATTTTCTTCAATTTGTATTTTATATAAATCTCAGGATGATCAGTTCATCCAAACTGAAGTTATAAGGATATTTGAACTTAACATATAAGTGGAATCTTTATTTCTCAAAACCTTTAATCGGTTTCCTGTAAAACTTAGATTTTAAACTTAGCATGGTTAAGAATTAAGGTATCGATTTTATCCAAAATTAGATTTTTTATTTCAAATGGACGCTTAGTATAGGAGATAAAGGCACTAAAAGTTTTTCATGTGAATGTCGACAACTTCCCACCCATTTCAATGTGAGATCGTAATCAATTTCAACTGTATTAAAGTGTTTAATAGATAACTGCACTTAAAGTTTTTCATATGAACATCAACACGCTCCCCACCCATTTCAAGTTGAGTTTCCAACCTTTTTTAAGATGATCATAAATGATGGTTCTATTTGCGATCGGACACATAGTTTGAACGTTTTCACATGAGTATCGACGGCTTCCCAGGCATTGTAAGATGAGATCCCAACTATATTTAATCGATTTCACAACTTTTGTATAATTATCACAAATTAAGCTCTTTTTTTGCGATTGGGTACTTAGTTCAGGAGATATCGACAAATTAATGTTTTTTAAATGAATACAGACTGCTTCCCACACAATTAAAGGTGAGAGCAAACAGTCATCTAGCAGCATTTTGCAAACAGATTCCTCTGAAATTTGCCCAAGAATATCGTATAACTATAAACAACCTTTTAAGTTTCTGACTAGACTAAGAATGATGTAACAAATACTTATTGTTGTTTGTGTTTAAAATTTTTATATATCAAATTAAATTTTGTTTTTCTTTTCTTCTTTTTAGGCTTCTAGGCAATCAACAACCCAAAACCTTATACTTCCTAGTCGATGCAAAGAGTCGAGTCAGAGAAGTGTACACACAAACATGTCTGCATTTTGCCACACAAGGCATGCTAGATACCGAACTATTCGGTTTAGCTGTGTTGATAGGTGAGTTCAATAATGATAATATTATTTGTATAACAATTCAATAACAAGAATATATAAAAATGCTACCCTAATAGTGTTATACGTTTAAAGAAATTGCTCATACATGGTGACACTAATACAAAATATCTGAAGAATGTCATAATCAAAAATTTATACCAATTCTTGTTTATACCTCTAAATGTTCTCTAAATGCAAATAGGACTTTTGTTTTATTTGCCTTACGCTATTTATGTTATTTGCTGTTATAAGTAATAATTCATATTAAATAAAAAATATTTTTGTAATTTATGGAAAGTTACAGCTGAAATTATAATGAAATTCAAATTTAACTTAAATGAGTATTAGGTTTGTTTATTAAATCGTTTATTTTGTTTGATTTATTATAAAATCTTGTAAGCTTTAATTTATATTTAATGGACTTAATCGTTTCATTCACTGTGGAATTTCGAGTCATTATGACGCTTGTGTCTTAAGTCTTTTGTTATGTAGTTTCTTTTGTATTATTACTATAATTCTTAAGCACTATTTATTGATGTGAAACAAAAGCCATTAATAATTGCATTACACTGGTTCACGTCACGATTTGATGATAGTCAAGAAAACTGAATGACATCATCTACACTAGTTTGCAGCTAAATGTTGTACTATAAAGTTCTTAAGTATTAACCCAAGAAAAAACAAAAAAAATACAAGGCAAAATGCGATATATTAGCAAATGGAAAATTTTACAAAAAATATTACGGCAAATGTATCTTAAAAAATCTATTTCAATTTGGCAATATTTTTCTAAATGCAAATTCAATCGATTTCTATTTGGCAAATTTTAAAATGCAGACTTTCTATGTTATTCTTGTTAATAGGCCGATTTGTGGCATTTTACATAATTCCTCTTTGGTCGACTATGACCTCAAAAATATTTTAGTGGAATTACATTTTGCATCAACCAATTTTTCTTCTTCATCTGTGACCAGTGTAAAACCATCTGCCTCTAAGTACATTTTACTCCTTTGCCTTATGAAGTTGTGGAATGCCAAAAAAAAAACTCCCTACCTTACATAAAAAAAAGCTTTGCAGTCAAATTTTAAACCTGAACATTTCCTCAACTGGTATGAGCTCAAGTTTAACAAACTCTAACGCTCGCTCGCACCAAAAACCAAATTTTCTTCCTCTGCTAAAGCGTCTTCTTAAAAAATGTGTACATTTTTGTTGTTGTTGTTGTTGTTGTATCTTTCAATTCAAGTTGTTTGGCTGATGTTGTTGTTGTTCTCCTCTTAAAACATACCTTTGAGGTAAAAAAAAACAAAAAAACAACGCAGAAAAAAGGCAAAATCTGGAAACAGAGATATTTTGTTGCTATTGCTGCTGTTGTTGTTGTTTTTATTGCTGTGTTGAACACTTAACTGCCAGAATCGAAAATTTACGTTCTTTAACATATTAGTTGTTGTAGGCAATGTAGCTGCTGCATTGTTGCTATCGTTGCAGTCGTCATTGTTGTTGTTATGGTTGCTGCTGCTGCTGTTGTTCTGGTGTTGCTGATGCTGCAGCAGGAGAAGAAGCATCAAACGGCACGCTTGCTTGCGGTTGTATTAAAGCAATGCACAACAGCTACCTGAATTACTGAACACGCGTCTTATGTTTGAATGTCTGTCGGTTTGTATGTCTGTCTGTCTGCATAGTTGTCTGTCCACATAACCAGACGGACGTTTAGACCGTCCTTCTGTTAGTTTGTTAGTCCACCAGGCATTTATATTTGTTCTTTTGTGTGCTTGTCCGTTCCTCTTGTTGTTTGTTGCTTAGCCAAAAGTATTTTTTCAAAGCCAACCAGCCAGTGAGCCATGCAAGCAACAACTATTGCTTGTAAACGTCCGTCCACCCGGGGTGCTGTCTGTCCCGATTTTTACGAGTTCTATACGAATGAGTGAGTGTACATTTTTCTTTTCATTTCTTTAAATTTGAAATCTTTAAACGTTCTTAAGGTTGGTGGCTAGTAGCTTGTTGGTATTGTATGGAACGCGTTTTTTTTTCTTTTTCTTGGTCTCCTCATCTTTGTTGTTATCTTGGCATTTTGCTGGTAAGGCACAGTGGGGTGATCATAGGGAAATCATATGAATATGAACATTAAGGAGTGACAGAGAAGGTTCATTTGGGGAAATGAGTATTTGCAGCACTATAATATGGTAGAACTATTGACTAACTTAAAACTTTACTCTGTTTGGGAGCTGATCATTTCTAGAAATATAAAGATGTCAAGAAAACTTTCTGTTAAACATAACCGTTTTGAAATTCTTCTAAAATTGTAATTCAATGCATGAAACATCTCGAAAACTACTCTCTCCAATCATAAACGAACGAATTGTATGTTCAAAATCCAATATCTGATTTCATGCTTGATATTAGGATGTCTCAGAAATTCTTAAGTACTGTTTAAATATTTGTTTACAAGATCTTGAATAAAGCCTATTTCTATGTACTTATATCTTTATCCCTATTTGGATAATATAAGAACAAGCAACATATTGAATCTTGTAGTATCTTATTATGTTCGTGTCTTAAGTCTTTTGTTTTAAACACATTATATATTTATGCCAATATGTATAATTTAGAATGTAGACTTCATAATATTGTTTTTTTCTATATAATAGTTACAATTTTGGTTTAACATAGTTTAAAAGTTCGTGTCTTAAGTCTTTTGTTTCACTTGAGTGTTTGACGGAACTAGCAAAGCTGTTAAACTACTATAGGTTGAATTACAACTGACCGGGTATGCCTCTAAACGGTCTCATTTGGATCATATCTTAAGCATTCAAGAGTGTTTTATAAACATAATATTAAGGATTTCGAGACCAAAAAATTGTAATTTACGTAGTTGCAAGTGTGGATACTAGAAAACAAATGACTTACTGTAGTGAGCAGTACTTGCAAGACATTCGAGACCAAAATAACAGCTTAAGATTAAAGCAAAGAAAAACAAAAGGTGCATTGTTTGTGTTTTGTTTTTGCAATCTTAAATAAGAATATTTCATGCTCACGATAAGCTCTCTTCTCTCAAAAACAAAACAATAATAAGTAGCTGATATGTCAATGAATGCAGTAAATCATTTCAATGTTTTGAAGACTGCCTTTTCTTATTTTGCTGGAATAAAGTGACAATCACTGCTGTCGTTTCAGCACATGGGGGTGAAGCAAAATGTAGTTCTTGCTTTTTGTTATAGCAGCAGCGGTCCCTTTTTGTTATAGGGACCGGCTGTGCCATGATGGTAAGAACACGCGGCTATCATGCGTGAGATCCATGGATCGATTACTGATTACAGTCATCTACATTTTTCTTTCATTGCCGGTCCCCTCGATGTTCAATAAACAAGTGGGTGCCGCTAGTTGTGAATCTAAAAATAAAAAACGTGTTAATTTACAACAACACGAGCAGCTACCCCATACCTCATTCATAGGGTGTAAAGGGGAATTAGGTTTTTTAATGTACTTTTAGATTTAATAAAAAGATTTTCGGCACAATTAAAGTACTTTTTGATATAACAAAAGTACTTTCTGGCACAATAAATTGTACTTTTTGGTACAATAAAAGTACTTTAAATACATTAAATTGTACTCTTGGTGTAACTAAATTACTTTTTAATACTATAAAAGTACTTTTTACTGCAGTAAATTGTACTTTTTTCATGCAATAAATGTACTTTTAGTACAATATATTGTGATATTTCGTACAATAGAGTACATTTTGGTGCAACAAATTGAACTTTAATAGTACAATTTATTGTACCAAGAAGGTATCATAAATTTAACTTTTTAGTACTACTAATTATACTTTTTGTTACAGTTATTGTACTATTTCTTAAAATTATTGTACTATTTGTTACAATTATTGTACTTTTTGGTATAATTATTGTAATATTTTTTTACAACAAACCTACTTTTTTATTTGTTGTAGTACCAACAAATTAGAATAAATTTATTTTTTAGTACGAAAAAAGTACTTGTTGATTCAATTAATTGTGCATTTTGGTACAATAAATTGTACAATTTGGTACAATAAAAGTCCTTTTTGGTACAATAAATTATTCTATTTAGTACAATTAATTATAATTTCGGTATTATTAATTGTACTTTTTGGTACAGTAAATGGTACTATTTGGTACAATTAACGTACTTTTTGGTACCAAAGCAAATAAAGTAAATTTTACCTTTTGGACAATAAAATACATTTTTAGTGCAATTAATAGTACCTTTTGGTACATTTAATTATTCTATTTGGATACAATTAAAGTACTTTTTACTACAGTTAAATGTACATTTTGCTAAAAAAACTACTGTTTGGTACTATTAATTGTATTTTTCAGTACAATGAATTGTACATTTTAGTACAATAAAAGTACTTTTTGGTACCATAAATAATAAGTTTTGCTACAATAAATTGCATGAGTTGGTACAGTAAAGGTACTATTTGGTACAATAAAGGTCGTTTTTAGTACAATTAATAGTATTTTTTCGTACAACAAATTGTACTATTTGATACAATAACACCACATTTTGGTACAATAAATAATAGTATTTGTCACAATAAATTATAAATTTGTGTACAATAAATTGTACTATTTGATTCAATAAAAGTACTTTTTGGCACCATAAATTAAACTTTTTGGTACAATAAATTATACTAATTGGTACATAAATTATAATAGTTGGTACAATAAAATGTACTATGTGCTAAAATAAAAGTACTAGTACACGAAAAGTACTTTTGAGAAGAATAAATTGTACTTTTTGTTATCATAAATTGTACTCTTTGGTCGTATAAATTATAGTTTTTAGTACAATAAAATTACTTTTACTATAATAAAAGTACTGTTTCACACAATAAAAGTACTCTTTGGTAAAATAAATTGTACTATTTGGTAAAATAATAGGGGCCGGCCGTGGCATAGTGGTTAGAACAGTCAGCTCAATCGGCGTGTCTAGTAAGAGCTTCTCAAACAGTGACATACGCATTCGTCGATAAACAAGTAGGTGCCGTTAGTTGTGAATCTAAAAATAGAAAGCGTGTTAATTCACAACAACGCGAGAAGCTATCCCATACCTCATTCATGGGGTGTAAAGGGAAATTAAGTTTAAGTTTTTATTTGGTACAATAAACCGACTTTTTGGTACAAACAAATTTAGTTTTGAATCATTTACTGTCCTTTATAAGATACACAGTACAACATTTGTCAGCTCATTGATTTGGGACTCAATTATGAGAACTGCACGTGATAGTAGCCCCAAAGAGAAAAAGTTCTGCCACGTTCGTTTTGTCAAGTTACATGCCATAATAATTAAATATCAATTTGAAGTTAGTAAGTAGGGGAATTTGTCACGTTTTAGGCTCTTTCGAATGTCGACAAATTATTCGGTTTTTAAACACAGTGCGCAAATGATCGTTGGGTGTGTAGCACATAGCTTCAATTTATTGAAAACATATGCCGCTTATATTATCCTCTTAAACTTTAGTCGACAAAAAATCACCAAGCTTGGCACAGTAATGGTCTTCAGTGACGCTATTACCGTACTCGACTGTATTTTTAAGTTTTTATTTTTTTTATATTTTATATAATTTTTTTATATTTTATATTTAATGTTATTCTTCATAAAATTTTTATTATTTTTTTAGACATTATCATAATGTCCAAATCCTCCCACTGTGCATCGAATGTTGAATTTATCAGCTTTGCTTCCTTAAGCATTTTTATGTATTTTAGTATGTTGGTTGTTTTTGTTCATCTTTTTTTTTTTTTTTTTTTTTGAGTGTTCATAATGTTTTAAATGGCCTTTGCATGCATGCAACAAAACATGCAGCATCATCATCATCCTCAGCATCATTATGATGTTGTGCCTTGCCAACATTTGTTGCTGTTGATTTTTTTTCGTTTATATATGCTGTTGTTTTTGTTATTTTTGCAAACAACAACGACGACCTCTTAAAAAGAACCAGTATCAATCTGCTTTACTTCAAATTCTCTCCACTCGGTGTGTGTGTGTGTGTGCCATCGAAGCCATCCCATGCCACCGTGTTACCACAAACAACCAGCTAGCACCAGCACCTTTTTCCAGAATCAGAATTCCATGTTAAATACAGGTTCTTTCTATAGTGATGGCAATGGTGGTTGGTTGCGCCGTGGTGGTGGTGGTAAAGTCTGATGATACGATAGTGTTTCGGGATACGTTAGTGCAAAAAAAGGCAACGTTTTTTTTTTTGTTTTTTTGCTGGAATCTTAAAAAAATGTTTTTCTTTCCTTTTTTCGTCAGTTTTTTTACTGCCAATTTTTTTCTTCTGTTAAATGTGTAGTCTGTTTTTTTTGTTTGGTCGTTGCGGACAATGAATTTTTATCATCTTTTTTTTGTGTTGTTTTTTTTTTTTGTTTTTTTTGGGAAGAGTAGAATCTCCTAAACATTCTTAAGACATTGAGCAAACAAACACACATTCTGAGTTACGTGAATATTTTTGGTTATTTTTGGGTATGGGGTTGTAGGGGAAAAGCAAAAATGAAGACAATTTATAATTTAAAAAAGAAATTTGTCAATATCGACATTAATATATGACATTGTGGGTAAATTTATTGAGGGGGAGAGAATACAAAAGACTAAGGTCATAAACTCGACAGAGATTTGAGGCAAGGTGAAGTGATTTGCGGAAAATGTTTTTTTTAATAGAAATAACAAAATACACAAAAATAGTTTAAATACCATCGAATAATAAGGATCATCAGGCATGAGCTTAAGAATCGAATAAATGGTGTGATTTTATTAATTTTTTGTAGTCATTTTTTATTCATAGGTGCCTCTTTTTATGAGGCATATTTTTTTGGTTTAAAATAATTATTTAAAATATTGAAATTATTGCCATTTATGACTATCGAAAAACAAATTCTCAAAGAAATCAAAAGACTTAAGACACAAACTTTGTTTAACCTAAAACAGAGTTTTAAATAGATCCTAAAACATTTATTTTTCTAATGTGTTCAATGAAATTTAACGAGATGTTTTTTTTTTGTAGAACATTGAAACTTTTTATCTCGACTGTTTACGTGTCCTTTTAGTCCTTGTTTCGAGAAAAGTCAGACAGGGACCTTAAAATGGGACTTTAGAACATTAAAACTTTCTACATAAACCTAGCTGAGAAAATGTTACCATGGGTGTTCTGGTACCGGCCGTGGCATGATGGTTAGAATAATCGACTACCATGCGGGAGATCCCAGGTTCAACTCCTGGCTACAGTCATCTAAAAAAATAAAAATATGATAATCATACGCCACCATATAACAATATAAAAAAAGAAAATACAACTTGACAAATCCCCCTATGCGATACTTACTAACTTCAAATCGATATTAAATTATTATGGCATGTTACTTGACAAAACGAATGATGCAGAACTTCTTCTTTTTGGGGCAACTTTCACTTGCAGTTCTCAGAATTGAGTCCCAAAAACAATGAGCTGAAACATGTTGTACTGTGTAAGTCTGAATTCCCTTATCTTTTACTTAGGCTTAGATCCGCGAAATAGAAACCATAGCTGAACCTATCATTTAGTTTGGACTCATCAGTAAAGATGTTTAGTGGTCCATACGTAGTATTTTCGTTCCCCGTCCACTATTTTCTAGAGGGCGTCCTGGTTTCGTAGAGGAACTTTGATTTTCGTGCGCTAAGCATGTATTTAGTTCGATTTAAGTGAGACATTGAGTTGGTCTGGTATACTTGAGTGCCGAGGGACCCCATTTTTCTATTTCGTTTAGTCGTCTGGCTGCTTAGAGAGCAGAGCGTCTGCAGCTTAAATCAGGCGGTAGTAGATTAAGTACTGTGTAGAGTGCCTTAGATGTGGTTGATGCATTATGCATCCTGTAATTAGGGGATAGGAGAAAAGTAGAACAGGATCCATGTGTCGGAATATTCTTTCTTAGCTAAGCACATACCGCCAGACTATGGAGCCATAGTATGGTATTGGCTTAAAAACAACGTTATAAGTCTAAAGTTTAACTTTGGGTTTGAGTCCCCAGTTTTTTTTTACCAATATCTACCCTGATAGTGTAAAAAGCAGTGGTAGGCATCCCATAGACTCGCGATGCCGGCAATAATTGTTTTTTTTCACACATACAAGATCTGCAATTCATATGTACTCGAATGTTTTGTTTGGCTCAAAACAGTCAATCTGTGTTTGAATGTTATGAAAGTAACACCACACACGCTTGTTTCTCATTCAACACAAAAACAGACACAAGTACACACAGAGAATTAATGTTAACGATTGTTAACGCTGCACTATCTGTAGCGGCTAAAAGTGCAATAAGGTTACGAGAAGCAGGCCAGATGTAGGACGGCGCTCTCAAAACTGCCGAAGAATAGTGTTCGACTCTGTTGGGTCCCCGAACACAATGACATTTCAGGAAACGAAATAGCGTATGAACTGGCGCGGAAAGTATCAGCACTGTGATTAGTGCAATCACCAATGAGTCATATATACGGATTTGTGACCCGTCACATCGAACGGCTGGCAAATGCATCCTGGGAACATTGCACCGACTGTGTGGTATCACGAGACTGAATGAAAGACGAACTAGATCACTATTGGAACTGGATAAGAGGTCCGCTAAACGAATAATTGGAGTAATCACGGGACACTGCGATGTCAGAGCATTTACTAGGAGACGACACAGGAGGATTACTCTAGGCTTTGCGACGATGAGGAGGAAATTGAGACCATTGAGCATTTGTTATGCCATTGCCCAGCTCTTCATAGAAGAATGAAGCAATTCCTCGTGAAATGGTTCTTTGATAGTCTCACTAAACTGTTGTCATGCAACATGGAGAATCTGGTTCAGTTCACTGATGGTTTGAGCTAGCTTAAGTGCAGAGGACCATAGTGTTTCCACGTAATCTCACTTCTTGGAATTAGTTTCTTTAGAACTTCTATATCTTTTCCACTGTACTATTCTTCAGAACTCTCTATTTTATTGTAAAACATTCTTCCCTTTATATTTCTTCTTTCTTAAATCAGGACAATCACAATGGACCATTACATGTCCTCAACCTATACTTAAACCAAACGGAGTACAATTCGACAGCCACAGCGCTAGTTGTACGACTGCACACCATATTGTTTTGTACGTGTATTGGGACCTCCGACACCTTGCATCCTTTCAACTCTACCTCTTTTAGTACTCTGTTAGAGGCTTAGATCCACGGTTGCGGTGATAATACTCCTTTTTGTAGGATACCGCTAGTTACCCGTTTAGCGATGATGTGATTTTCAAACTTGGAGATGATAGTTCTCTTCAGTAGTATTCCGCGAATCAGTTTGCCAATGTATGAATTGGTCTGTAGGCTGTTCATCTCTATCATTATACAGTACAACATATGATTTTGGGACTCAATACTGAGAACTGCACGTGAAAGAAGCTCCAAAATGAAGAAGTTTGGCATCATTCGTTTTGTCAAGTTACGTGTCAAAGTTATTTAATATCGATTTGAAGTAAGTAAGTATAGGGGAATTTGTCACGTTTTAGGCTCTTTTGTTATATAGTTATATGGTGGCGTATGATTATCATAAGTAATATTCCACGTAAATCATACGACACGGCATACAACATTGTTATTGTAACTGCTACACAGTTAACCCAGTTCAAAGTTAGTTGATTATGTAGACATTGTTATTGTAACTGCTACACAATAAACCCAGTTCAAAGTTAGTTGATTATGTAGAGAAACTTTTTATCAACAGATTCTTAATATTTTTAAATTTATTTCAGCTAAATCGGACTAGTGGCTCTTGAGTTATGTCTAACAGCATAAAGCGTGACAAATTCCTCTAAACGATACTCACTAACTTCAAATCGATATTAAATTATTATGGCATGTAACTTGACAAAACGAATGATGCAAAACTTTTTTTTGGGGCTACTTTCATGTGCAGTTCTCAAAATTGAGTCCCAAATCAATGAGCTGAAAAATGTTGCACTGTGTTATGCAAAGGGGTTCGGTATTGTTGAAGGCTTCGTCTATGTACATAAAGGGTATTAGAGATACTTATTTGCTCTCTAAAGGATACAGTAATGCATGGAGTGCGGTTTCTGTCGATTTTCCTTGTATGCATGCATGTTGAGCATTCGATAAGAGATTCGGGTCGATTGAATTCTTGATGACATACTCCTTGATCCTTTCTAGAGTTTTGCAAGGATTGCCTAGTTATAAAGAAATTTCCTTTAATTTGAAGTGATCAATTTCATAGCCATACTCTCTTGCCCCTATATTGACTTTCTCGTTCGTTTTTATAAAACTATTTAGCAAAATTTGCGCTATTTTCCACACCTTTAGTGGCGCCTTTCAAATTACCATTTACCGTTAACTGCAATATATATGGCAGATATAACTTATCTCTACTAATCTGGATAAAAAGAGAGAGAGAGAAGAAAAGACAAACTAAGCATATAAACTTTCTAATAAACCATAATTTGAAATATTGTATGCATACGTCCACCAGCAAACCGACCCATAGACCGTCCAACCGTTGATATGTAATTACAAGTTGAGTGTTTTGCTGCCATTTTTTTTTCTTAGCTTTTCATAAACATTTTTCAATAATTTCAATATTTTTCTACTTAGCTTTTACAAAATAATGATAACAATGAAAACAACAGAAAAACGATTATAAACTCCATTATGATGTTATTGCAGATAATAATAATGTTATTGTTAATGACGTTGCAATTGTAAGGATGGATGGTTTATTTTACGTTTTTTTTTGCTGTTGGTGTTGTTGTTGTTTTGAGACTTTAAACAAGAGGAAGAAACAAAATTGTATATTAATAATAACAGAAGAAAAAAAAATACCATGTCATCGATTTGCTGATGAACTACTTTAAGACATCTTTTTTAACCAACAAACCAAACGATCAACCGACCGGCCAGTCAGCCACCAAACAACCAACCATGCCACCATTCCAAACTTTATACAAAAAAAAACCAAAAAAACTTCCACCACAGCAAACAGCAGCAGCAGCAGCCTCGTTCGCCTCGCTAGTAGTAGAAGCACTTTCTTCTTTTATTAGGTTGTGGTATCTGCTGTACAGATCTCTGATGCGCCCATGTGTGAGTGTAAATGTTTCAAGTGTATATGTATGAATATTGGTTTGGCTTTGAAATATTTCGAGGAGTTTTATAACAAGAACTGTCTTCTGTTTGTTGTTGGTTGGCTATTGTGGAGTTTTGTTCATATGGCAGACTGTATGTGTGGTATTTTGTTGTTGTTGCTGGTGTTGTTGTTTAATGGAATCTCCAGCTACTGGTGCTACCCGTTGTATTGTTACTTAAAAAAGTGGCAGGTTTTCACCAAAGCACGCGTCTTGCGCAGCTTTGGCTCCCTCTGTTCCCCGCCCCACCCCAAGCTCATCTGAGCCTGCTGCTGCTCCAGTCAAGCACCAACATCGTCATAATGATCAGTAGTAGGTAGTGAAGCACTGTAGCACAAATACCTATCTTGAGTTATAGCCAAAGAAATCGTCATGATCATCATGATCTGTTGATTGCGCATAAAATGCCACTCAATACCAACAACAACAAAAGCAACAATAAATTGAAAGAAATCTTAAGATTTTTGTATGCTTGACTCTTGAGCTTAAAACTGACAATGTTGTTGTTGGTTTTGGAAGCTGTTCTAAATGTTGCTGTTGTGTTGTTTTGTTATTGTAAAGATTCTTTTCGTTTCGCTCCATATCATTCTTTCCCCACAATCTTAAGAATGCTCCAAAGTTTGTCTGGAGCATCAGCACAACCACAAGACTGCAAAGAAAAAACAAAAATTGGATTTCTGCTTCTGTGTTACTGATGCTTTTGATTAAAATAATATTGATGATGTTGCATTTAATGCTAATGTTGTTGGTTGCTATTTGTATTGTTGTAGTTGCTGCTTCTGCTGTTATTGTTCTGGTTGTCGATGTCTGTTGATAGTGGCAGCAGCATTTTTGCCAGAACTTACGACGACGTCGACGAAGACACGTAAACACATCTTTTTAGAGAGTATGAGCAAAAGGTCGTTATAATTTTGTGTAAAAGATCACATCCCAGCTGCACAGTGGTTTCACAGGGATAGGAGTAAAAAACACAAGTGCAAATGTCAAAGACTCATATAACGACAGGAGCTATGTTAATTTTTTATATGTGAAATAATATTTTGAATGCCTTTCACCTCACGCACACACGGACCGAGGAATATATTCAGTTTGTTCTTTCATTAGTAACGCTCATAAGGAGGCATGGTTTGTATGACAGTATACATAATGTATATAATTCATGATCAGCTTCGAATTCTCAGTCGATTTAAAGATATCCGTCCGTCTGACCCTACGACTACAGCCGTAGTTTATTCTGAGCTTGAATGCCAGCTTCTATCCTCTAAGCGATGGTTGAGTTCTAAGATAAGACAGATCGTACGTAAACTACTTCCACCTACCTAAAAAAAATCCCCCTTTTTGAGGAACTGTTTAAGAGCTATTGAGCTGACATTTGGTGTGCAAGCTTCTATCCTCTAAGCGCAGGTTGAGTTCTAAGAAAATTAATTATTAGATAAATGTATATTTTTGAAAAATTGTCTAATTTGTATTGGAGGTAACGGTAGGGGCACCATATCGTGCCCAATTTTTATTCGTAAGTCAACGTTTAATAAACGTTTACATTGTGCAAAATTTGACTGGATTCAGTAAGAAGGATACTAACACCTCCCATATATTCTGAAATGAAAAAAAAACTTATATTTTCCAAAATTGTCGCTAGTATTGAATTAAATTTGCCTCGATTTGTCTCTGAAATATTACTGATAACTGTGTCGAATTATATGAAGTTATCTTAAAGGACACGGCCACCTCTCATAGTAATATCCTAAAATTAAAAAAAAACTTATATTTTCCACAATTTTTGTTATTATAGAATAAAATTTGGATCAACATGTATCTGATATATCACTGATAACTGTGTTGAATTATAAAAAATTACATCAAAGAAATTTTGCAAATTTACCATTTTAGTATATATGGGAAGTGGGCGTGGCCTTTGAGATAATTTCAAATAATTGAACACAGTTATCAATAAAATATTAGAGACAAGTCGTGTCAAATTTGGTGCAATTGCTATAAAAATTTTGGAAAATATAAGTTTTTTCCATTTCAGGATATATGGGAGGTGAGGGTGTCCTTGGGCCGATTTTTGAAGAACATTGTTTTTTCCTTTTCTATTGATAAAAGAAACGTGTTCCAATTTGCATTTTTCTATGATAACTACTTCTCTTTTTGGCCACCGTTTATATGAAATCACGACACTATCCAAAACTTTATCCTGTTATAGTTTAACAAAATGCAGAATATGGGCACGATCTCGTTTTGGATGTATTGATATTCTTAGTCGACTCCTAAAGTGAGCGGCATTTAATATTTGTATCGGAGGATACAAAAGGGGCGTGGCTAGATTTTCGGATTTTTCTCCAAAACTGTTTTCTGTTATAGCTTTACAAAATACAGAATTTTGCATGATCGCGTTTGGTGAATTAGTAGTATTATTCGATTTCTTAAGTAGGCGGAATGGTATATTATGGTAAGGTAGGTACCAGAAGGGGTGTGGCTGGAGTTCCAATTTTCCCTCCGAAAGTTTATCCAGGTAAAGTTTAACAAAAGAATTCGGGCTCGATCGTTTCGGGTATATTTATATTACTTCTCGCATTCTAAATCGGGCGGAATGGTACATTTGTATGTGAGGTACCAGAAGGGGCGTGGCTTAGCTTCCAATTTTGCTCCAAAGCTATATCCTATTATAGCTTAACAAATGCTGAATTTGGGCACAATTGCGATGGGCGTATTGATATTCTTACTCGATTTATTAAGTGGGCAGAGTGGTACGTATGTATGGGAGGTACCAGAAGAAGCGTGGCTAGACTTCCAATTTTTTCCCCAAAACCATATCCTGTTATAGCTTAACAAAATACAGAATTTAGGCGCGATCGCATCGATTGTAATGATACTATTACTCTAATTCTAAAGTGGGCGGAAAGGTACATTTGTAGGGATTTACTAGAAGAGGCGTGGCTAGACTTCCAGTGTTTTCTCCGAAACTTTATCCTGCTACAGTTTTACTAAATAATTATTGCACGATCGCGTTGGGTGTATTGATAATAATACTTGACATCTAAAGTGGACATTTGTATGGAAGGTAACAGAAGGGGCCATGTAGCCATTTCCAATACCGTAAGTAGTTTTGGATATATATTAACCTATGCAATGTTTCAAAACAATTGGTTGCGTCTGTCGAATTTTATCGTGCGTACCAGCCGGACAGACAGACAGACGGACATGGCTCAAACCAGGGTTCGTACTGGCTCGCTTGCGAGCCGCTCTTTTCCTGAAAATTGGCTCTTAGCTCGCGAGCTTAGGCAAGAACCCAAAAAGAGCCAGCTCTCGAGCCAGCGAGCTCTTGGCTCTTGAGCAAAGTACCAAAGTTATGTACCAAAAGTACTTTTTTATGCCAAAAAGTAATTTTATTGGCCCAAAAAAAATTTTCTGTTGCACAAAGTACTTTTTTTGTACCATAGTACATTTTGTACCAAAAGAACTTCTAATGTACTTTTTGGCACAAAGTACTTTTTTTTTGTACCAGGTACTTTTTTGTACCAAAAGTACTTTTAATGTACTTTTCGGCACAAAGTACTTTTTTTGTGTACCAAAAAGTGCTTTTAATGTACTTTTCAGCACAAAGTACTTTTTTTTTGTACCAGGGACTTTTTTTATACCAAAAGTACTTTTAATGTACTTTTCAGCACGAAGTACATTTTTTGTACCAGAGTACTTTTTTGTACCAAAAGTACTTTTAACGTACTTTTTGACTCAAAGTACTTTTTTTTGTACCAGAGTACACTTGTACCAAAAATTACTTTTAATGTATTTTTTGGCACAAAGTATTTTTATTGGCCCAAAGACACTTTGCATAAAGTACTTTTTTTGTACCAAAATACTTTCTTATGAAAAAATTACTTTTTGGTACATAACTTTGGTACTTAGCTCGCGAGCCAAGAGCCACAAAATTTCAAATGGGCTCTCGAGCTGGCTCTTTTTTGAGCTCTTGGCTCCTGGCTCGCGAGCTGGCTCTTTTTGGGCTCTTGGCTATGGCTCGCGAGCCAGCTCTTTATTTGGGATCTTGGCTCGCGAGCCATGAGCTCATTTGAAATTTTGTGGCTCTTGGCTCGCGAGCCAGCTCTTTATTTGGGCTCGTGGCGCGCGAGCCGAGAGCTCGTTTGAAATTTGTGGCTCCTAGCTCGCGAGCCAAGAGCTCTTTCGTAGTTTTGAGGCTCCTGACTCGCGAGCCGAGAGCTGAGAAGAGCGAGCCAATACGTACTTAAAAAGTCATGAATCGGATTTGGTTCAAAGAAACATAGGGTCTAAAGTGACACCTTCTTTATGTTACACTTTTGGACCGTATAAAATGATATATACCCTCCAACCCGCAGGGTGAGGTTATAATTACTTTTTTTGATGTTGTATAGTGACATTATCCACCACCGCATTACCATGAAATTTTCGTTCATGCGATACATTATTTTGTGGGACCGGCCGTGCCATAGGGGTTAGAACACGCGACTACCTTGCGGGAGATCCGTGTTTCGATTTCGATCTACATTTTCTTTCATTGCCGGTCCCCTCGATGTTGTAGACAGCAAATTCGATGTATAAGTGTCGAGTCAGTCGTCATGTCTAGTAAAAGCTTCTTGCTTGTTCGCATTCGTCGATAAACAAGTAGTTGCCGTTTCTCACAACAATGCGGGAAGCTATCCCATTCCTCATGCATGGGGTGCAAAGGGAAATAAATTTTTTTTTAAGATACATTATTTTTGTAGAGATCTTCTCCCATTAATTTTTTATTCTTGCTCCTTTTCTCTAGCTCTTGACCCACTGTGCATTCCATTTTGCATGTGGTCGTGTTAATGGTGGATACACACGTTTATGCTGTTTATACATTCTTAAGTGTAAAAATTTCCAGCAGATGCTTTAATTTATTTTCCTTTTTCTTACGTTTGAGGATACTTGTTGTTTGTTCTCTCATATTGAGTTATAATACGACATAAAAATTTATTGAAACGATTTTTGAAATGTTCCTTTCGGGGGATGCTGTTGCATTTCTGTTGGTTGTAGTCTACATGGGTAATATTTTATTGAGTTGAACTAATAACCATGCCATTGAATTGTTGTGGTGGTGGCAAGGAAAAGTGACTTATATATGTAAAGTTAGATCGTATGTTGGTTTGGCCTATCATTTCCCCTTAATATGTATGTCGTAGTCACGTCGAATCTTTTTCGTTTTTCAAAAATATCATCGCGGATGTCTTTTGCGACTCTGAAATACGTCTTGTACTTAGTCCCATCAAGTTTTTCTTCATTTGATGATAAAAAATTCTCAACACTAAACATTTTTGTTAATTATTACTTATTTTATTTAAATAGAAAAAACAATCGAATGTGGTCGAAAGTCGACTACGACATATGTAATAAGGGGTATTATATTTGTTGTTATTAAGACGCATTTGTGTGTGTGTGGAAATGCCTTCTCCCATCAGTAACAGCCACTGTATCCTTAAACAAAACAATCATCTTATCATTTGAAATAAAAATTCCGGTCCTTTACACATACAACCAACCTGCATTACTTAACAATAACAACAACAACAAGTTTACTGCTGAAAAATTAACAATTAATTGCTCACACCTGCCTTTTTCGTTAAAAACGAACAACCCCAACATTGTCAGACAACCACATACACATCATAAACCATTTAATATTTAAGATGCTGTTGTCCATTGGCAGACCAACTGACTCTTCGTTTCATATACAAAAAATTTTAATTTGTAGTATTTCAAAAAAGCCTCTACAGAGAAAATTTAAATTTCGTATAACCAAAATGCATTTTAGAGAAGTTATGTTCGAACATAAGCATGCTTTGGCATATTTTTTTTCACTTCTAACCTGTTTTTGGCATCGTCTCTTGTGTGCCTGATGAGGTTTATGTTAAGTAAAGTATTTATACTACCTATTGGGGTTATATTGAAATATTACGCTACATTTTAGATGTTACACTCAACATAAAATGTTGGTTAAAGTGTAATGAGATATTCTTCAAAATTAAAAAATATGGAACGTTAACTAATTTTTTATAAGTTTTTTTTTTAAATTTTATTGTTAAATAGTAATTTTTAATATTATAGATGAGGCAGTGGAAAAGTTTTGTAACTACAACAGAAAGTTGGTTGCTGTTATATCACTACCAACTACAACAGTACAACATTTTTCAGCTCATTGATGTGGGACTCAATTCTGAGAACTGCACGTGAAAGTAGCCCCAAAAATAAGAAGTTGCGCATCATTCGTTTTGTCAAGTTAAATGCCATAATAATTTAATATCGATTTGAAGTTAGTAAGTATGGTATAGGAAAATTTGTCACGTTTAAGGCTCTTTTGTTTTGCCTTTGGAAAATTATTTTTTGCAATTAAAACAATAACAAACAAATAAATACAATTTAACTATCAAAAATGTATATAAAAGAGATAACTTTTTTCTACTATAACATGATCATTCCATGATGCAATTTTGAAAGTAATACATTTTCTCTCCAGTGTAACCTATACACACTCATTGTATCCATCATGCAGCTGCTCATACTTTTGAGTATTTTAGCATTTTTGTTTTTCTTTTCTTATTTTATTGCTGAGCCCTACAATCATCTTATGGAGGCTGCATAAAATTATTCATTTTCATTATCAATGAAAAATACGACGACGACTGATGCACGAATTTATAATATGTATTAAAAAACTCATTTTGTATACAGAGGAGCTATACATGCTTTTGTATTTTTTGTTTCATTGTCGTTATTATAACAAAAACAAAAACTATATCAAAAACTAAATAATAATACTAAAAAAAAAACAAATTAATTATACAAACAGGGCGTGTACGGTTAGCAGACAACCACAACTAACGTATAAAATTCCCATCAGAAACCTTCCCTTAATGGATGAATGAATTAAGTCAAACGATTTAAAACATTTGACAACGTTTTTGTTAAATTGAAAACTGAAACTGACTTTGGCTGACTTTAGAAATGGGATAAGTGCAAAGGCACTGGGCACAAGAGGAGTGCTCGTTATTGAAAGCCACTACATCTGATGGGAATTTAATTTAAATATATACATATCTACTTTAGATATATATTTCTCTCAAGAGTATTATTGAATGGAAATTGTTTTAGATAACTATTTGAATGCTTGTAGTGCTTTTTTGATGGTGGTGTTGGTGACGTCGTTGGGGGAGGTGGTGTTGGACATGTTTCTTACTGGTTATTTGAAATTTTAAAGCTTAAACATTAACGGTCGTTTGTTTATGCCCTTGAGATTTGTATCTCAGTTTTGTTAATTTTTGTTGCTGTTGTTGTTGTCAAGCGGTATGGTATAGCTGTGTTATTGATTAGTTGGGTCTGTATATCTAAACGACCTGATCATTCCATGGGCTTTCTGTGGGGTTCTGTACATGTTGTGACTGTAGAGTACGGTTGACTAGAAATCATGATGCATTGTAATGGTGCAAAGAATGGTCAGGTTTTTATGGTGTATGTTAACTTTTCGCTTAAGTTTTTTTGAAACTATCTCTAAGATAGTTTCTGAAGCACTAGAACATGATGTGTCAACTGTGTTAAAAAGTAGCATTCTTCACAAAAGTTTTCAATTACACTTTAACGTTAGAGATCTGGCAAAGAAAGGGAAGAGTCGATAGTCATGTTTTTGATTTCAGGGCACATATGGGGATCAATACACGGTTCATTTAGATTATATTTTATACCCTCACTCTACTGGTAGGATGATATATAACATTTGTTACGACCCAGAAGTATAACACACACAGTACAACATTTTTCAGCTCATTGATTTGAGACTCAATTCTGAGAACTGCACGTGAAAATAGCCCCAAAAAGAAGAAGTTCAAGAAGAAGCCATAATAATTTTATATCGATTTGAAGTTAGGAAGTATCGTATATCGTATAATTTACAAAAATTAAGAATTACAATTCCTTGTATCTGTTTATATAACGTTTCCCTACATAAGCAACAGTTTCACTTTTCCATTCAACAAATGATGTTGAAATGGGTTTATACATTTCTTGGAAAAAAATAGAAGGAGTGGTCGTACAACAATGAAACTTTGCAGAAACACTTCTCAGTGCTAAATTAAGAAATTTTGAAAAAATCTTGCAAAACCGCCTGCTGCCACACCCACCTCCTATATAACTGCACTTGCCAAAATTTTTATTTTTGGAGCTAGGGACTCGAAATTCGGGACACTTCTTTCTCCTTATGAAAAAAATTTAACATATTGGGGATGCCACGCCTACTTTAGATTTTACGCACATTGAAAGTTGTAGGTGTTTTTCTTCCCTGTCTAGAATCATATGAAAATTTCATATAAGTTAAAAAATGTTAATTTTTATTCAAAAGTTAAACATGTGTTGTCTCCATACAAAAGAAGAGAATATCCCCAGCAACCCTCCGCGAAAGATATTTGCCTTCAAATACACCGAAAATGTTACACAAATGCATGCATTAAAATCGATGTTACTAAAAGGGACGGTATTTGGCGGTTATTTTTTTCCTAATTGAAAGTACAGACTCGGACCTTTCATTTTTTATAGCTAGAGGGCTAAGCAAGGCAAAGCACATAAAGTTTTTTTCCATCAAAAAGTGAAAAGTTGATATTTTTTAGTATAATTTTTGATAAATTATAATAATTAGTTTACTTTTCCAATTTCAATAATTTTTTTTTATATAAAAGAGTAAGTGCTATATTTTCACTAAAGAATAAAACAAAAGCCATAGCTATAGACTTACACACACAAAAAGTTCTTTATTTGGACAATAATTTTAATTTAATTTCATTGAATAAATTTCCATTGACTTCTGTTAATTTTTTTAATTACAAAATTTCACTTTTCAAAAAACCTTGTTGAATTTTTTTTAATCCAAATACTTCTTTACAAAACCAAATCATTAAAATTTTAAATTGGAAAGTTGAAAAACCCTATTTTTACCGCCGAAATGCCACTGTGCACCGTGGCGTATGATTTACGTGGAATATTATTTATTTATAATCATTTTTTTTCTTCTTTAATGGCAGCAACAACAGAAATTTATCCATCAGTAGCCGCACGTTAAAACGTATTTCAAGTGCTTCGGTCTTTTGCGCTCTGTAGATAGTTCGTCACATTTAGCTTAGTTAACAGGTCTTTCACCTGGTCCAGCCATCGGAGTTATGGTCGCCACCATATAACAATAAAACAAAAGTTCCTAAAACGTGACAAATTTCCCTATAACTTACTTTCATTTTTTGAAATATTTGTATCGGATCCCCCTAGAGGAGCATGGGTGGGTTGGCCCTCCGAAGTTAGTGGAGGTCGGTCATACATTTGGTCTCGATTGGGGCAATCCAAATATTACTCTTCTTACCTCAGTTTGGCTTGCTGGTGGGCAATCTTAGCCGTCATCGACAATTGGCGTGTTACATTTACGTGTCCTGCCATCCGGAATAGTTGATGTGTTATCGTCTTATATACCTCACAGGATGGGAGCCGTAATCTTTTGCTTTTACTTTCTGGTAGAATTTTCGGGCTTCACCTCTATTCCTGTATATCTCTGTATCCATTTCCTCCTGTTCCTTCGTCTGATGTTTTGATTTTTGGCTTAAATAGATGCTTTGCTTGTTTTACTGTCTTCTTGTGCCGTTCCCTAACAAATCGGCTTACAATTACCTTTAGCATTGCTGTGTAAACAGCTTAAGACGCTATACTACATTCTTAACTTACCGGAATTCGTCTAACGCCGTTTTTCTTATCCAAGCACGGTGACAATAAGCAGCTTCTGTGTCGTAGTAGTTGGGATAGCTGGTTGAAGTATGCAGGGGATTTCTTTTACCCTCTCTATATATTCTTCCTCCCGTTCCTTCATCTGGCCTGTTTTTTGCTAAATAGCTTCCAACCTGCTTTACTGTCTGCTTGTGCCATTACCCTACAATAGGCGTTGCCCTGTTAGCAGCATCAAATACTATGCGACATTCTTCTTCGTATCAGGATTCCTCTGGGCGCCGATGTTCATATCCAAGCACGTAGGCAATATGCTGCGATTGTATATCGGATACGTAGTACTTGGGGTAGCTCGTTGGAGTAGGCAGTGGCTATCTCTGGTTTTTTTAGCTTTGCGATGTTCAGGTTCCTTTGTAATTGGTTTGGTCTGTCTTTTGCGCACCATAATCATACGACCCAATGTAAGCACCACGGATCACACGCACGTCCATTAGTCCGGATCGGTCCCCATATAAAACAAAAGTTCTAAAGTCAAGGGCCAATATTAAAGATAACCTCTAGACAATTAAAAAAAAATGTTCCTCCCCCAACCGCATGAAAAACAGCCTAAATCGTTTTTTTATCGCTGGGGCTCAATCGTAACATACAATGCATCGCTGTATAGGTCTCGACGAGTACTACATTTAACGTATAGATGTCGCTGAAGTACGACATAATTTTGTAATGATGGCCTCATGTAAAGCAGTTTCTTCCCAGTTTCTCGTTGGAATGTAGGCTGAATTTATCGATCGATGGACCAAGAACGTCTTTCCTTCATATTTTGGCACTAAAATCTCCCAGGACAATTTTGAAATCGTGGCGAGGGAGGTGATCGTATTATTCATCTGTGCACTCGTAAAATGTTTCATTAACCTTATAATCTCTATCTTTCGTGGTGATGTAGAAATATTTTTCTTTAATGTGATTTGTGGCTATTCGATCACTAAGAGGATCTAATCCGGAGTATTAGCCATTTTACCCGCCTCATTATGTTACCTATTCCTCTTTACAACCAATTTACCCCATGGGCTCTGTAACACCTACACTGCGTTCAGATTTTTCAATAACCTTACCCTTTTGTACAATTTTCGTTTACAAGTTAAAGTATTTTCGTTAACTAAAAACCTTTAACTGGCATTTTAACTCAGCTCAACTTGTCTTGTGTTCTGTTAATGTTAAGGCCGTTTTTCGGAATAGTTTCATCCGTTTTTTTTCTCTTTTCGTTTCTTGCTGTTGTTAACCCACAAGAAATATATGACTACATCTCAGATGATGATGACGAAGGAGGTAAAACATAAAATGTGTGTTCCTTTGGCTGGCTTTTTATGGTTACGAGTCTCCTGACAGTCAATGCTTATGTCATTCATTTGGTTTTTGTATTTTTTACTCTTTTTTCCAACGATCCCTGACCGACCGCCTACAGTATTAAGAAAAAAAAGGTGGTCAAGCGATCAAGTGCTGCTAGCCACTCAATGTCTGTCCCTCCCTCTCAACCATCTAGCCATCCGTTCGGCCGTCCGTCTGTCCATACATATCTGTCTGTCAGTCTGTCATTTTGTCAAAATGACATAAGGTGTTGTTTGTTGTCTTGGCTATGATGATTGTTTGCTTGTTGCTGCTGCTGCTGTTGTTGTTGTTGCTGTACGATGGTGTTGTTCAAGTTCATCATCATTATCGTCATCGTTTCGCCTGTTGTCGTCCGTCGTTGCTGTTTTAGTCGTTGTAGGATTTTTATTTGATTTTTCATGGGCCGGAAATTTCATGCCATCAAATTATACCCCGAAAAAATGTTTTAATTTAAAAGTCTGATTAGTTTTCTGTCTGCCTGTTGTGGTCATATGTATAAAACAACAACCACGACGATCATGTAGTTTGGTCCTCGCGTACATAGATTGTTGGAGCCGGAATCTTTTTTTTTTTGGGGTCTTTTGTACATACACACATATTTGTATGTTATGCCATCATTCTTGTACATTGATGATTTCAAGAAATTCCCCTCCTTTTCCTGCGTCATCTGAATTTGTGTGTGTGTGCGTGTGTGAGCTGCATTCTTATATGTGACCTTGATACTTTTAGTTTGAATTCCTTGGAGAGTTTTTGGAAACACTTTGTGTGGGTAACAGCAATTAATACACATTAATGTGTTGAGAGGAAAAGATAAATACATACGTATGATGAAGAACATAAACATTGAGCATAAAAAGATTAGTATGAACATTTTGAACATTGCACATTAAGGTAACACAGTACAACTTTTTCAGCTCATTGATTTGGGACTCAATTCTGAGAACTGCACGTGAAAGCATCCCCAAAAAGAAGAAGTTCTGCATCATTCGTGTTGTCAAGTTACATGCCATAATAATTAAATATCGGTTTGAAGTTAGTAAGTATCGTGTAGGGGAATTTGTCACGTTTTAGTCTCATTTGATTGCATGTTTGCATATCATTTGTAAATCATATTTATTAAAATCTTCAACTTTCGTATATTTATTGTGCTACCCTTAAAACCATACTAGGCCAGTGAGTAACACTTTGCTAAAATTTCATAGACATCGGATGTATATTTGCTGAGCCCATAGGTAACACACAGACAAGTATATTTAAATGTACGTATGAATTTAAAATAAGTTCATTGTTGTGGTTCAATTATAATCTGGGAAGTTATTTACTTAAACTTAACTCTGTTGTTACTCTCTCTCTCTCTCTAACCT
Source organism: Muscina levida (assembly GCA_964034835.1). Taxonomy (NCBI): domain Eukaryota; kingdom Metazoa; phylum Arthropoda; class Insecta; order Diptera; family Muscidae; genus Muscina; species Muscina levida. Next base: position 140,284,403 of record OZ035881.1, on the reverse strand, counting down.
GTAGTGGTTTTAGAATCTTAGCAGTACGGAGAATCATATTCTCTCATTTAGTCATAGTCTCTCATTAACTAAGAAAATATTTAGCTTAAGATAAAAACAACAGCTAATCACAAATATTCATTTTTGTATTTTCGTAATAATATAACCCACCTAATGATTTTTATTGTTTCTCTCCTTCCAGATGGCGAATACATGTTTGCCGATCCCGAGAGCAAACTATCCAAATATGGTCCAAAAAGTTGGCGTTCCTCACACACACATGTATGTAACTATTCACTTTCTCTCACATACAGCCTAATATCTCTTTATTTATCTCATCTCTTCTCTATTCCAATTCTAGGGGCTCGATGCCAATGGACGACCCCTGTTAGAGCTACATTTTCGGGTGCAATTCTATATCGAGAGCCCGTTTATGTTAAAAGATGAGACGACGCGACACAATTACTACTTACAACTAAAATACAATGCCCTACAACGTGACATACCCCGAGAAAATGCCGAACAATCGATGATCCTCTTGGCGGGCTTAGCCCTACAAGCGGATTTAGGTGATGCTCCTTGCGTTGGCAGTGGTAGTAGCAATAACAGTAGCACAGGTGGCGTTGGTGTGGGTGTGGGTTCTGTCACAAATGGAGCAGCGGGGGAGTCTAAAACATTGGCCGACGCGTGCGCTTCGGCTGACAGCAAAACGACGGATGCATCGCTGGGAGGTGAACAGAAAATGGGTAAAACTTCTTCTACCACAACTTTGCCAAAGATTAGTAAACGCGCTAATATGGTAAACGAGAGGGTGTTACGTTTGTCCAGCTATATGGCATCAACGCGAGAGAACATCGTGGGCATGGACGCTGGCATTAAGCGAGTGTTGGCATCCAGCGCTGGCAAAAACCCCTTGTCGCCGTCGTCCTCTTCGTCGTCGATAAGTCGTGGCCCCAGCAATGCCTCAACAAATGCTTCCTCTGTGTCCACTAATGCCAGTTCCGCTTGTGCGGAATATTTTCGTCTGGAAGATTATCTGCCGGATCATTTGCGTACCATGTGGGCTGCTAGCGCTCTGAGAGCATGTCATCGGGAAAATCGCGGTCTATCCCAGGCCGATGCGGAACTTCACTATATCCAGCAGGCCTGCCTAGTGAATGAGAGCATAAATGCTCACACGTTTCGAATGCGCATGAGCAAAAACGAAATTGGTCCCGGCAACTCATCGTTTGTGGTCTATGCCAAAGGCATTAAGATCTTTGGCGGTGGCACGGGCCCCGATGGCCAACAGCAGCAGATAACCTTTCTGTGGCCAAACATCACGAAATTGTCATTCGAACGCAAAAAATTCGAAATTCGTTCGGGGGAAAGCAAAATAACCTTGTATGCCACCTCAGATGAGAAGAATAAAATGCTGTTGACGCTGTGCAAGGAGACGCATCAGTTTAGCATGAAAATTGCAGCACGACTCAAAGAGGTCATCAAGCGAGAAGAGGAGGAGAGTAACTGTTTACACGCCTGCTATGTCTATTCGCGCAGTCTGCATTTGCCGACGTACAAGAACAAGAACGATCAACGCATATCGGTTATTTCGAGCACGAGTTCTAATACCACCTCGGGCATAGTAAGTGATCGCGTACACTCCGAAGACGAACTGGAAATAATGATCAACTCACCCCCCGCCCCCATAGCGGCACCCTCAACGGAAAGTTTGGCCTTGGCTCATTTGCTAGATCGACCCAGTGTAAGCCGACAAGCGTCGTCCGTGGGGCAGGTTTCCTTAAAGGATCTGGAAGAACAATTGGCTGCACTCACCGTGAGACAAGCGCAGAAACAGAGAGAGTCGCCCACAGAACTTAGCAACACCTCGTCGGCTGGTAACTCCACATCAACGAGTGGTTCTTCAGTGCCGCTCGCAGCCGGTCAGCGTAATAACACTGATTCCTCTACAGATTCTCCATCATCGCAGCACAACATTGGTTCTCAGTGTTCCTCGACATGTAGCACTGTGGTCGTGGCCTCATCTACAGCAGATAACAGCACATCTTTGGCCACGTTGGCCGTTAGATCTGGTCTAAATGCCTCGGATGCCTCAACGCATCAAAGAAAAAACTCCACTTCATCCAGTTTGGAATTGGGCTTCAGTCACACTGCCCAAAACTCCACATTAAGCGAAGCCGAATCGACATGTATCGATCACGACTTTATACCAAGTGTACGCGATGAAACGGAAAGTGTCTCTGGTGTCTACACTCTGGCTCATGATGTTGCACCCACTGAGACTTCGGGCGTATACACTATGCATAGCAGTGAAATGACCGGCCAGTCGTCGGAAATGGCGGAATCCGAGAAAAGCTCTCACTATGGTATATTTCAGCCCTCCAATGTAAAGGGCGTTGATGATCACAAAATGCGCGATTCTGTCGATGGGGGCAACTACCGTGGCAAACGTTTGAAAAACTCGGATTTTCGTCTGCGTTCCGATTCCAATGTCAGCACCAGCGATTCCTTTAGGGGTGATGGTAGTGATCCCACGGATAACAAACACACTCTACTCTCGGCCGAAGAACTGACCGATCTAATCGTGGGCCGGGGATCGTATCCCAACCGCAAAACAGTATCCAATACCTTAGACTCGGATTGTGACTATGTCACTTTACCCCTATCAATGTCTGGCGAATCGTACATTCAAGGTCATCAAGATACAGCGCCCACCGAAGATCACGTTGAGGATTTAATGAGCGATTTGCTACCCACTGATCCGCCAGCTCCACCCAAACGTGTCGACAGTAACATGCCCAATTTAACTAACATACGCATGCGCTCACCGCCACCCTACAATGCGCGGCATCAAAAGACAGGCCTGTGTGGTCCGCCCATCAGGACATCACTGCCCACAACAATAACACCAATGCCACAACAAAAGTCTATATCCCCGGTAGTTGCCAAGCCCACGCCTCCAACTCAAGTGCCATTAAGTTTACCAGAAACAAAACTACTTCCCAAAATTATGAGTGTGCCGAAACCACCAACGCCACCTGCGCCTGTGCCGGTACCGGTGCCGCTAATGCCTGCTCCAGCGCCTGTTATAAAACGAAGAGATCCCCCACCATATCCTATGGCTTCTAAGCCTCGACCCACTTCCTTGATATCGGTGGCCGCTTCAACTTCCTCGCTGGCGCAACCAACGTCGAATGTCTTTACCAATGTGGGGGGTTCAATGACCTCACTGAAGTCGGAAGAAGTAACCGCCCGCTTTATAACCACACGGCCACAGATCAACATTTTAAAGGCTCACACATCGGTGGTCAATGAGCAGGCTAAACCCAGCTACGCAGCGCCCACTAACTGTTCATCGGCGGCCTCGTCGACAGGTTCGGTGTGCAGCCACCATTTGCCCAGCCATTTGTCACAACTTTCGGTTCCTAACTCAAACTATGTCAGTGGATCACAGGCTTCGTTGAACCTGCAATTGCATGGTGCATCCACGCCCACTACACCCACACACTCGTCTACAATGTCGGTCACTTCGATGGCTCATGCTGCAGCCGGTGTATTGCCCAGTTCTATGGGTATACCGCTGCATCATCCCTACAGTATGCATGGAGCGCACAAAAGCATGTCCTCACTGCATCAGCAGCCACCACCACCACCTCCGCCTTACCCGGCCGAGTTGAAGCAGCCAGCGCCTAGGACTTGTGTCCTGTTGCCGGTGATAAAGCCACGGCAATATCTGCCACCACCTCCGCCCAGCCTACCGAGACAACCGCCACCGCCTCCACCCACCCAGCTGGCAAGTCTCTACACCTCGCCCTTGGCGCACAAACAGCTAGAGCTGTACCAGCAACAATTGTACAGCGACGTAGACTATGTGATCTATCCCCTGCAAGATCCAGCCGTAAGTCAGCAAGAGTATTTGGATGCCAAACAGGGAAGCCTGTTGGCAGCCATGGCTCAAACACCACCACCGCCTCATGCCCACCACCATCACCATCCCTATTTGGCTGCCTATCATCATGCCGCCGCTTCCCAGGCCTATGAAGCGTGCAAAGGTCATGCTATATATCGTAGTACTCCCTATCTGCCACTGGCCCTCTCCACGCATTCGCGCTACGCCTCAACGCAAAATCTATCCGACACTTATGTTCAATTACCAAGTGCCTATTCGCCCATGTACAGTCCATCGATGGCCAGTATATGTTCGTCATACGAACCTCCGCCACCACCACCCCTACATCCGGCCGCTTTGGCTGCAGCAGCTGCCGCTGCGGCTGTTAATGCGAATTCGGCGGCGCCACTGTTCGCACGATCACGTTCAGACGATAATATTCTGAATACGCTTGACTCGTTGCCGAAAGTGAAAAGATTGCCGCCGCCACCACCACCACCGTATGTGGACAGGCGTCTGAAGAAACCTCCGATGCCGGCGCCAACGGAAAAACCTCCGCCAAGTAAGTTGTGAAAATTAGGAAAAAGGAAAATGCCATAATAATTTAATATCGATTTGTAGTAAGTATCGTATAGGGAATTTGTCACGTTTTAGGCTTTGTTGTTTGACATAACTCGAGAACCACTAGTCCGATTTAGCTGGCAAAATTACAATTCTATTAACTTGTTCATATAACGTTTCCCTACATAAGCAACAGTTTCACTTTTCAATTCATCAAATGATTTTGAACTGGATTTATTGTGTAGCAGTTATAATAAAACTGTTGTACTCCGTGGCGTATAATTTGCGTGGAATATTACTTATGATAATCATACGCCACCATATAACAAAAGAGCATAAAACGTTACAAAATCCCCTGTACGATACTTACTAACTTCAAATCGATATTTAATTATTATGGCATGTAACTTGACAAAACGAATGATGCATAACTTCTTCTTTTTGGGACTACTTTCACGTTCAGTTCTCAGAATTGAGTCCCAAATCAATGAGCCGAAAAATGTTGTTCTGTGTTATATTAAAATTTAAAATTCAGCTCAAGAACTTTTTCCGTAAATCTTTGTTTTCTTCCCCAGTTACATTTACAAATTATTATTATTAATATATTTCCAATTCTACTCTCTCTCTCTCTCTCCTGCAGTTCCCTCAAAACCTATGCCCAGCCTAAGTACAGGACCATCGAACATTCACCTCACAGAAACGTCATCAAATTCCTTTCGCAGTCAATTGCCGCCTAGGAAACCAATAACCCTAAGTGTGCCACGGGGTGTCAGTCACATGACCAAGACGTCCAGTGGTGCCCAATGGGCTGGCGAGAGGCCAAAAAACGACTTGTTGCTGGGCCGCAGCCAAGGTACCAATATAATAGCTCAACTCCAGGCTTCCGTGCAGGCGGCCAAACAACAGGCCAACAGAACCTCATTGGCCGCCATGGGCACAAATGGATCAGCAATCAGTGGTACGACCCAGCCGCAACCAAGTGAATTTGATATACAATTGCTGCGAGAGAAAAGTAAACACCTAGACTTACCCCTAATATCGGCTTTGTGCAACGATCGTTCGTTGCTCAAGCAAACAAAAGTGTTGGCTCACCCATCGAAAAATGCAAAGCAGCCACCACCCAGCAGCCAACTGTCAACTAATGGTAGTGGTTCTTCTGCATCAGCCAGCAGTGCTGAATCGACCAACAGTAGTGGGTCGTCACATCATACAAATAACGTCGTGTCACCAGCTGGCACTAATCACTCAACCACAAACACATCGACGTCATCATCGTCCACCGCCTCAATGGCTGGCGGAAAATCTTTGACCATGTCAAAGTCACGTAAGACATCGATATCGCATAGGCATCCAAACGATAAATTGCCACCGCTACCCATGCAATTGGCTGAGGCTAATAATTATGTCATGGATCCAGCTATATTGAAACATCATAAAAGTTACAATTCTCATACATAAACAAGGAACAGGAATCGAACACACTCGTGTACTCCTCCGTCGTCGTCGGTGGTCAAGTGGCAATTCTCAATGTTTTCAATAATAACAACAAAGGAGACTGCCTATGGAAGCAGTAATAGCAATGAAACAAAACCCAAACCCAAATGAAAGGTATTCGTTTTCGTTAATAGTAGATTTCGAAAAAGAAAAAGGTCTCACACACACACTAAATTGGTACAACAAAGCAGGAGCAGGAGACAACAACACTCCCCTCAATGATATTACTACGATCAAACAAAACAAATCAACAAACAGAGAGTAAGTTTTCTTATTTGGCCAATGTTATACACTCAAACGATTTACAACAGAAAATAATTAATTCGACAACGAAACAAAATAGAAGTGTTTTATGAAAATATATTTCAATCTACCGATCAGTATTTATGTTTATGGTGGAAATTATGAAAGATGAAATGTTCGATTTTCAAATTTTATTTTATTTTCAATACAAATACACTAACAACGTTTTTATTTTATTTATTTTTTTTTGGTTTCTTACGTTAAAGTCAGTTAGTAAATGGTTGAAATTGGAATTCTATAAAACACTTGCGAATATTGTGTTAACGCGTGTGAATGTTAATGTTTTTTTACGAAAAGCGTTAAACGTTGGTAAACACTAAAAGAAGATCTTTGTTCTTGTTATCTTGTACATGTTGAGCCTCTTACCTTTTGAAAATTGCCACAGGAGTTGAGTCAGGATGTAATTTGTAAAATATGTTGCCTACTTTTAGGCTGTATAAACAAATTACAATTTGTTTCATTGAAAGTTACCGCAGTTGCAAATTATATTCTCTCCGGATATTATAGCAAACCGCTTGAAGTATTGCCTACATATAGGCGGATTTATCAAACGCAGAGAATTTAAAATTTGTTTCATTGTATGGACGGATGGTTTATGAAAATAAGAGAAAATTTTCGCAATTATGAATTGATCCTAGAGAAGCGCTTGTACTCTTAAAGTATTGCCTACATATGGGCGGCTTTAATGTTTTTGAATAGTCTAATCTATTTTGAATATGTAAAACAGTTAGGGGTCTGAATGTATCTGCAATTATACGATTGATTGTATTTTTCTGTAGGGAAACTTTATGAAAATGAAATAATAACAACACCTTACAAATCTTGGGCGTTTTAAAAGATTTCCTACAATGGTCAACTGGTAATTTTGGGGAAAAAAAACTAAAGCCACATTTCGACTTTTTTTAAGGGATCCGGTAGACATGTAGACCGAAGATAAATTTTTAATATGAGACCTCATTTTTTTCAACAGATTGTCTCTAGGGAGAACAAATGTTAATGCTTAAAGTGTTGTCTACATTCTGGCTGTATGAAAGAAAAACACAAATTGTTTCATTATATGAATGTTTTATCATAATAAGAGAAATTTACCGCAATTGTAAATTAGATTCTATCTTTGTCCTCTGGATATTATAGGATACCGTTTAGACTATTAAAGTATTGCCTACATATAGGCGTATTTATGAAATACTAGTGTTGCAGACATTTTTATTGCGTTGCAATTTCCAATACAATTAATTATTTATTTGTGATATAAATTCTGAAATTTAGAAAAAGTGTTGCCTACATTTAGGCTGGATGAACAATTACAATTTGTAAAAATCAACAAAAAGTTGCAGCAATTTTCATTTAAATTTTCTGAAAATCCAAGGAAATCACTTAGACTATTAAGAAATTACCCAACACTTTAGTGTTTTTAAATAGTCTTACCACCTAGTATGGGTACTTGCTGGAAATTACTGCAAATGTACGATTTAAACAAATCTTTTAACAAGGCTTTTTATATGAGTTCAATGGTCCACAAGAAAATATATTGTGAATAGCACACGCACACCACCCATATATCCTGAAATGGATAAAACTTATTGTTTCGAAAATGAAATACATGCACATAATTGTGAATAAAAGCGAAACGCGATAATCGATTTTCATGATCTATGTCTCATTTTGTTTATAGGTTATGTGGCATTACGTGCAAGTAGTAAGACTTAACACTTTTTTCCGTTTTGGATTTTTTAATATTTTTTATTTTATATTTTTCATAAATTTATTTATAACTGCGGAGAAATTAAATATAAAATTTCGGATTTTCGTTTTATTAAAATTTGACTAGTCGTCCTAGAGTTATGCCAAACCAAAGAACCTAAAACGTGACAATTCCCCTATACGACACTTACTAACTTCAAATCGATATAACTCGATTCCTAGATGAGACCCAGCGAGACGCCGGTGGTTTCATCCCATTCCAATATTGGCTGCCGCACAATTTCCAAATTTTATATATCAAAAAGAGAAGTCATATCCGTATACTTCCCATATGCGGTGTTTATGTCACTACTCCGCCTTCCTTTTTAGAGCTCATATGCCTTAACGACTTTTCAAACAGATTCTACAAAAAAAAATCGACCGGCAGCTTCTTATACGACAGATCGATCTAATCTTAGCTGAGCGCTCATGTGACCATTTATTGACCTCCAACGGGAGCTTAAGGATTACCGCTTCCGCTTTCGAAGTAGAAACAGCGCCCTCTATATACAATTTAAAGACTTTGTATAGGCAACACTTTTATTAATACTTAATAAACAAAAAAAGTCCAAACTTATTTAGTTTTTTTAAAGTTTTATTTGACATTTTTAATTTTAGAATGAACTCAGACAACATTTTTCAAAACTTGGAATAATATTCTAATAGCTAAAAATTTTCAAATTGAAAACAAAACCATCTACCAACTTTTCATAGGCCATATATGGGCAAAAATTTACCACCACCTATCTAGATGGATTCTCTAATTTTAAAGGCTTTTAATCAACAGCGCCCTCTATATGCAATTTAAAGACTTTGTATAGGCAACACTTTATCTAACAGTCAAAAGTTTTTAATCAGAGACGATTCGAACTATACGTTCATGTTAAATAATCATACTAAGCGCATCCTTTAGACCTACGACGTTTAAACAAAAACATTTCTCAACTTTCCATAGACCATCTATGGGCAAGAGCTTGCCCACATTCCAGAGGCCATCTAACTGGAAAATGTTAGGACTATATGTTATAGTCTATAAGAGTCAATACAAGTATTTTAATAATATTCAAAAGAGAATTATAAATCAGTCATACATTTCATCGATTTGCGAAGGAAACAAAACCATCTATCGATTATTAATTGACTTGCTATAGGCAAAAAAATGTATTCCCTCTTAATAAACAAAATCTATCCAAAATTGTCAATAAATACGCCACAAAAAAAAATTCACTCATTTAAAACCACCATACCAAGAGCAGCATTAAGATGTATGATATTTATACAAAACCATCTGGCAACTTTCCTAGGCCATCTAACTGGATGTATTCTCAAATTTTAGAACTAAATGTCATAGTCTATAAGACTATATTAAGAACAAATCAAGTATTTTAATGTCATCTAAGAGTGATGATATTCGAAAGAGACAAAACGGTATTATAGAGTCATCTATTGATGACAATTTTATGTAAAAAATAAAAATCTTAAAAGATTAGCTACGCAAATAACATCATTATATGATGGGTTTAAATATGAAACAAAAATATTTACATATATTTTAAAAACTTTACAAAATTCTATGAATCTTAATAATGTTTTACTTTACAAAACGCTCGTATAAGAAAAACAAACATTCCACAGCAAAAATAAATAAATTATGCACAAGAATTTTTAAATATTAAAAAAACATATTTTTATTTAAGAAAAAATGTTTTTATTCAAAAAAGAAATTTATTTAAAAAATATTACTTTAAAAAAAATAGTATTATTGTTATTTAAAAAAAAAATTTATTTTTTAAAATAAAAATAATTATTTTTATTTAAATAAACAATTATTTTTATTTAAATTTTTTTTTTTATATTTAAAATTCTTTTTTTGATTATTTAATAATTTATTTTTTCATGTGATTTTCAAAATCCATACCATGCCATCTTTATTAACTGACTTACATGTTAGAGCCTATAACTTATTTATTATTTTATTTATAATTTTTTTTTTTATTTTTTTTGTGTTTTCGTTAAACAACCTATTAAAAAAATCCGTGTAAAATATTATGACAGCTATAGAATGTGACAGATCAGAGACATATACATATGTATATGTTTAATTAGTTAATTTTAAATGTAAACTACATTACAACTCTAACCTCAAATATAAAAAAACCGAATAATTTACAACAACAACGCACATATACGAAAAAAGTTAACGTACAAGAAGAAGTAGAAAAAGAAGTAGCAGAGGAAGTAGTAGAAGAAGAACAATCAACAAATATTAAAGAAAAGAAAAAACTAACAAAATCTAGTCACTTTTAGGAAGTTGAAAAACTAAAAACCAACCAACCAATCAAACTACACAATAAATTTGCACTCATACTCATACTCGTACTAACAACAAGTACTCATACTAAAATTTTATGTAACAAAAAGTAGAAGACGAAGAAGAAGAAGCAACGAAAATCAAACAACTGAACAGCAATAATACTCAAGTATAAAATACGGATTATTTCAAATAATTTAAAAACAAACAACTTTAAGTATAATTTATTAGTTTTTTTTATATTTTTTATTTTTTTATTTCTTTTTATAACCACACTGAAAGACGACTTGTGTTATACACAAGTTATTGTACTTTCTTTAGTATACTAACTATACTAAATTTTTTTTACGTTTCACACTTTATTATGAAATTCGTTTTAATTTTTTTACAATCTCATTTAGACACGAAACTTTTTTACTATTTTACTCAAAAACGAATCTAAAAACACATATCTTAATAATTCCGCCCAAAACAACTGTGATTGAAATTATTTTTATATATACATATATTTATAATAAATATATATATTTTGTTTTATTGTAAATTATTTAAAAAAAAAAAACAAACAAATCTAGTGTTTAACTAATGCTAACTAAGAAAGTTGATCAAAGCAGAAAAAAAACGAAATTTTTTATTTTGCTTAACATTTATATAAAAGGCAAAATATTTTTTTCCTTTTTTTTCAGAAAAATAATACTCTTTTTTGTTTGAATTGGTTATGTGGTAGAGTTTTTAAGGTTTTGCTAGTCCGTCGAAATTAGTTAGTTTATAGATATAAGAGATTTTTTGGTTATATGTGAAATTTTATAAAAGATACTTTTATAACTGAAATTTTTAGGGGGAGAATTGATAAGAGAAAGATTGATAAGAAAATTGGATGTTATGGCATTCGAATATCAAAACACGTAAAATTATACTACAAAACTTTTTAAGTCGTTTAATTTTAAAGAGAGTTTAAAAGAGAGTTCTAATACAAATTACAAAAGCTTTTGACGAAACGATCTTACTTTCTCCCTCTCAATGGGAGAACAACTATGGAATGGATCAATAAAATTTAATGCTAATATTAGCGGGACAATTTATACGAGAAAGGTGTGAACTTAGCGTCAGATGTTATGGCTATCGATCTTCATAGCGCCAACAAGTATACTACAAATTTAAGGAAAATATTAACTGGAGAATTTACAAGAGAATGATGTGAACTCAGCACTAGATGTTATGGTATTCGGATTTCAAAGCACACTTTTCAATTCGTACAATTTTAAAGAGAGTTCATTTTAATATAAATTACAAAAGCTTTTGACGAAACGATCTTACTCTCTCCCTCTCAATGGAAGAACAACTATGGAAAGGATCAATAAAATGTAAGGCCCATTATTCAGACGTGGACTATTACACCAGACTGCCAGCATTTATTCAAAATAAATATCAGATTTGAGATTATCACAAGTAGAAGTACAACCACGCTTAAAATCGATAAACCAGTCAGGTACTGAGTTATTCTTTGTTATATATTAATATAAAATAATCTCCGAATATAGTCCGTCAATAAGTACTTCGTTTAAGATGAATAATTTTATTCTGCCTTCAGCATTTCAGTCGAAAATTAAAGTTATCGGCACTATCCTCAATTTGTATACAATTCGAATGCTATCCTATTTATATCTCTTCATACAATTGATTCAATTCCGAATCAATTTTATGAAGAGAGATACATTCAATCAATGTACGATAGGTGGTGCTCTAACCAGTATAACAAACTTTGTTTACGACTTCATATGCACATTCTAATTTTTCTACTGCAATAAAGTAAACACGTAGCAAAGCATTCTTTACCAATACCAATACGAAAATGGTTTAAACATTTAAAATGCCAAGATTTATCTGGTATTTAAAAAAATATATATATGTTTTTTAATTTCTATCAAATAGGAACAATTAACAGTTCTTCAACTTTTTTCGCTAGTTCGAATGTTAGTGGAATATACAAATGTTCTTTATGGCAACTACACGTCTTAATAAAAAGCAACATAATGGATATTTCATTATTGAGATATTCTCTCCCCTCTCTCTAACTCCCTATGTACCCCTCTCTGTTTCCCTCTCTAACTCTATATCCTTGTAAATCACTATCACTCTCCCCCTCTCTTTCAATTTTATTAAACTAAATAATTTCGATGGACTTGTTTAAAAACTTTTATAACAAAACTCTGAAGAAACCACAAAACTACACTCGCACACTTACAACCACAACCACAATTAGTTAGTATGACCTAAAAATTCTTTAAGAAATTTATATTGAAAACGAATATTTCTTTTCAAATTGATTATAAATAAAACTATAACAAAAAAATACACAACACAAAATAAAATAATAAAAACACAAAAAAATTGTGTTAAGTGTAAGTGTAACAACAGTAAAACTTGAAAAATTGCATACAACTTGCCCCACCCACCGTATACATAAAATGTATGGAGAATATATATATATGAAACAAAAATATATATACTATATAACAAATCTTTAGTAGAAGAAAATAAAGAAAAACACAAATATCTAACATTAAAACTAAAAATCCTAAAAACTAGCAACATTTTCCTAACAACAACACAATTTTTAAAAAATAATAATGTTTTTTTTTCTAAAATAATTTCTAACTTTTAAAGTGGAAAGATAAAGAACAACAACAAAAACACATAAATTTGCATAGATTTTATATATGAAAATCTATGGCTAAATTAACAAAAATGTGTTTTTATGTAATACAACTTAATATAATATTTAATAAAAAAAAACAACAAGATAAATAAATGAATTTTGCCATATTTTTCTATTTATTCTATAACAACTTTAAAAAAAAACCTAACAACAAATGTTGCATTTATATATTAAATTTAACAAAAACACTATATTATATGCATAGAAAACAATCAAAAAACTATTGAATCAAAAAAAAAAACTTAAAAAAATTTCTGTATACGATAAGTTTATTTGAAAGCAGGTTATTGTTTTTTCTTAACGAAAATCTACAACAAAATGCCAACTAATTAATAATATACATATTAAACAATTAAATAAAAACTATAAAAACAACATTCCCATTGAATAATTTTATGAAAACGGTTTTTAGTAAAACAAAATTTTCAAATGTATGTAAAGCCCCAATGCAAAATTTAATAATTTTGTTTAGTTGTTAAGTCACAAATACTAGAAAAGAGATCATAGAATCAAAATCATTAAGAAAAAAATCATAATAAACACTTTTGTTTTGTCATTGTAACACAGTCATTCTATGATCTTGTTTTCGTTAACTAAAGTTTTATTTTATTTGACGTTTTTTTTTGTAATATTTTTTTTTCGTTTATAGTAATGGCAATGGTCCTTTTTTTTTTGTAACGCATTTTTCTTTTTCATTAGCAAGTTTGTTTAAAATTTGTATTCTCGTTTTATTGAAAAATTATGTTTTATACTTATTTTTTGTTTTCATTTGTTAATGTCCATGGAAAAGGAAATCTTTTTTTTTAAATAATAAATTTTCACAAAAGTTTTCATACGTAATAGAGAAAACAAAGCAAAAAAACTGTTTTAGGTGTAAGAATTTTATATAAGTTTAAAATAAATAAGAAATAAATTGTAAAATTTATATGAAATGTTGTTTTATTTGGAAGTAGGAAATATTGATAGTAAAATCATATTAGCCACAATGCACTAACGTTCAAAACTCTGTCATCAACAGCGTAAGTATCTGCAAATTATGGTGTAATTTGTGTGAGTATTTGGTTTCAATTAGAAAATTGTTTTGTAAAACAACTGCATTTATATATCATCGATATCCTGCAAAAAGGTCTTATGTCCACTTTTTGTATTTCTGAGTTATTGATGATTTGAAGTTTATTGCCGCTAGATTTAAAACAACTTTAAATAGACATGGGATTTTTTTTACAGGGCATAATTTATGACTTTTGGGACACTTTTACATTATTAAGTCCATTGTAGCAAAAAGTGAACTTGGGAACTTTTTTGCAGGATACTTACGACGAATCCTGGTACGATGAAGAATGTCGCATAGCATCTGAGGAACAGGATGCTGCTTATATGGCAACGCTACAGCCAATTGTAACCCGTGCTGTTAGGGAACGGCATAAGGAGAAAGTAAAACGGGCGAGACAGCTATTTAGGCGAAAAAAACGTCAGATGAAGGAACGGGAGAACGAAGATATAGAGCGATACAGGGATAGAGGTGAGGCCCGAAAATGTTACCAGAAAGTAAGAGCAAATGGATACGGTAATGGCCTCCCCACCTGTAAGGACAGTGATGGAAATCTGGTCACGGATACGCAGAGTGTGCTGCACATATGGAGAGAACACTTCCAGCAACTGCTGGTTCCAGAAGGCAGCGCACGTGAAGTTATCACGCCAATTGTCGACGACGGCTTAGATTGCCCACCACCAAGTCAAGCCGAGGTAAGAAGAGCAATATCGCGGCAGAAACACAACAAAGCAGCCGGTGCCGACGGTCTACCGGCAGAGCTCTTCAAGTCCGGTGGCGAGGAGTTGATAACGAGCATGCACCAGCTCCTACGCACGGTTTGACTTAAAGAGTGCATGCCCGACGATTGGAATGTAAGCGTATTATGTCCTGTGCTGAAAAAAGGTGATCCAAGTGTGTGCTCCAACTACCGCGGGATCAGCCTTTTACCCATCGCATATAAGGTCCTGTCGAGTGTGCTATGTGAAAAACTAAAGCCAGTGTTATCCAACCTGATCGGGCCTTATCTGTGTGGCTTTAGACCTGGAAAATCAACAACTGACCAGATTTACACACTTCGGCAAATCCTGGAAAAGACCCAAGAGAAACAGATCGACACGTACCACCTTTTTGTCGACTATAAAGCTGCCTTCGACAGCCCGATACGGCAGAAATTACTTGAAGCCATGGCTGAGTTTTGTATTCCAGCGAAGCTGATACGTCTTTGCGGAATGACGCTGACTGACACGAAGTCTTCAGTGAAGATTGGCAAGGACCTTACGGAGCCATTCTATACCAGACGAGGCCTAAAACAAGGCGACGGCCTATCGTGCGATCTCTTCAACATTGTGATGGAGATGATAAAGAGAAAAGCTGCAGTAAACACGAGTGGCACTATATTTAACAAAAGCCACATGCTACTCGCGTACGCTGATGACGTAGACATCATCGATCGAAAACTGCGGGATGTGACTGCAGCATTCTCAGGTATACAGAAGGAATCAGCGAAAATGGGCCTAACGGTGAACGAGGACAAAACGAAGTTATTAGTTTCAACGAACAAAGAATCTACTCGTTTGGGAAACTGCGTGAACGTTGACAACTATAATTTCGAGGTGGTAGATAATTTTGTCTACCTAGGCTCCGCCATCAACAAAGCAAATAATGTCAGCCTAGAAATCCGGAGAAGAATCCTGCTTGCAAATAAATGCTACTACGGACTAAGCAAGCGATTCAATGACAGAGCCCTCTCTCGACGAACAAAACTCAAGCTATTCCAGATACTAAATCTACCTGTCTTAATATATGGCTCAGAATCCTGGGTTATGACACAAGCGGATGAATCGGTTCTGGCGGTATTCGAGAGAAAAATACTCCGTAAAATATATGGGCCCATCATCGTTAACGGAGAGTATCGGCGTCGTATGAATCTGAGCTGTACACTGACATTGACGTGGTCAAACGCATTAAGGTGCAACGGTTGCGTTGGCTATGTCATGTTGTACGCATGGACGAAAATGCTCCAGCTCGAAAAGTCTTCGACAATGAACTCGATGGACGGCGCAGAAGAGGGCGACCTAAACTCCGTTGGAAAGACCAGGTTACTGAGAACCTTACAGAACTCGGTGTGACTAACTGGAGAAGAAGCGCAGAAGATCGAGGCGCTTATAATATTTTTCTACGTGCGGTATGTAATCCACTGGGATTACATAGAAGCACCAGCTAAGTAAGTAAGTAAGTACTTACGATATTTTATGCACAACAGTAAATGATTTCAAACTAAATTTGTTTGTAACAAAAATGTCGTTTTATTTTACCAAATTGTACAATTAATTGTACCAAAAAAAATTGTATTGAAAAAGTAATTTTATTGTACAAATAGTGCAATAGAACTTTTATTGTGTCAAATAGTAAAATTGATTGTACCAAAAGTACAATTTATTGCACTTTGTTGTTCGTACCAAAAATTACGTTTATTGTACCAAATAGTACAATTAATTGTATCAAAAAGTACTTTTATTGTATCAAAAAGTACAATTTATGGTACTAAAAAGTACATTTCTTGTAGCAAATAGTTATGGTAAAGTACTTTTATTGTACCAAAATGTACACTTCATTACACCGAAAAGTACCACAATTGTACCAAAGGGTACAACTTATTTTACCAAAACCTATAAATTATTGTACCAAAAAATACTTACGTCGTACAAAATAGTACAATTCATTGTACCAAAAAGAACAATATCTTGTACCAAAAAGTACAATTTATTGTAACAAAAAGTGCATTTTATGGTACTAAAAAGAACAATTCATGACATCACAAAGTACAACTTATTGTACCAAACAGTTCTTTTATTGTACCAAGAAGTGCTTTAATTGTACCAAAAAGTAGTTTTGTTATACCAAAATGTATAATTTATTGTACTCAATATTACAATTTATTGTACCAAAAAGTACATTTATTGAACCAAATAGTACTTTTATTGTACCAAAATGTACTTTAATTGTGCTCAAAAATCCTTTAAAAGTACTTTTATTGTTCTGCTGTTGTATCAAAAAGCAGAAACTACATTTTGCTTCTCCCTAGCAAAATATGAAAAGACAGACTTTACACAATTTAATTAATTTAGTGCATTCATTGACATAGCAGCTGGTTATTATCGTTTTGGTTTTGAGAGAAGAGAGATTGAGAGAGCATATTTCTAAACAAAACACAAGCAATTTACCTCTTGTTTCTCTTCGCGTTAATGTATAACAGTTATTTTGGTTGCGAATGTCTTGTAAGCATTGCTCAGTGCAGTAAGTTATTTCCTTGATTTGATGCAAGACCGGCAATTCTCAAATAACGTGATTTTTAAGTTGATAATGTAGAGCTATTCGTTTTATCATATGTCTTGTTGTGTAAATCATCATCATTCTTATTATTTTTATATACTCCACTGAAGAGCTAATTGAATTCGTCTATTCTTTGCAAGGTGGGAGTAAATATAAAACTTTAAATTCATTTTTTGATTTATGCAGGTCTTGCACAAGATTAGCAACTTCAATTTTGGGGCGTGACTATCATGCGGCAGATTCAAGATTCGATGTTGTCATCAGCAACTTTGCAGTATAGTGTCGAGTCAATCTGCTTGTCTAATAAAAACTTCTAAAATAACTGTCATTTGCAACCATCTATAGACAAGTATCTGATGTAGGTCAAACAAAATTGTAAGGATTTTTTAAAAGTGTACACATATTCTCAAACGCAGCCCAATAGTGGACCAAAAAAACATACTTTTTTAAATATATGTAGCTACTAGCTACACTGTTTTTTCTAATTCGATCAAATTTTTTTCTAATTTGATTAGCAGTTTAACTACATGTTTCAACAAATTTTTCTTGAGAAAAATAAAGTTGATACTGGAAAACTGACCAATTAAAATGTTATTAAACCTATGTACTATGCAATGAAGTCCAAGGTATGAAGTTTGTAACCAAAGTTATATGTCTTCTCGCGCCCGCATTAATGTTGAAACGGATTGTTGTTCATTAAAGTGTCCTCTGTCACGTAGTATTAGTGAGATTTGCGGCTTTTGTGCGCAAGTTATTTATGGTAATTCGTGATGGGGCATAGCTGTAGTTGTAACAGATAGAGCTCTTCTAAGAATTGATCAAAAACTGAAAGACAACAAAAAAAATAAATAAATGAAAAAAAAATAATGAGGCATATAAGGTTGATATAACGTAAAATCTGAACCAATAGCCTAGAAATTAAATATATTCTATCTATGGCCGACAAAAATAAATTTTGTTAACCATATTCGAAGCCTGTCTGTGCTTTGCACATATACTCTACACGAACAGCGGACTTATATGGGAGGTGTTAGTGGGCGTGGTCCGATTGCGTCGAAAAAATCCAAAATTTGTATGTACATATTACGCCTAATAACTATGCGAAATTGCAACACCGTATCTAAATTTGTAGAGTTTATAAATATGAATGTATTGAATTTTCAATTATAATCGATTGTAACGTTTCAAGGTTGTTGTCATAACTATCACCACCACGGACATAAACCTATGTTCGTAAAAATTTGGCAATGTCGGTTACAATAGTTTTTTGTTTGAGGAATGACAAAACTATCGTGAATTAACAACAACATAAATGCATGCCCGTTGGTTGGTG
The DNA here is from genome assembly GCA_964034835.1 of Muscina levida. Classification (NCBI taxonomy): domain Eukaryota; kingdom Metazoa; phylum Arthropoda; class Insecta; order Diptera; family Muscidae; genus Muscina; species Muscina levida. Next base: position 140,265,705 of record OZ035881.1, on the reverse strand, counting down.
TCTCGGCTACAAATATTTTCGTGCATTTGCGGGATCTTCTATTCATAATAGGTCTGTCTGGGTACTGATAATTTGTAACAATTTGTACAAATTGTTACTGGAAGTTGTCTGTGTACACCAAAAAGCCAGTAACGAGAGAGCAAGAGAGAGATTATTTTGACAGTTCGATGATAGAGGACTTACAAGTTTTTACTGGACAATTTTTTCCCAGTAAGAATTTGCAAGTTCGAACATATGTTTTTAATCAGCTGATTTATAATAGGTTTAATGTAAACAAACAAAGTAAAGTTAAAACAAAGAAAATAAAGTGAAATTTAACAATGACAGAAGTAAGTATTTATAATTGTGCTGTTTTTTAACCCGTATAATACACTTATTATAAATAAAATACTGTAATTCGAGCTAGAATCCTAAAAAGAAACAGTGCGTTCGTGGTGTAAATGATGTGGAGTTGGCACAACAGACAACACTTAGTGGTACACTGCTGCACTGCTAATTTACCAATCAGCTGTTTTCATTTCTTGCAATTTTTTACTGGATGTCGTCTGTGTACTTTTTGTGATATTTTTTTACTAAGAGAGTAAAATTTTTCTTACTCTCCCAAAAAAGTTACTGGATATTTTTTACTGGAAAAGTACCCAGACAAACCTAATATCAATTTCAACTACAGATACTAAAATAAAGTGTTTCTAGTATAAATTAAAAAAACATATTTAATCGGCCGCCGATTAAATTAAAAATTAAGTCAATTACTGGAATTAATCGATTTGGCTTTTGATCCATTCATGTATGGCTGGAAGAGGAAATTTTGTCAAATATATCTTTGTAGACAGTTTCTAAGAGTGTCGACTATATTGAATCTAGAGAAATGTTCTTCGTTTCATTACATATTTAGCTATTAAACGCTTTTTTCTTTTATACTAATACATATCCTTCGTCTTTACTCACCAATATGCGTTACACATCGACTGATAACAAATAATTTCTTAATGGTAAATTTTTGAAGTATTATTCCCCCCTTTTCATTTAGTAGAAAATAAAACAATATTTTTTCGTTTTATATTTTAAAAAAAATCTGTATATATTTACATTTATACTCTAACACAAAGTATCACAAACATGACAACAAAAAAACAATGGAGATGGCGTTAAGTGTAACCACAATAACTAACAACTAAATGAGTCGTGCGAACGTGTTGAGATGTTGCACAAAGTAAAATTTATAATATGATATACATAATGGCAATTGTGATGATAATGACTGTAGTATAGTATATTGCATATATGTAATTAAAAACTTAAGTTAAAATACAACATGTTAAACTATTTACAATATGTAATAATAACTATTTCAAATGTTTATAATTTGCATAACAATTTTATGAAATTGTATTCAAATGAAGTATAGAAATGATGTTAACATAAACGGTAAAGTGCGCTTGTGTGTGTGTGTGTGTTGGAAGCATGTTGAACTACTTATTGGCTTACAACAACAAAGCTCACATTATTATGGTTTAATTTGTTAACATATCTTCATCATCGCTGGGCATACGTTTCCATCTTTTGGTCATTGTTAAGACAATGCCAGTAATAAAGAATACACCACCCAAGGAAGTCAAAGCGATGCCCAAGTAAACACCATAGTCAGCCAAATTGATTAGGAGCTAAGGAAATGGAAAAGGGGAAAATTATTATTATACAAGTTTGAAAATTGATCTATGGTTATTTTATATTATATTATTTACCTTAGCCTTCGATGCGTACTCCTTGGTCAATGAGAAGGATTGTTCGAACCAAAATAGGGGCATTAAGAATGTTTGAACACCGCGATAAATGCTGTAAGAGAAATGCACCAAAACGATTATAAATTTTTATTTATATACAAATATTATTATTGCTATTTATAAGATTGGTTATATGAATAAGTTTGTCACGAATAAACTCAAAAAATAATGAACTGATTTTAATATTTCTTTTTTTTTTTAAACCTTACTATTTGGCTATTACACTGAATGGGGTAATTTATTTTTTTGCTTTTTAGCGTTTAATAGATTTATTTACGGTGTTTTGAAAATACCAATATAGTCAAATCAACGTGTTTGTAAAAATCATGTTACGGCGCTCTGCTCTTTTTGAGCACACGAATTGAATAGAAATCAAAAAACTGTTGTTTTGTTTTGACAAAAAAAAATGAAAATATCAAGAAGTTAAGGAAAAAACCTTGCAGTTGACACAATTTAAGTACTTTTGGTACATTAAAGGATTTTTTGGTACAATAAAAGTTATTTCTTGGATATTGAAAAGGGAAGTACTTATAAGTTCAAAAAATTTTATTTAAGGTACAAAATAAGTACTTTGTAATTGTACTTTTTGGTACAACTAAAGTACTTTTTGGTACAGTAAAAATACTTTTTGATACAACAAAAGTACTTTTGATACAATAAAATTACTTTAATGTACAGTAAAAGTACTTTTATGTACGATAAAAGTACTGTTATGTGCAACACATGTAATATTTGGGATATCAAAAGTAATTTTTGTTATTTTTGTTTGGAATAAATGTATTTTTTTAAAACAATATACTTAATTTTTAGTACAATAAAAGTACTTTTCGGTAGAACAAAAGTACATTTTCGTACAATAAAAATACTTTTTGGGACTAAGAAAGTACATTCTGGTACCATAAATTTACTCTTACTTTTTGGTACAACAAAAGTACTTTTTGGTACAATAAAAGTACATCGTGGTAAATCAAAAGTACTTTTTGGTACCACAAATTTTTTTTTTTGGTACCAAAAAATTCTTTTTGGCACAGTAAATGTACTTCTTGGTACAACTCTATGGAATAACAAAAATTCTTTTGCTAGTAAAAAAATACTTTTTGATACAATAAACGTAATTTTTTTTACATTAAAAGTACATTTCGGTATAATAAAATTACTTTATCGTACGATAAAAATTCTTGTTGGTACCAAAAATTTACTTTGTGATAAATAAACAATATTTTTGGAATAACAAAAATACTTTTTGGTACCATAAATCTACTTTTCGGTAAAATTAAATTACTCATTGATACAAAAAAATACTTTTTAGAAAATGAAAAGTACATTTTTGTACAATAAATGTACTTTTTGATACAAAAAATTTACTTTTTGGTACAATTAAATTTATGGTACAACAAAAGTACTTTTTGGTGCAATAAAAGTACTTAGTGGTAAATCCAAAGTACTACTTTTTGGTACAATAAATGTACTTTTTGTACAATAAAATTACGTTATGGTACAACAAAAGTACTTTTTATTGCAATAAAAGAACTTTGTGGTATGTCGAAAGTACTTTAAAATTACGTACTTTAAAATTATGTACTTTTTGTACAATAAAAGGAATCTGTGATACATTAAAATTACATTATAGTACAACAAAAGTACTTTTTGGTACAATAAAATTACGTTATGGTACAACAAAAGTACTTTTTATTACAATAAAAGAACTTTGTGGTATGTCGAAAGTACTTTAAAATAACGTTTTGGTACAATAAATGTACTTTGTGATACAGTAAAGGTACATTTTGGTACAATAAAAGTACTTTTTGGAACAAAAATAAAATGTTTACAAAACAAAGTTTGTGCGCGTAAGAGACCGAAATATTAATTGACTTCTGCTGGAATAAATATGTATTTTTTTTTTTACACATATGAATAATACTTACTCATAGGCCTTATCTTCGGTCATCATCAAATTGATCTGCACACGTCCATCTATTTTCACTGGTATACCAGTGAAGGGTTCCACAGCCATGCGGAATCTGTGTTTCTCTGGATCGGGATTCATGCCAACTATAGCATTCCGATAGGACTCATCGGCCAAATAAAAATGTGGAAATGATGCATAGATTGGAGCATTTTCACGACATTTTTTACATTCGACCACACCCGTCTTAGGACAATCTTCCATTTTGGGATCACAGAAACACTGTTGATTTGGATAGTTTTCACCCGAATCTAAAGTTTCTTCGGTGCCTATCCATTCAGTGGCTGTAAGGCCATGTGCGTCGATTGTACCATTGGGTCGCAAATTCATATAACGGCAGGTGTCAGTGACGAATACGGTAATTTCGTCGTTAACATCCATTGAGGGAGGGAATACATCACCCGTAGTGCCATTAACAGTGCCGCAAGGTGCCGGATAGAAACCAGTCTCATTGCGATTATTCCAATGTGTCAATTTGCCCACATTGCTGATATCTTTTTCGCCGGTGTACAAGGTAAACGAGCCATCGTACTCCAGAGAATTATTACGATCGGCCAACCAAGCAAATTTCGTATAAGGTATATTGATTTTACTCGTATTGAAGAGATTCAAAAAATCTATCAAATCATCCTGATAACCATCGAAAATCCATTCTCCCACAGGTTTGGTAATGTGCAACATGCCTCCCTCACGATTCAACATGAAATTGATGACTTTCTTTATGAAACGATTAGAATGGCGCATTTCATCGGCTACGGTCTGGAGGAAAGAGAATAACATAACATAATTATATAAAATATAAAACAAATTTGATAGTTGTATTGACTGACCGCTGTGATGGGATGGGCTGATGTTATCATATCATCCAAGCTGCCGTTGGATCTCTTCTCATCAAAGTACCAACTGCGTCTTTCGAAATAGGTCACAGTGCCATTATCGTGATACGTTAAGTTCTCCTTTAAATGCTTTTCCAGATACACATAAGGCCCCAGCTCCACAAAACTCGGTTTAATGTCATGATTGCGTATATCTTCGGGATTCGTCCAATTAAACATGTAGAATGAGAGATAAATCGGTGTTGGAGCCTCTACCCAGCTCTCAAAGCTTTCGCTGCCTTTCACCAATTTCAAATTCTGTAATAGAATAATCGGTCAATTGTTTTGTTCATCTTTTGTGCATTAACTTAGAAATATAATGAAAAAATTGTGGTTATTATAATTTTATTTGTATTAAACTTACACTGTGTTTTATTGACTCCGCCCATCCGGGCCACAATACAATTAGCACTACACCCAAAGCGACAAATACCGTGCCCAAACCATAGACCCAAGCTTTGCGCTGGGTAACACTACAACAATTACAGCACATTCTGCGTAGGATTAATAACCAATTTCAACAGTATATTCTAGTAACTTTTTTCCTAGGTAAGAAAGGATTGCTTGGTTCGCTGCAGGAAGTAACGGTTTAGACTGATTGTTGCTCCAGGTTTAGTCAGTCATCTGTAATAGCAAAGATAGAAAAATGGACAGGCGTTATTAAAATTTTTGATATTTTCAAACATAAAACATATTTTACATTCACTTGGATGTGATTTTTAAGCGATCGGGCTAAAAACTTCAAATTTTAATCAGCAACAAAAAAGTAAAGACCTTAACTCCTAGACAAATAATTCGACAACGGACCCAAAATCCCATATCCGATAAATGCACATCCGATTAGTACACAATATTCGATAACAATCTAAGTGGTACTTGAGATAACTAACTGTGTTATCAGCCCCAAGGAAAAAGTGCGTTTTACTACGGTAACCTAAATTGTGGACACCTATTTTCAGTAGGAATTCAATGCAGGAACGATAATGTTGTGTATTAGTTTACAGATAAGTCGAGTACATACAATAAAAACAAATAGTTAAATAGTAAAATATTAAACCAGTGAGAATATTGCTTTGACCTTGCCAAATAAAAACAAATGAAATATATAAACGAAAGCGACTGGAAACCCTGGAAACCCCTTCTTAAATGACATCTTTTAACATCAGATGAATCAATAAATTTTGTTAGACCATAAACTGAACCGGAGCTTCAGATTTCCAATCAATTATGGAACGAATCCACTACATACGCTGAAAGCATCAGTTGATGGGATAACACAAACGCCCAACAGGTAACGCAATGGCTCCATAGGTACCTCAGTGAACCTCTTCTCTATGGAGAGGGTGCCTGCATACCAATCAACATGAAATAAGAAATGTTTTAAGCTCATGTCAACCGTCGATAATTGTATGACTCAACGGATTTATCAAAATTTTGTGTTGTTGTGAATTGCTACTATGCCAAGGAGTTGCTTCAATCATCACTTGATATTGGATTGCGCATACTTACGCAGGAAAACTTCTCAGATATAAAAAAAACAATAATTAAAAATAAATGTTTACAAAATAAAAACAACTATATATAACTACAGCAGTCTTTAAAAAGTCTCTTTTAGCGATAAGACATTGTAAGAGGCAAATAAATTGAAACACTGAAAATATAACTCAGATGAAAGATTTGAAAAAAAATGTATCTCAAGGAATGCATATTAAATAGTTGATGTTGCTATGTAAAAGCATCAAACGTGAATATCAGATAAATATATCAAATAGTTTTAAAAAATGTCAGATGTGCTAATTTAAAAAATTATTTTTTAACCCCTCAAAATTTTAAAACAAATTAGAGATTGTATACACCCATATCTTTAGTAATGCATATGAGGGAGGTAGAAGCATAAGTGTTCTGTTGTATTCCTTGACATTATCTCTGCATACTAACATGCGGTGAGATAAATTTGTATTACCAATAGCCGAAAAATATTCCAATTAATACCTGCATTTGCGCTAGATTTTAAATCTTTTAAGGTGAATATCTCGAAATGAACTTTTTGCCACTTGCATCCCTTTGTTTCCATCATATAAAATATGCACATAAAATGCTACAAATGCATATCATAAGGTTTTTATAAGCACTAATTTTAAAAAGTAAATCACTTTTAGAGAATAATCCAAATTCCCGTAAATTTTAACACAGATTAAAGATTTTAAACACTTGTATCTAAGCAATTCATATAAAATAACTTAATTTGCTTCCTAACATAATTTAGTTCATATAAGATGTTTCTATGCATGAAAAAGCTACAAATGCATATCAACTCGATGTTATAAAAAATTTAAATAATCTTTATGATTTCCATAAAAGTGAGTTTTTATTGATTGATAGAGTATTAAAGAAATTTAAAGTAGATCTATTAATAAATAATTGAAATAGTATTCAAAGAGATTAATTTTATGGATTATGATTAAAATGCAAATGTTATCAGCAGATATGCAAATAATAAAAAATATTTGAATTATATAACTTTATACGCAATTATTCAGTTAAAAATAACACAGTGCAACATTTCTTAGGTCATCGTCTGGTGCCACCTTCGTACCCAGCTATTTTTGAAGTATATACCGAAACTAAAAAAATCCCCAAAGGACTTGGCCCCAATTCATCGAAACATTTGTTTATGGATACTCCAATATTTTCACCCCTACACGATTTTTAGACCATTTTCAAGGAGTCCATATTTCATAAACTGTTCGGAATTTTTTCTTTTCGTCTTCGGCAAAGTTGTAGATCTAAACCAGAGCAAAAAAAAGTCTCAAATAGACCGACCCAAAAAAATTGCATCCAGTGCATGAAAATTGCAGAAATATGGGAATTTTTAGTTTCGGTATATACTTCAAAAATAGCTGGGTACGAAGGTGGCACCAATTCATGTGTTGCACTGTGTAATTGAAAGAAATTATCTTTAATCCCAGACCATGCTTTAATTTCTATAATATTTGGGCAATTCCATTGGGACGGGTGTGACCATGTTACTCGTATTTTTGGTTATAATTCATAAATAGAAAGTTTTTTACAAAAAAAAGCTTTGATTACCAAGAATGTAAAGTTTAAAACGTTTAGTAACTGGTAGACACCGAAAGGATCTTGATTTATGCTCAGAATGTCCATTAAGAGACAACGACGTGTGTGACCTTAGGAATTTGAACTTTTACAAAATTATGACTTTTAGGTAAAATTCTTTAATATTGTTCGTAGAAAGTCCACAATTATTGTGATGTAGGTAATTGTTTATATTGTTTTTGATTGTGTTAAGTACTTACTGTTCGCAAAAAAACTACTTTTTCTTAATAAAAAACTTTTTAGAAAAAATAAGACGGATGTGACACCATTTTGCGACTGGTGTGACCTAGTAAAATAAACTCCAAAAGTATAAAGAAATTAACGTGTTTATAGAGCTCAATTATATAACAATCGTAAAGGTAAATATATAAGAAAATAATAAGACATATATTTATTCTTAATCTGTACTATCGTATACATCATCATTAGAGTGATTCAATTTATTTCTCGACCAAGCGGTTATTAATATCATAATCTACGATAAATTCTAAGAAAATTTGCCCAAGAAACCATAAGTCTAAAATCAAAATCGAGCCTCTTGTTATTAACGACAAACTTTTCGTATTGGGGAAAATCCACAACAAGCCCAGCAACTGCCGCGGAATCGCCTTTTCAACCTAACACCCGAGGGAGCTTCCATACAAAAATCAATTTTTTTTATAAAATTTGCTCCCATCGCTCTAACTGCCCTAAAGCACCCCCTATATAAGTTAAATGTATGACCGACCCCCAATATTTTTGCATTTCTAACAGTTTCTAAAAAAAATATCTACCTTCTATTTTTAACCCTTAGGATGATTTTCCTTCCTTAACTATTTCTCTAACATACATACCCCCTATCTTAACACCCTAAGGAGTCTCTCATACAAACTGCACTTATGTATGTACTGGCCTTTACCATGGCCAGTGGCACAAAAATTTCAAGTCAATCATATTTATCATAAACCCAAACATTGTGTTTGTTATGGCATATGACAGTATTCCTCTTTTTACCAGGGAGGGGTGTGACCACATGTTTTCTATAACTAAATACTCAAATATTTTAATAAAATTTCACAAAATTCCACTATATTATTAAATGCACTTACTTTGTTATTATTGGAAAGTATTAATATTTTTTCATGTAAAGTAACAATTTTACTAAACTTTTGTCATATTTATGGGGACGGGTGTGACACAAAATTCTTATATTTCTATTTACTCATAAAACATACAAAGCCGAAACCTTATCAGAAAACAAACATAAGTTTTGTCTTTCTGGAAATAACAGTTTTTACTTATAAAGATAAATGGAATATTCAAAAATTTAAATGTAAGTCCTAGCGTATAAAGATAGAGATGAGAGTGTTCGTTACAAACTCATTTCAAACTGTTGCTCACAAAATTTCATGAGAATCCGTCGAGTCGTTTCGGAGGAGTTCAATCACGCACCCCATGACACGAGAATTTTATATATTAGATTTCTCTTGTACATATTAATTGACCAATTTTTTTTTAAAATATGGAATTATATTTTTTCCTGTATAGGGCCGATTTATGTAGAATTGCCCATAAACAGATTATTAGGTATATTGATTGCTTTTAAAGGGAAATGTTAGGCAAATACGCAGTTTATAAAAATTATTTTTATAATGTATATGTTTGTGAATAGTACCGCAAATTAAACTTTATACTTTGAAACTTTGCACAGTCGTCATACACGACTTTGTCGCTGTCCTCAAGACTTACTTAAAAACTTAATTTCCCTTTAAACCCCATGAATGAGGTATGGTATAGCTTCCCGCGTTGTTGTGAATTAACACGCTTTCTATTTTGAGATTCACAACTAACGGCACCTACTTGTTTATCGACGAATGCAAACGTCACTGCTTGAGAAGCTTTTACTACACATGCCGATTGACTCGACACTAAATACTGCGAAGTTGCTGTAGACAAATTAATATCAGATAAATATGTCAAATAAAAAAAACTTAATTTCCCTTTGCACCCCATGAATGAGGTATGGGATAGCTTCTCGCCTTGTTGTGAATTAACACGCTCTCTATTTTTAGGTACACAACAAACGGCACCTACTTGTTTATCGACGAATGCGAACGTCACTGTTTGAGAAGCTCTTACTAGACAGGCCGATTGACTCGGCACTAATACTGCGAAGTTGCTGTCGACAACATTCGAGGGGAGTCGACAATGAAAGAATTTTTTTTTCTTTTTTTTAAGATGACTGGACTGGACTGGTAGTCGCGTGTTCTTACCACTATGCCACGGCCGGTCCCAAGACAAAATGTGAAAAATTGACCGACAAAATACTAATGTTGTCGTGCATCAAACAAAAAAAGTAATGTAGCGGAACAAAAACGACCTGAAACTGAAGAGAGGAAAGAGAACGGAAAAAATGTTCATTTTAATAAAAACAGCAGTGTGCGACGGTTCATGTATCGGACGTTTTTAATAAAACTACTCCAATTTGTGATTTTAACTGTTAACGACAGTTTGACTGACATTGTCGGCCATCAAGTCGTGCATGATTGTGTGGGCGACATGTCGCTTATATAGGCATCAACGACAATTTGACCGACATTGTCGCTCATCAGGTCGTGCATGACAAAGCGGACACTTGTATGAAAATTTCGTCGACGATTTGTATGGATGGTCCCCTACGTGTCATCAATGATTTACTATGGTCATACACCTTTCCTTGAGGATGTCTTGCAGACACTTCCTACTGGGATATATCAAAAAATTAAGTATGCCATTGAGTTCACCATGTACGATTTATATAATCCTCATGTGATTTTTTTTTACTGTCATGCAATGTTATTATTATTTTCCCAACATAAATTTTAAATTTTCTTAAGTTTAAAAAAATCACATTTTCTTATTCTCAATGTCAGTTAAGATTTATCATTATCAATTTACTATTATATCTCAGCATCATTATTAAAAACTGACAGTTCAAGTGTAGAATATAGTTCACAAATATCAATTGCTGTTTTTATTTAAAAATAATGTGAATACACACCAATATTATTCACCGTTATTAATCCATTTATTGTTAACACCGTCGACTTTAAAAAAACGATTTTACAAGTTTCGGGTATGTATTATTTTATAAGGACATCGGCCGGTCCAAAAAAAACAACTGCTTTTGAGGCAATACAAATTGCAACTAAATGTACATGAAATCCCAACACTATATTATAATGGATTATGTTCTAACTCAGATACGATTAGAGACATTCTAAAGTAAACGTCTGATAACATTTTTAGCCCCCGAAATTAGATAAGATCTATAGATTTCTAATCTCGTATATTAGAATTATCAAGTGTTTTGTGCCGATAGTGCACAAATCATTGGGGGCATATAAATTTAAATAAAATGCAATAATTGTACTAAGAGATAACGAGGGTTGCAAAAAGACTACATATAATATGGAAAACAGAAAGGTCTGCCGTGATCGAAAAATAAAAAGTTGATTAAATTTTTTTTCTGACTTTTTATTAATAAAGGCAAATACTTAAATTGTATTAAATTAAAATGTCCAAAGCCAAGTTTTAGTTTTCTTTTACGATTAAATGGGCTGCAAAATAGCAATAATGATCTGGTCCCCTCTTTAAATTTTTATTAACATATTTACATTTAATAACTCCAATAGCAGTAAAAATTTAACATTTATTTGCAAAATTTTTGATTTTATTTGATTGACGTTGCAATGTAACATTTGTGATCAACAATTCAAACATTTCATTTGACATTTAAATTTCGTCAATTGATATTCAAAAAATCCATTTTAAAATTAAAAAATATCAATTCAAATTTTCCAATTCCGAAAAAAAACTATCAATTGAAGTTCAAAACTCGGCAATGAAAATTCAAAACACATCAATTCATATTCAAAATTTATTAATTGAAATACAAAAATCATCGGCTCGCGAGCCAAGAGCCCAAAAAAAGTGCTGGCTCGCGAGCCGAGAGATTTGAAATGAGCTCTCAGCTCGCGAGCCGGGAGCCACAAAATTTCAAACGAGCTCTCGGCTCGCGCAAAGTACCAAAGTTATGTACCAAAAGTACTTTTTTATGCCAAAATTTCACTGGCCCAAAAAAAATTTTCTGTTGCACAAAGTACTTTTTTTGCACCATAGTACTTTTTTGTACCAAAAGAACTTTTAATGTACTTTTTGGCACAAAGTACTTTTTTTGTACCAGAGTACTATTTTATACCAAAAAGTACTTTAAATGTACTTTTCGGCACAAAGTACTTTTTTTGTACCAGGGACTTTTTTTGTACCAAAAGTACTTTTAATGTACTTTTCAGCATAAAGTACTTTTTTGTACCAAAAGTACTTGTAACGTACTTTTTGACACAGTATTTTTTTGTACCAGGTACTTTTTTGTACCAAAAGTACTCTAAATGTACTTTTTGGCACAAAGTACTGTTTTTTGTACCAGAGTACTTTTTTGTACCAATAGTACTATTAATGTACTTTTCGGCACAAAGTACTTTTTTTTGTGTACCAAAATGTGCTTTTAATGTACTTTTAAGCACAAAGTACTTTTTTTTGTACCAGAGTACTTTATTGTACCAAAAGTACTTTTAATGTACTTTTCGGCACAAAGTACTTTTTTTTGTACCACGGACTTTTTTGTACCAAAAGTACTCTTAATGTACTTTTCGGCACAAAGTACTTTTTTTTGTACCAGGGACTTTTTTTGTACCAAAAGTACTTTTAATGTACTTTTCACCACAAAGTACTTTTTTGTACCAAAAAATTTGAATTGATATTTTTTGAATTTTAAATGGAATTTTGAAATATCAATTAACGAGTTTTGAATTTCAAATACAATGTTTGAAAATCAAATCAACTTTTTGAATTTCAATTGATTTTTTCCAATTTTTTAATTAATCTATTCAAATTTGCAAATTAACGGTGCGTTTTTTCTTGGTGATATACAAATACAATTGAATGGAAATCTTGGTGATATACAAATACCAAAAATAGATATATCAACTGATAAAATCTATCATTTGATACGCCATAAATAATGTCCATCAAACTAGGCAACTGCCTAAAACGTGCCATCGTTAATATTTGTACCGGTGAAAGTAAATGCACTTAAAATATAAAAATAAATACTCTTATCAGAGATATTAAACTATATTTGCAGTAAAGTGTAGTAAAGAAATGTTTAAGAATTAATAACAATCTAATCGAGTTGTTCACACCAACAAATGCCACTAGTTATCTTAATCTTTAATTTAGCTAAATCTCAATACCAGCATTTATTGTTCGTTCCTCTGCATTAATAAGTGTGCGCAGTAATTTTTTAGGTTTATTGAAATTAGCTTACATTCTTTCAAAGTGATTAGATGAAGATAAGTGTAAACGATTTTAATGCCTTGTTGTTTGGACTTATAATACCTCCAGCAAACAAAATTTATTTGTTTTTGTTATAAATGTTTATTACGAGATAAGCAATCCAATTAACAACTCTGGGTACGAGTACCTATAACCTAGTGTACTAAAACCAATATTATCTATAGATGTAGAGTTAGTATCGCATGACGTAGAGGGATTTTCCAAGCTACCCGCAAACAAATTGCAAATATCTATTTAGTAATCCACTTGAGGATTAAATGCATATAATGATAATCAGTAAGTTAAAATTAGGAGATTTATACTCAGCAGTAAAAGGCTTGAGATTGGAGTAACAACTATGTAACATTTAATCCATTAGGATGAGGGTATCGAATCGAAATAGGTAATCGCATATGACATAGGACATGAAGCCACGACTGAAGCTTTTGGATTCTCAGATTAATTGGCACCGAGCCAAAAAAAAAAACTAAAATCCAAGAAAATTAAGATAAAGGAGACTTTTGTTAAAGAAAGATTTTTGTAGAACTTTCTTTAGTTTCTAAAATTTTTTTCTCATTGTAATAATAAGATTTATTAAGGTTTTTAAAATATCCATTTAACTGATCAACGACTTCTTTTTGGTTAATGCTAATTTTTTAGAATTTAAGTTAATTTAAACGAAAGTGCCAGAAAGTCTATGAAATTTGAAAAAGATTCAACAATTGAAATTTGTTTGATTATATAATTTCGCAATATTTGAAATCACTTTGCTTTAACAAAATTCACAGCAACTAAACGAAGGCCGTGTGAAAAAGAAACTTGTTTTAGGCAATTAAAAAACAAACTAACTGCAGCTATTACTAAACCTGATATAATAGAATTGTTGTTGAAGACGCAAATACAACTTTGACTGTAAATATTAAAAAAAAATTGCATCTTCCAAGAAATTCACAGGCATTTTTGTGTTGTATTACTAATTTATTGTTAATTTTTTTTAATACTTAGATAAAAACTGCGATTCTACTATGTAAATTTTCTTGTTCTATAACAAAGTGAGAGAATATGGCTATTATCGATGTGATAACGATTAATTTTCACATGCTGAGGTGTAGTTTGCGATTGATAGTAGCGAACAATGAATTTACCGGGCAAAGTTGTAAATCGTTGAAACGCTTAATGAGCTCACTCTATGAATGAATCATTTGTTCATACTTGTACTTTGATTTTATAAACAAAGCTTATATGATATGGCACCCGGCCATATTGCAATACACAGCTGAGATAGCAATGGTTTCATACAAAGGTCTGTTTTTGTGTTGTTGCTAGTGGAGGGAAGTATAAGAGGTTAATGTAACCAAGACGCAAAAAAACCCATCTAACTTTAAATGTGTTTTCTCTACTTGATTTCTTAACAATACATATATCGAAAGACTATTTGTATCTCATACTTTTTTAGCAATCTAAGGTGCCCATAACCTTAATTTTCTGCTAGGCTAGTAGGCAATGAGCTATAAAAAATACTTATAATACACATCATCTTAGATAACAAATTAATTATCATTGACTTCACATTATTAAAAGAATTATTAAGTTCCCTCAACTCAGTTGCAGCGTTTCTCATTGATAATATCAAACAATAAGTTGTATTAAAATAACAATCTCGTTGTTTATTTTTCTAATAATATTCGCTTACATTGCTTGCGATAAAGAAAAACAACTCTTAACAAGTGATAAGCTTGTTAGTGTTGCATTTGTATGAGTAGGTTATTCTTGTGTTTATCGGAATTCCTTACAAACTGGAGCCAGAGATTTTGGACTTGGACAGGGCTAAAGATAAGGAAAAATATGAGTCAATCTCATAATATATGTCGACAAATTTTAAAAATTGTTGAAAAATGTTGTGTATTGTATATAATATATAATGAAGTGTATTAGTTTTGCGTTACGCTTTAACAGCGAACCAATTTGTTAAAAGTAGTATTTCGTTGTTTTCGTTGTTAGCAAATGCAAGAAATATGTTTTTAAACAAATATCTCTTTAGCATTCACATTGTATTGGCCCACATGTGCAATTTAAGTGCGCACACATTTAGCTTTTCGTATGTATTTGGGCATATGTATGTAGCAGATAAGAATATTAAAGTAAGCCAAAAGTCACCAAATACATACATGCATATGTATATATACTTTATTTATTTTTACATAGTAAAGATATAATCATATATTAAGTATATGTATATCATAAAGGATTTATTTTCTTTTTCGAATTGAACGTTCCAAATTCAGTTGGACATTTGGTATCTAAGCCTCCCAAAGAAAATATAGTTGTCCTAAAAACCCACAGTTGTCCGTCATAATTTAAGTAAATCATGTGTTTAATATAAAATTAGGAGACTGAATGAAAACTTTTTCAAATGAAACAATTAAATTTGTTTAATCTAGCTAAACGATCAGAAAGGTCAGTATTGCCAATATTATCGGCAATTCATTGTCACTCACTAGGATGACGCGTTTCGAACTCCATGACGAGTTCATCATCAGATCCCTTTCTGGTACATCATCAGCTGTATATATATCTTCTATTATGTAGAATGTTTAATACAATGGTTGTATCAATTTGAACCATTTTTAATTTAAATTATCCTTCTTTCAAATGGATGTGAAGCGCTTTGCATTTCTTATATTGTGTTTATTTAAAGGTCCCTTTTTTTACCAGGAATTTAAGTTTATACGAACAAACCAATAACTTGCGTTCTACGAAAGTACTGTCGGAACAACAATTCTTCGACTATAACAAAAATTTTGCACTTATTACAACACACTGCATTGAAATGAATCTCCATCGATTCTATTATTAATAAGAAAAAAGTTCAGAAGTTCCAGAAGACAGGTTCAACTAATTCAACAGAGAATCAACCAAGATCCGGTTGACCTAGAACTTCAAGGGAGAAGTTCAACAATTTCAATCGTGAATCAACTAAGACCTAGCCGACCTAGAACTTCATCGGAACTCGAAAATGTAGAGATTTTTACCTTTACCTGGCCAGAACTTCTTAGATCGCATTCTAACAAAATACTAGAGAGAATATCCAAAATAGGTGTGATTAACTGGCCACAGCGTAGTCCAAACATATTCCCAATAAACATTTTTCTTTGGGAATACCTTAAAAGTATGGGTTTTAAAAGCAACCCGGTGTGTCTTGAGGCATTAAACAAACTTATTAAAAATTTCCGTTCCAGGTTTAGTAATGTTAAAGTAATCAAGGATCACATATAGAAGAAGTAAGTAGAAAAAAGACTTAATCCACCCTGTATTATTTAACAACTAGTTTGGTGATTTGTAAAATTAGAAGTAATGGTGTGGAATATAATTAGTCTCAGATTAATAAAAATTGATAAATTTTTAAAAATATATTTAAAAAAATAAATAAATTATATACATATGTATTCCGGAGTGCATTCCCGCTCAATTTTGTGTAATTAAAAGCATAACACAATGTATAACATACATTGAGTTAGTATAGACTTCTGCCTGTAAACCAGCTCAACAGTTTGCGAATTTTATAAGTTTTCCATGTTGCCCGAAGATAATTTACTTAGAATTTTAAAATACAACTTTCCTAGGAATTCTTCTGTTAAGAGCTGAGCAATAGTTGAGCAATTTTAACTCCCCCCTCATCCGTGATATAGTACACAAAAGTCCTCCTGTGTTGTGTCTCGACTTACATATATACCCTAACGTCGCAGTGCCCTGTAATTATGCCTATTACTGCCTAACAACCTTCCAATCCAGCCTCAAAATCGTTGTGGTTCTTCTCATTCAGTTTTGGACAAATATCCCGTGATAATATGCAGTCAATGCGATGTTCCCTGACTACGTTTGCCAAGCCCTATACTTATTTGCCGGTTTACAATACCGTATAGGTATATGACATATTGGTGGCTGTACTGATTTATGCGTTTGATCGGTTTCTGAAGATGATCCTTTTCTTGCTAATTCATCCGTCATTTCGTTTTCAGGGACCCAACAGTCAGTGGTGAGAGCGCCATTTTACATCAAAGCATCAACTTTAACATAATTATTTTGATTCCACAGCTTATAAAGCCGCTTAACTGTCCACATAGATTTTGACGGTATCCTCCAGATTCATTGCCGATAGTATTTCCGCACTCTTCCTAATGGAGAAGATTTCCGCTACAAAAACTCTGCAATTGTCATCCAATCGAAAGAATTGGCAATTACGATTAAGATCCCCCCCTCAATATTCTGCATCCAAATTTAAGCAATTTAAATTCAAAAGGATCAACTTAACCACAATTTGAGGTGATTGCTTTATAAACTTTTCAGTATTACTCCTAAACATGGTGATTATGTGGTTAAGATTAAGAATATTGACGTCGTTGACTTGCAATGCCTTCTAGTACAACAATGAATCATATTTTTAGTAAATCGCATTGTTGGGTTTTATACATTATATTCATTCTTGATTTATTCATTATTTTAATTGCGGCAGATATTTACAAGATTTCATTGCACCGTACTCGTCACCCCAATTGTCGTTTTCCTCCTAATGCACTGTTCTATAATAAAACTTGATAGTTTTATCTTTGTATAGCAATACTAGAACAACCGGACGATAAAATTATAATTGAGCAACAATAAATTATCTACGCAATTCCCTAAAGTAAGACTAGAGAAAATTCGAACGAATGACTTTACTTTTAAAAGTCTAAACAAATCGCTTATTGACCAGATTGGTTTCACTTAGTTTTGTACACCTGTTTAAGCAATTACTGTAAAAATAGAAATTAACTTTCATAAACGCTGTAATGTTAAAGTCAAGTTCGTGGCTATTTACCTTTTGTTAAAACAAAAAACAATTTACTTAATTCGCCATAAACTGTCCAATCAGCAAATGCGTCGGTTGTATGTCTGATGATGTGAAGACCTTGAAAAAACGACGAAATGTGTCACAAGGTGGAGGACAAATAAAAATTAACACAGTGTAAACAAATTGGAATGATTTTGTTAACAAAATCTGAACACTGTAGTTGTTGTTTTATTAATTTTGTTTGTTTTTTTTAATAACACTCAGTGTGAATATTAAACAAATTCTTTTAGTATTGAGGCACTTAGAAATATTTTAGTTGTAGTTTTCTAACAACAACAATTATAAACGTATATATTAAGGGCAGTATGTAGCGTTAATGCCGTTTTGTATAGTTTTATATTTGCAAATAATTAATTGTGTAAATTATCCGGATTTAGCTGAACAAACTAAAACTCCGTGGGATTCTATACCGAGAACTAGTGAGATGGTGATGACGGAATGTTTAAATTTTTTGAGCAGCGGAAAAGTGAATGCGAGCAAAAGGAGAGAACCAAAATAAAAAAACTCAATCAGCTGTTGTGTTTAAATTGTATAGACTATAGCAAAAAGCTGAATGCTGTGAAAACCTATGGCATCAGAGATGGCAATAAATTGGTTATGAGCACAGAATGAAACTACGGTACAACTAATTAAAAAAATACTGAACAAAAGCAATTATAGACGAATCTACATTTTAATAAGAAGATATATAATAGAATTGATGTGACGACTTTGTGCCTTATTTGCGTCGTATAGGATTGTAATAAAAACATAATTGCGGTCACTCAAAATATTCTCTATCAACGCAGAATTCCATTTGCCCGGAAAGGGGGAAAAAGTACTACAAACAGAAAGAGCCCGCTCTAAAATTCGAAAACTAAAATAAACGTGTTTTTTTTTAATGAATACTTTTTTGTCAACTAATTTTTTCATTATTTTCTAGTTTTAATTCCACACATCTCTACAATTTAATTTCAAATTTTTAATGCATTAAAAATTTTTAACCAAATATTTATTTTACTAATTTTTTATTAGTTTTTTTTTTAATAAAATAGGAAAACATCAATTTTAATAAATAAGAATTTAAAGAAGCTTAAATTAATACTTCAATTAAATTTTTGCAATAAATTTTTTCAATAAATTCAATAAATTTTGTGGTCTTAAACTCAATTTTAACAATTCATTCTGAAATTTAAACTAGAAAATTACGAATTCTTCAAATTTTTTTTAAATTTGGTTAAGAAATTTCTATAAGAAATATGTCAAAGTTTTTGCAAAAATATATCAAATTTACAAAAAAAAAAAAAAACAAAGAAATGTGAATACTTAAATTTGTTTTTAACCAGATGAAAGACATTAAAATTTTGAAAAAGTGAAGAATCAGCATGAAAAGAGCAATGACCCTCCTGAAGAACATTTGGATGGAACTCACAAAAAATGCCTATGATATATATAGGCAACTCTTATATTTAAAAAATTTGCATTAAACTCGCTAGAATTGCCTATGTAGTTAATATCGCACGACAATCGGCAATTAATCACTATTGAATTTTCGTTCTCACCTCTTAAAGAGATAAAAAGTAGATTTTTATTCGTATAAATTAATAGAAATATTACAGATTCTCTCCATACCAATTTTTAGTTAAGTAATAAATCGTATGTGATTCCACTAACTGCCATTAAAAATAAAACATTCTTCAATTTCAAGAGACAATTTGTTTTGTTATTTGTTCAGATCTATTTGTTACAATTTTGTGTATTACTTAATGTATACATTAAATATTTTTCATTTTTCATATCGTAATTAGCACAGAAATATTACAAAAAATATCTTGAAAAAAGAAAATCAAACTAAATTACATAACTAAAGTTGAATTCCATTTATATTAAGTCTTTGTGGTTTTTTATAAAAAAAAAATGTGGACGCATATTCAACACAAATGGCTAAGAATAAGACAGAAGATGTACGTATGTTACTTTCACAGTCCGTTGTATACCCGATTTATTGAGGCCTGTTCCAGAATTTTCTTTAGATCTAGAAAAAAAAACAATAAAATAGAGTCGATTAGTTTGAAAATCAATGAAATTATTAATGTTTTTGTTTCACAATAATTTAAATAAATTTATTTATTTATTTTATTAAAATAATATATATTTTTATAATTATTTATTTATTAAAATAATATTTTGCTTGTTAATAAAATTTATTAAAAAATATTTTAATGAAATAAATATACATTGTTGTTTTAATGTTTATCGCTTTGTTTTAATAAATTGTAAGCTTACCTTCTTTTTCTGTGTCATCCAATTCTTTCTTTGGGAAATCTACATCGAATGTTATGTACAAATTGCCATGGAGATTGTTGTTCTCATAGTTGGGCATACCTTCGCCCTTCTTGCGAATACGTGCTCCGGGCCAGGTAATTTTGTCTCTGGTCACTGACACTTTATGACCATCCAAGTGTACGATGTCCATGTTAAAACCAACCAAGGCATCCTAAAATGAAAATAATAAATTATTAATGTTGGTTTAAATTCTGTAACAACTTTTTCATATTTATTTTTCTTAAGTAAATATTTTACAAAACTAAAATTATAAAATATTAATTAAGGACAAACACATTTTCACATATTTTTTTTAATGTTAGATTTTTTAAAAAGTATTTGATTTTATTTTCTGATCGTTTGAGTTCCAAAAATATTTATAGAATAAAACAATAGATAAAGAAATGCCTTTAATATCTTTAGAATGAACAAAATATTTTTTTTAATTTTATCTCCGACGTTAAAAAACTTTAAAATGACCGCAATTTTGTCTACTTGATTCTACTTTCTGCTTCCTAAAAACTCCTATGCTTTTTCCAACTAGACCTCGCCCGGCCAACTGCAATTCACATCTAGATTTATTTGAGATAAAATATTTGGGGTTAAACTATTCTACTGTATAATTCCAAGATATACACAAAAGTAAAATTGAATCTTGAATTAAGGAGATTATGTTCTCCTACTAAACAACACACTCGTTAAAAACATACTATTTCCATAATATTTCCATAGCATTTTGATTATTTATTGTTACCTAAAATAAACTTAACAAAAAATGACTTTGGGAAGAAAATTCTCTATATAATGCCAAGACTTATGGATATTGTCTACCAATACAATGTAAAAATGTTATTATTTTTTCGAAGAAGTCCTTTAAAAGGATCAAAATTATTACATTTGCTTCACCAAATTGTATCTTCAGTCTTAATTTATAACTATACATATGTAATGTTGGAAGTCCACATCATATTAATTTTTAATTGATGTTTCACAGTTTCCCATTTAATAAGCTGGTAACAAAAAGGAAAAATTTAAAACCTCCCATGATCCATAAGATTTCCTTCAATAAACAAAAAAACGGTAGGCTATAGACTAAGTTGTTATTAAACCATTAATAAAAGTTACATTTTTGTTTGCTTAAAGAAAATGTTTGAAGAAAAATCTTAAAGAATATTCGATTCGTTTAAAAGCAGCATCATTAAATATTGCACTGATTTTAATTTAAAATTGTTCAAAAGCTATGATTTATAAATAAACACACATAATTTTCTATCAGTAATGTTTTTCCGTTAAAAATATAAACAAAAAATTAACAAGTGTTTCTCTTTCCCTAGTGAAGTACATAAAAATATGTATGTATTGCTGTACATGATAGTAATAAGGTGGTTATTCTAATTTACTTCAAGTTTAAAGAGCAAGTTCAATAATTGTTGTCTTACAATACAACAAATAAACGCCCCCTAAACTTCCCTAAAACTAAGAAAACAATAAAATTTATACTTACTTGAAGACTGATGGTAACATTGGTATACAAGTCATCTCCTTTACGCTGGAAACGTTCATGCGGCACCTGCATTACTTTTATGACCAAATCACCTGGATCTCCATCCATGTGTGGTTCACCTTCGGCCACAAATCTCGTCTCTTGACCATCAACCATACCGGCTTCAATTTCAATTTCCAATGTTCGTTCCTCATTGACCAGTTTGACATTGGGACATTCATCGCACACCATTTGTTGCATCATTTGGAAACGTCCAGGGCCCAAGTTACGTGTGACCATCTCTTGACGACAATTACATTTACGTGTACCCGCCGCCGGCTTCAGTACCGGTTTATTTCTTACAATTTCTACAAAGTTGCCCGAGTACAATTCTTCCAGTGTCACAAACATGTCCATCACAATATTAGCTCCCTTGGGCGTATCATGATGATGTGGGTCATTGCCTCCAAAATGGAAACCAAAATCACCGAAGAAACTAGCGAACGGATCGCCACCATGATCCATCATGCCATCCTTTTTCAGGCACTCTTCGCCACATCTGTCATAGGTCTTCCGTTTGTCCGCATCGGAGAGCACCTCATAGGCTGCTCCCAAATCTTGGAATTTTGTCGAAGCATCCGGATCATCTTTATTCTTGTCCGGATGCAATTCTTTGGCTAGCTTGCGATAGGCTTTCTTAATCTCATTCGTTGTGGCAGATTTGCGCACGTTAAGAATTTTATAGAAGTCTCGTCCGGCCACCGCAGAATGCAGCAGACACAAAGCGATTTGTAAGAATAGAACTAAAGCTACAACTTTCATTTTGTTTATTCTAAAAACTATTGGTTACGATTTAAATATTACTACAATTTGCACACGAAATTTTAACAAGTTTCTTTTATTAATTCATTATTTATGGGAGAGTACGTTTTTGCGAAATTTCCGTAAAATCGAATGTACAAAAAAATATGTAATTATGACAATTGCGTGCTTTGCGTTGATTGGTCGATGATTCTTCTTCTTGAAGAGTAAACGAACGATAAAATGATAACACTGCCACGGAGTAAACAGCTGAAGCTGTCAGATGCATTGGTATTAAGGGTACAAAAGTGTACCAAACGTAGAGAAAATATAAAATGGCCAAATGGGTACGTAAAAGATTTGCAAATATGAGTTAATTAAGGCATGTTCACACAATTTTCGATGCACATAATAATAGCCTTTTTACACCAAAAAAGCATTCCGCATCTTGAGCTGAAGATGCGGAATGCTAAAAAGTGGTTTTACACCGCAGTTTCGCATATTGTCAGCTGTTGTCTAGCTCACACATTTTTCCATTTGCCTTGTAAAACTGCAATATTTTCCTGCCACAAACCTATTAACATTGTTACGGAGGCTGTATTCCACGAAGCGCGAATATTTTTAACTAATTTAAATAACCATTTATTAATATTTTGGCAAAAATGTAAATTTTTTGTCCGTCCATGTTGTTTGGCATTTTTTCCGATAAACGTAAACAAACGACGAAAATGGTTGTTGCCGGATCAACATAACTGAGAAAAATCGCTTAAATTCCTATTTTCAGAGTACAACTCAGTGTATTTTTCCGCATCTTTCATGGATGCGAAAATATGTTAACATCTTTCCACAACAAAATACATGTAAAAATTTTAGCATATTGGCCGCATCCATCGAAGATGCGGATTAACGCGGAAATATGTTAAATGCGTTCCGGTGTAAAAAGGCTATAAAATGCAATATGAAATGCATATATACTTTGATTGCAATTGATATGGCAGGGTCTG
The DNA here is from genome assembly GCA_964034835.1 of Muscina levida. Classification (NCBI taxonomy): domain Eukaryota; kingdom Metazoa; phylum Arthropoda; class Insecta; order Diptera; family Muscidae; genus Muscina; species Muscina levida. The sequence goes on along the minus strand of OZ035881.1, from coordinate 140,242,125 downwards.
AATAGAAAAAGTAATAATGTCATTCCCTCCCAAGTACCCACTAAAACACCAAAATAAAGGTAAAAAATGACGTAGGCCTCTATGGGGCTGTATGGAAGTCAATATAAGGGCTCATTTGGGTCCATTAATAACCCATATGTGTGGGTAATTAAATGAAAGGTATTATCACTAAGATGCCAACCAAGCTATTTGCAGTTCTCTACGTCCAAGTTTGGACGAAAATTAGGTATATTTTTTGTTTAAAATATTTTTTTTAAATGAATATTTTAAATTATTTTGGGGTAGAATAAATAGTTAAAATAGGATTTTTTTTATAAAAAAAATAAAATATTTTGAAAGAATTTGGTAGGGAAAAATTATTTTCTTTTGTAGATTTTATATATTTGTTAATTTTTTGCTATTTTTTTAATAATTTTTTTTTGTAGTTTTTTTCTGAAGTTATTAAGAATTCATTTGAGTTTTAATTAATCGTTTAAAATTAATTTTTTTTATTAAATAATAACGGCCATATTCATAAAAAATTTCTAAAGTAGGTATGAAGCGTTCTCTAGCTAAAGTGTTCTTTAGCTCTAACAAACCTTTAATAAGAAATTGTATTCATAAACGTTTTTTATCAGTACTTTAGCTTTATGTGTTCAGGTGGCAACGCCGACTGTTATTGGTCATTAATGATGTACAAAAACAGCTTTATAATCGGATACAAAAGCTTTATAATCGGATACCAAATATGTATTTGCACTTATAATAACTATGAACATTATTGTAGCACAATTTTTCATTGACTACGATTCTCATGATAATAAGAAAGACGTTAAAGTAAAAATTATATTAAAATATTTGATTTTATTTTCCTCATGTTAAAATTATAATCGGATACCGATTACATTTTTTCCTTGTTTTGATTGTTTATACATCACGAATATTATATCATTATTTACAAATTATTTTTGAAGAATTTTGGAGAAATATTTTTCAAAATGGTATTCATGAATGAAAAGTGTCTATGTGCGCAATGATTAAGAAGAAAATTTCGTACACAATGAATGCATGCAACAACTCTTTTCAATAGGAAAAATGCCGAAAAACTCAAAATAAAGATCTCAAATTAATAAATATGCAATAAATTGTACAAACGTCAAGTTATAGCATGCTTAAAGTAGAGACAACCCTACTTTAACTTATTGAGGATGTGAATCGTTTATGAATATTGACTTCTCGAAAATTGCTTAAAAATGGTTTATAAACCTCTTATAAGTTTTTATGAATAAGGCCGTAAATTTTTAAGAGTATGATGTTGGGATATATTTTTTTTGTAGTTTTTAAAAATTGTTTCTGTATATTTAGAATTTAATTAGGTTTGAAAAAAGGCATTTCTATAAAAATAAATTTCAAGACGAAATAAACTGTACAAATATATTATTCATACAACGCGAGAAGCTATCCCATACCTCATTCATGGGGTGCAAAGGGAAATTAAGTTTTTTTTTTTAAATATATTATTCATACTTTTTAAATTATTAATTTTTTTCGAAGTTTTGAAAAATATTTTTTTAGATTTAGTATTGTTTTTTTTTTAAATTATTTTTTGTAATTATTTTCCATTTTAATGGTATAGTACAATATGAGTAAAAATTTTAAGTTGAATTTTTTAAAAGTCGCTGTATTTTTTGCTCTCTTCACATGATTTTGAAAATTCAAATATTGAAAAATTAATTTTGTTAATTTTTCTGTTTAAATTAAAAATTATAAAATAATCACAGTAATCATAGCGAATGCCACGCATTTTTTTAAATAACAACATTCCCATTTTTATACAAAATTTAAAAAAAAAATCTCTTAAATATTTAAATTAACAAATATCAAAACCGCCTACGGATCTTTACTCTACCTTTCTTTTAATTTTTCAAAAACAGTTAAAAGAAAGTAATTTTTTTTTTTATAAAAATTTCCTATTATCAAAACTATGTATTGCTAATATTGTTAAAATTAAGAAAAAATTGTCGCTGTTATAAAAAAATATTTTTTTTTAAACACAAAAGTTGCAAAAAATTATTAATAATAATAATAAAAATAAAAAAATATGTATATTAACAAAAAATGAAAAATACTACAAATAAATACTTCAACTACTAAAAATTCCCCAAAATATATAATTACACTAAAAGTTTCTTAAGTCTTAATTTGTTTCAGAACTTTTTAAGGCAATTGAGCTACAGCGGAAGTAAACCTTTACTGATCCTTATGCTTCACCAGTATACATTTTTTTCAAAATGCAGTTATGAGATTATAAATAGGCACAACAACTCCACCTCCTGTATAAAATGGCCTCTTTTCGGAATATTAATATTTTTCCCATAACTTCCAAAGGAAAAACTGGAGAATATTTGCAGTTGGCCAGTTTAATTTTATTTGCAAAATAGGCAGAATAGCAGAAAAATTGAACATTTTTCACCCCCTTCTGGTACCTCCCATACAAAATTTAATTTTTTTAGAAAAATTTATATTTCTCCCATAACTTTCAAATGGAAAACTGGAGGATATTTGAATTTGTTCAGTTTAATAATCTTGTAATAGAAGACAAATTCTCGGATAACTGAATCTTTTGCCACACCCGTTCTGGTACCTTCCATACAAATGACTGGATTTTTTCCCAAGGTAAACGATTTTGAAAATCTGATACAGAAATGTCGTCCTATAAGGACGGAGACGGAAATCTGGTCACTGACATTAAGAGTGTGCTGCAAATATGGAGGGAACACCTTCGATATCTACTCGTTCCCGAAGGCAGCATAAGTGACGAAATCACACCATTCATCGACGATATAGTAGAACAGAGCCAAAAAAAGATCAGGCAATTGCACGGCTTAAAAACAATAATGCTGCGGGAGCCGATGGACTACCGGCAAAGCTACCGATGAGATGGCAACGTGCATGTACCAGCTTATGAACACTATTTGGAAAGCATGCCCGATGGTTGGAATCTGAGTGTTTTTTGTCTTGTGCTTAAAAAAAAAAACAATCCAAGTGTGTGTACCAATTATCGTTTTACCTATCGCATACTAAAACCCTTTATAACGAACCTGATTGAACATTATCAGTGTGGCTTTAGACCTGGTACATCCACGACCGGACATATATTCACACTAAGACAAATCCTGTAGAAGACCCAAGAAATGCAGATCGATACATACCATCTGTTCACCGATCATAAAGCTGCATTCTGTCATGCGATCTCTTTAACATCGTAATGGAGATGATCATGCGGAAGGCTGCAGTAAACAGGAATGGTACCATCTTCAACAAAAGCCACATGCTGCTCGCGTATACCGATGATATAGATATCATTGGCCGAGGAGTGCGAGAGAAGATGCGGCCTTTTCGAGCATTGAGAAGCATTCGGCAGAACGAACAAAGAGTTTAGTTTTGAGAGAAAAATACTTTTCAAAATATTTGTTAATGGCGAGTATCGTCGTCGATTGAACCACGAGCTGTATGAGCTGTACAACGATATGGAAGTAGTCAGGCGCGTTGAAATGGACAGAATGCGCTGGTGAACTTCAGGATATTTTACTTTTGACAGTTTACTTATCTTTCAATAATAGTTGAAAGGCAAAACCTCAAATAACCGAAACAAATGACCGGCTTAACTTTTATAGTTTTACATACATATCTTTTTTGGAAGTACACTGAATTCAGTGAAATTTTGCCCAAGGTAAACGATTTTAAAAATCTGAAACAGAAATTAATATTGGTTATATCGGTCAAACCTTTTTGGTACCTCCTATACAAAATTTCCTAATTATGTAAAAGTAATAATTACACTGTGGTAGTCGAAAAAAAACACAATAACGGTCCGACCGTTTTACCCCAATAAAAAAAATTTTGTATGAAACCCTCATTGTAACTCAAAATACTAATGATGCAGTGTCCGAATTAGGGTACAACATTCGAAACCAGCCTTGTCTTAGAAAATTGTTGTCCAAAACTATCACAGTGTTATTCTATACATAGTTCCCAAAGGGGAAACCTTTTTAAATTTTTTTAAGTTTTTAATAATATTTTTGTAGTTTTTTTTTTTGGTTAATTTTTTTTTTTAAATTTTTAAGTTTTTGAAGTGCGATGTTTTCGTATTTATTTGTATGTTTATAGTGTATTGCAAGATTATGTCTAAAAAATTAAAGGTAAGTTAATTTTTTTAAAAAAAATTTTGGAAACCAAATTCATAATATTTCAATACAAAATTGTTTTCCAAAAAAAAATTCAAAAATAGTTTTAACTTGATCCATAATCACCGTAAAAATTACATTTAGAATCGTGCCGTGCCCTTAATTTAAGTACCCACACATATGGGGTCATCATAGCACCCAAATGGCCCTCAGGTCAGCACGAATGCCAGCACCAACTTTGACATTGTTTTATATTTCGCGCAATTTAAAAAAAAAAATCACCTGGGATGCCAAAGAAAATATAGTATTTCGCTTATCGGAATTTCTTCGATTTTTTCCCAAGTAACGAATTACATTAGGCATATTTCACTTGTGCGCCATCTACACTGCACTGAAAAACTACAATATTGCAGTGTAATTTACAAAACATATTGTATACAATTAACACAATAACAGTTAATTCTTGAGACCGGCTGTTAACTTCCGAGCGAGAGAGAGAGAGAGAAAAAGAGAGCATTTCACATTTATTTCAATTACTCTACTCCATTGCATACTTATAGGATTGGTATTTCCTGTTTACTACTCTTCAATGTACAATATTCATTACGCACTCTCTAGTCACGGACAGTACGTACACGTTCTCTCTCTCTCTCCAGAAATATTAATACAAGGAGTAGAAAAATCCCCAAAAAGAAAAGTTCTTAGACAGTTGAGAAATTTTCACAGGTGTAGACGTACATATAATATAATTCATAAGTTTAAACCGACGTTTTTTTTTATACACTATAACTTAAATAATTTAAAGGATTAAGTAGAGAAGTAAAAAAAAAATATTCAAATAAAGCAATAAAATCCTGCAAAATAAAAGTGAAATCGCAAAAGTATAGATTTTATAACGAATTTTAGTTGTTATAAAGGCAACGTAACGACACGAAACAATAGCCGAACAGAGAACAGTGTTAAATAACGTTGGCTGAGCTAAGGAAAAACTAGTTTTCTGTTTGATTAACTAAATTTCCGTGTACATTTTTGTTTTGTTGAAGGACCAACATATTATGTATGGGTTCCAAAATTCGTAATTTTGAGGTAAGTGCAATATATAGGGCTCCCGTGTCAGTTTAAGGATTACATAAAATTGTGTGTGCATACAATGCAGGGGATTGTTAAAAAATCTATAAAAAAAAAATGTTCCCCCAAACTTTAATCTATATATAAATTTTTCCTCTATCCCTTTCCTCGTATTTTTTCCTGTTTAACTTCGTTCCTCTGTTTCCACCCTCCGCCGTGTGATGGAGAGAGTTGTACTGTCAAAGTATGTTATCGATTATTTTTTCGGCTCAAACGGTTATCATCATGTGTGTGTGTGTGTGTGTGCTCATTTTGCGTTCTACTCCTTTTTTTTTGGTTGGTTCATATTCTATCGTGTTCTGCCATTCAACTCTCCTTCCATTACTAAACACTGAGACAAGTGTCCTTTGGGGTGTGTGCGTGTGTGTGTGAGTGCAAGAGTACAAGTGCCAGTGTTTGATGTGTGTGTGTGTGTGTGGGTTGGTGTGTTTGTTTTCTCACACAAATGACCTAAAAATAACGGTGCATGTGCTAATGGCCGTCGTTGTCCCGAGGCACTGACACAGTGTGTATGCGACGGACGAGTGGTTGAATATTGAATTCCTTGCGGCGGCATTTGGCGCTTGAAGCAAAACGGAAATTGCCATTTGCGCGTTTTAAGGCCAACCAAGCGAGCCGTCTTGGCTTGCATGTGGCAAGTGGCCTTTTTCTAAAGTGTTGCAACACACAAAAGGACAACAGCACCACCACTAACCACTACCAGCCACTAAGGCAACATATGAAATAATTGTGCCATTTCCTCAGTAAACCAGCGACAATAATTTAACGAAATAAAACGAAATATACACCCATTACAAAGGGGTGTGGGGCGTAGGCGGAGTACGAAAGGACACTTCTTCTACTATGTGTGTGTGTGTGTGCCAACAACGTTTAGCGTGTCGTCCTTTCTAATTGGCATTTGACACAAATTTCTAAAGTCTTGACAAGTTTTTTTTTATTATTTGATTACATGTTTCACTTTTTCTTTTTGGCTTCAATGTTGTAGTCATGCACATGTGTGTGAGTGTGTGTGTGCATATGTTTAGTGTGTCATTTTTTCGCCATGGCAAGGATATCCTTTTTTCTACCAACCACTAGAAATTTGCATAATTTGTTGTGCATTTTCTGCTTGCCAAAATTCATGTACTGTTACAACCCAAACAAAGCAAATGAAATTTAAGTGAAAGTTTTTTTTTTTGCTTCGTGTCAATTAAGTAAAGGTTAACGTTTAGTTTTGTCGACATTTCCGGTATTTTACATTTAGGCGTGTAAGTGGGAGGCGAAGTGGGGAGCGTAAATAAAGAGACCGTTTAATACATAATGTTGGCACCATTTCCGTTTCCTATGTGTAAGTAACGATTGGCGTTAGCAAAGGCTATGTAAAAAAAATCTATTAAACAATTTCACTTTTGCTGTAACATAAAGTAGAAAAGTTACGATGTCTATTGTCATTAGCTTTTTATAGCCAACATATAAATAACTTTATGACACCACAGGACAAATAATAAATTGTCATGTAAAGTGTCAGCTAATAAAGGTCATGGTGTGACCTTTCATGGGGAACCACAATAATGTATTAGCCGCCGCCTCTACAAATTATGACAAAATTGTAGTTGTCACTTTGCGCCGTCGCCGTCGTCGTCGTTGTATGTGAGTGAGCACGTGCATGTGCGCTATAATTATAAATAATAAATTTTGACAGACGTCACACAATAATGCGTTTCATGGATTTAAATTGAAGAAGTTGAAGAAGGGAGAAAGGAATAAAAATATTGTTATTTTCATCACAAGAAATCGCAGAAAATTTATATGATAAAAAATTTGAATTTGTGGAGGCTAAAGTAGCACATTTAATTTTGGAAAATATTTTCATTATTCCGAAAAAAATATGCAATATTTATGTATTACTTACTTACTTACTTAAGTGTCCCATTACAACTGACGAACGTAGTTTTTAATTTTGAGACCTGAAGTATTAAAGAATTCCACAAGCTTCGGTCTTCTGCGTGCGTTCTCCAGTTAGTCCTACCAGATGGCGACACGTCACCAACCACTTGGTCCTTCCAACAAAGATTGGGTCTTCCTTCTTTGCGCCATCCCTCTGGTTCGCCTTCAAACACCTTTCTCGCTGGAGCAGATACATCCATCCTTGCAACAAGTCCCAGCCATCGTAGTCGTTGGAATATTACTCTTTTAGCTACGTCGATGTCGTGGTAAAGCTCTTATATCCGAGTAATTTTTCTCTCGAATACTCCCAGGTTTTGTATGTCCGTAGTCGTAACCACCCACTATTCGGCGGCATACAACAGTACGGGTAAAGTTAACACCTAGTACAGCTGTTTCTTATTATCTCAAGATAAGGTGGTGTTACTAAAATTTTGCCGAAGTCCGTAAAAACATCTATTGACGAGCACTATTCTCCGCTTGATTTCCTGGCTGACATTATTTTTCTTGTTGACGGTAGATCCGAGGTAGGTAAACTCATCGACTACCTCAAAACAATAGTTGTCAACGTTCACAGTGCGTTCTCATCGAGAGGACCTCGTTCACCGCTAAACTCATTTTTTCTAACTCCTTTTCTAGTGATGAGAAAACTGCAGTAACATCCCGCAGATTTCGGCCAATGATGCCTATAGCATCGGCATAGGTTAGTGGCAGTAGCATGTGGCTCTTGTGGAATATGGTGATAGACATGTTGATGCCAGCCTTTCTCATTACCTTCTCCATAAATATATTAAAGAGAGCTCTTTCCGCATTGAATTGTTCCGAGGATTTGGTGATTCCCAAGGTACATCTGCAAAGTCGAGTCAGCTTTGCAAGAATAACAAACTCAGACATGGCTTACTCCTTATCGGAGAGTCGAAGGCAGCTTTGTAGTCGACAAAGAGGTGGTAGGTGTCGATCTGCTTTTCATGAGTATTTTCCAGGATTTGTCTTAATATTTGATCCGTCGCAGATTTACCAGTTCTAAAGCCGCACTGATAAGGTCCAATTAGTTTTTCTACAATTCTCTTTAGACGTTCGCACTATACGCTCGAAAGGACCTTGTCCACAATTGGTATTAGGCTTATTCCACGGTAGTTCTTACACTCTCCTTTCTTGTATGAGACAGACTGAGACTCCAATCCCCGATGTTCCAGATGTTCTCCATGAGCTGATGCATGCTTCTAATCAGCTCTACCTGTCTTAAACAATTTAGCCGGGAGACCATCGGCCCCAGCCGCTTTGGTATTTTTAAGGCAGGATATTGCCACACATATCTCACTCTGGGTCGGTGGTGGACAGTTAATACCATCGTCATGGATTGGAGCAGGGTCTTCTGGAGTGGTGTCCGTATTCAGCAGATTACTAAAATGTTCTCTCCATATCTTCATAACATTATTCCGGTCCGTCACTTGCTGGCCATCGCTGTTCTTGCAGGAGGGCAGCCCTGTTCGACGCCGGGAGACCATAGGCTCAAGCTGCTTTGTTATTTGTAAGGCGGGATATTGCCAAACGTATCTTACTCTGGTTTGGAGGTAGACAGTTAATACCATCGTCATGGATTCGAGTAGGGTCTTCTGGAGTGGTGTCCTTATCCAACAGCTTTCTGAAATGTTCTCTCCATATATTCAGAAAGTTACCCGGGTCCGTCACTAGCTGGTCAACGCTGTCCTTGCAGGATGGCAACCCTGTTTTACGCATTCTCCCATTGACTCTCTGGTAGTCCGTTTTATAGAGTCGGCTATATATTGCCACTGCGAGGTATTATTATCAGGGGTTGCAGCATTCCGTAGCAGTTGAGTTAGGTGGTTGGAGTAGGCATCCGCTACCTATGTGGTCCGCAATTTACCAGATGTCCAGCTTTCACTGTACCTTTATAGTACGTACGTGTTTCGCCATGCTTAGCTTTGTGCGTACCTTGACTGCGGTAAGGTAGCGGTTTTATCAGCCTTGTATTCTTCGAAGGTCTCCGCCAGTTTGATGGTCCTTAATTCGTTTGCGATGGTCTTTAACATTTTGGCAATAGTTTAAACGTCGGTGGCGGGCGCAGCGAACCACGTCGCAGTTTTCTTCTCCTGCCAGGATTTTATTACAGCAGCCCATTCTGGGTCAGACGCTGACCAGGGTACCGCTCACTCTGAGCAGACGTGACTGGGTTTTAGGTTTCGCCCCTCGCAGTTAGCCGTGCACTGACGGGTGTCAAAGTCACGTTTCCAGGCGTCACCACGTGGGGGTACTCCGTCCGCAGTAGCACCACGAATACGGTGCTCTGTAAGTAGACTTGAAGTGTAATTGGCAAAGATCACCCTGGGTTTGCCAAGTTAAACCGATCAGAAGCTAAAGACCTTAGAAAGTCTAAAACTGAAAAAATTAAATTTTTGCAAATAAGACGGAAAGACGGACATATTTTTTAAAATTGACCAAAATTGTTAAGAATTATCTCAGCTTTCGTTTGAAGGGGTTGTTTTCTTCACTTTAGTGGACCCATTAAAATTGACGCACTACTGTACATATGGTAATAAATAATAAAAAATATAAAGCGTTAAAAAATATATACAGGAAAAGACAGTAACAATGTTAAAATATTACATTAAAAAGTTTTTCGTTTTGTGCTAAATATAACTTATAACTATTAAAATTTTACAATCAAAAATTTTCAGGTCTATCTGTTTGGATTTAGGAATCTGTATGAGGAGGGTAAGAAAAAAATGTACAATTTGTTTTAATGTGCGTTATAAAATTTTTATTTGTGTATTATTATTTACTACTTGTTGTTGTGTCATTTTAATTTTAAGTTTATTACAACTATTGTTGCTTATAACTATATCGGTAGTTTAGATTTTTTTAGATTTTAACTTGATTTTTCTGAAATATTAGTATAACAATTGATGTTAGCTTGTATTTAAATTAAAATTTTAAAAGCAAATGAAATAAAATTAACGATAATAAAAACAAAATGTAACGATTTTTTTTCTTCATTTGCAGCGCTCGCTCATCAACTTCAATTGCTATTTATGAAATATTGGCCAATTTTTCAAAATGAAATTTTTAATATTTGACAAAACGGTACCTACCTTTTTTTTAAGTATGTATTTTTCGCCTGTCGTAATTTTTTTTGTATGTATATTTTTTCATATTGAATATGTTAAATTACAATTAAAAAAAAAAATTACAACCCAAGAATATTTTATTATTATTATCATTAAAAACAATAGTTGAAAGGCTTTTTCAAATTTGTTTTTGTGCTTTCGGCTCGCGTTCACTTTAACGTAATAATATTAAAAATTCTAAAATAATGACTCACATATTTTTAATATATTTGACATGTGAATATTTTTTTATGTTGTAAAAAAATTATCTTTTTTATACAATCTTGCTTGAATAACGTTTTCCAAAAATAGAACATTTACTAAATAAAATTATTCTGCAAACGTTTTAAACTTAAAATACATAAATTAAAAAAGAAACTACATGTTTTATATTAACTTAACTCAAAAAGAATATTAAAATTTTTGTTTATATATTTTATTAATTCCAAATATTTTATTATGGACTTATTCCTAAGGACTTACTTAGTAACATTTTGTTGTTTTGTGTAGCTTTTAAGGCAAATAAATAACATTACTTGACAAATAATTATTTTGTCTCTGGCCTTTGGATAGCACCTTTTTTATGACAGAGGAGAGGTTTCAGATTAAGAAACAAAAATTTACAGTTAAAAAAAAAACAAATATGTTATTGGATAAGAGAATCTATGGCCTGGTTAGGAAGTAATGGCTTTTAAAAGTTGGCATTGAGATGAAATTTGATACACAGATAGTACTCGGCTATACGATTATGAATATGCAGACGAAATTTTAATTTTGGATCAGTGGGCGAGGCAAAACCTTGTTTAAGAGCCAGAAAGATACAATTTGATACCCAAATAGTGCTCGGCAACAGTAATATAAATATGCAGATAAAATTTAAATTTTCGTTCAGGGCGTGGCAAAACTGTATTTAAGGCACAGAGAGATAAAATTTGGTGCACATATAGAACTCGACAAAACAAATATGATTATGCAGACGAAATATAAATTTTGGATCAGTAGGAGGAGTGGGTGTGGCAAAATTGTATTTTAGCCCTAGAGAAATAAAATTGGTACACAGATAATTTTAATTTTGGATCAGTGGGCGGGATGGGCGTGGCAAAACTGTATTTAAGCCCAAGAGATATTAAATATGACGCCAAGATAGTATATGACAACACGAATATGAATATGCAAACGAAATTTTAATTTTGGGTCAGTGGGCGGAAGGGGTGTGGCAAAACTGCGTTTTAGCCCTAGAGAAATAAAATTTGGTACAAAGATATGTTAATACTCGGCACTTCTGAAATTTGCAGACGAAATTGTTATTCTTAATCAGTGGGCAAAACTGTATTTTAGCCCTAGAGCAATAATATTTGATACACAGACAATACTCGATACTAAAAATACAATTTAATTTATGAAAAAGTACATTTATTGTACCAACAAGTACATTTGTTGTACTAAAAAATTAAATTTTTTGTACAAAAAGTACATTTATTGTACTAAAAAGTACATTTATTCTCCCAAGAAGTACAATTTATTGTACCAAAAACTACTTTTATTATACCATAAAAATAACCTTTTATTAAAGAACTTTTTGGTACAATGAAAGTACTTTAATTGTGTACAGTAAAATTACCTTAATTGCGTACCATAAAGTACTTATAAGTACATCTAAAGTACTTTTTGGTACAATAAAAGTACTTTTAAGTACAATAAATGTGGTTTTGGTATCATGAAAGAACATTGATAGTACTTTTTGCCTCAATAAAAGTACATTCTGGTACAATGATAGTACTTTTTGCCACAATAAAAGTACCTTTTGCTATTACAAAAGTATTTTGTGTTACATAAAAAGTACTTTTTGGTACAATAAATACACCTTTTGAATTATCAAAAGTATTTTTGGTGTAATGAAAGTACATCATGGTGCAATAAATTCACGTTTTGTGGCATAAAAAAGTACTTTTTGGAAGAATAGATGTACTTTTTGGTACAATAAATGTGCTGTTACTTTTTGGTACAATAAATTAACATTTTGGTTCATTGATAGTACTTTTGGCACAATAAATGTACATATTGGTACAATATGTGTACTTTTTGCTATATCAAAAATTCTTTCTGGCACATTGATAGAACTTTTTAGAACAATAAAAGTAATTTTTAGTACAACAATATCATTTTGTAGTATATTGGAAGTACTTTGTGGTACAAGAACGTGTTATTACAATAATATTACGTTTCGGTACAACAAAAGTACTTTTAGGTATAACTAAATTATTTTATAGTTTCCAATTTTCAAAGTTCGTTTAGAATAAGGGAAAAAGCGAAAACATAAAAAAAACCGGAATTAATATATGTAGAACACGTTAGGCTTGAAGAACCAAATAAATGAATTCTCTTGGTGCATTTTTAATTTACGATATCTCATTCCTGGGATGAAAAGGAAAATTGCTATTTCTCATGGTTAATCTGTACTTAAGTTTATAAACCTTTTCATAGTATTAATTGAGTCCATTATTTGGGACTCAAATCTGAGAACTGCACGCGAAAGTAGCACCAAAAAGAAGAAGTTCTGCATCATTCGATTTATCAAGTTACATGCCATAATATTGTAATATCAATTTGAAGTTAGTAAGTATCGTATAGCGGAATTTGTTACTTTGATGCTCTCTTGTGTGACATAACTCGAGAACCTCTAGTCCGATTTAGCCGAAACAAATTTGTACAAACTAAGAATTACAATTCCTTTAATTTGTTCATATAACGTTTTCCTACATAAGCAACAGTTTCACTTTTCCATTCATCAAATGATTTTGGACTGGATTTATTTTGTAGCAGTTACAACTGTTGTACTCCGTGGCGTATAATTTACGTGGAATATTACTTATGATAATCATACGCCACCATATAGTATTTATGTTATGTCAAACAAAGAGCCTAAAACGTGACAAATTCCCCTATACGATACTTACTAACTTCAAATCGATATTAAATTGTGATTGCATGTAACTTGACAAAACGAATGGTGCAGAACTTCTTCTTTTTGGGGATACTTTCGCGTGTAGTTCTCAGAATTGTGTCCTAAAATCATGTGTTGTACTGTGTTATTTAAATAGCAAATGGTATCGTATTATTCTTTAAAATCTTCAATAATCATAATGCACTATTAAATAATACATGTCCTTCTTTTCAGATTTATCTTTTTTACTGTATTGTACTTTTACCATGGCCCAAAACGCATCATACACCCCCACCATGCAACAAAGATAACAGTCGTTTAGTGCGTAAGATAATACGTGCAAAATGGATACCGATATTAGATAAATTTCTGGTAGGTCTAGAGATCTTCTCGCTCTCAATTTTGTTAACTTTTTTTTTAACTCTATGCAGGTGAAATTTCCTCTCGAATGCCCATTACATCCATCTCGAGATATATTTGCACCCCGACAAGATGCCAAAAAACGTGATAGACCCACACAATGGACCTGTAGATTGTGCGGCAAAAGTTTCTATCAGGAGAAATTTTTGGATTTACATTTTGAAAAGAGACATAAAACATGTATAAATAAGGTAAGTTAGAGAGATCAGACAGAAGAGTTTAAGAGAGCGTACTGTAATATTTGCAATCTCATTATAGGCTGAAGATTCTAGGTGCTATGGAGAAATGTGCGATATATTTCGCTGTGATGTATATCTAACAGATGAATCATCGTCGTTGAAAACTAATGATCAGAACATTGTTACAGATATTGAGGTTTGGGGCGATTCTTTCGGTCAAAATTCAGCACTGGCTAAGGCGAATGTAGCGTATTTAAGTTTATTACCCATCAGGTGAGAAGTGAAAAAAATCGGATTCCCAATAAAAAAAAAATTATATTGAAAAAAATTTGATATTTTTGTTATAGTGGGGCTATTACACTGTACGACACGATTTTTCACCCATGATCAAACTGACCAGATTCTGAAAATATAGCTCAAATAAAATTATACGTATATCCTAGTTTTTCTAGATCAGCTCATTTAAATTTTTTACGAGCAATTCAATTTTTAGAGCGAAGCTCCCATACAGCGACTCAAAAGTGAATTCTTCCTGTTCGCAGAACTCTGCGAGTTGTTCACAGAATTTGATAATGTTTTTTTTAAATGTGTTTTAAACGTCCCGGAGCTGAATCTGACGAAGAAAAAATTTGTCACAAATTAAAAAAAAAAATTGTGACAATTTTAATTTTTTAAAATTTGGGACAGTTTTAATTTTTAAAAAATTTTATATTTGGGCTTCGTCCCAACCCATTTGAAAAATAATAAAAAAAGTTCATCAAAATCTGTCGACAAATTAAATTTGTTACAGATTTAATTTACTGATTTAAGTTACAGATTTAAATTGTGAAAAATTTTAAATTTGGGCTTCGTCAGAACCCACTCATGGCCATTTGAAAAACATTAACAAAATATTCATAAAAATCTGTTAACAACTCGCAGAGTTCTGCGAACAGGAAGAAGTCACTTTCGAGTCGCTGTATGAGAGCTTCGCTGCAAAAATTGAATTGCTCGTAAAAAACGTAAATGAGCTGATCTAGAAAAACTGGGAGATACGTATAATTTTATTTGAGCTATATTTTCAGAATCTGGTCAGTTTGATCATGGGTGAGACCAAAAGTTTAAATTTGTTTTACAGTGTTATATATCAAAAATCATAGTGGGAATACTGATGTTTTTTTGGTGTTATCTTTGAACAAAATGTATTTTCGTGACTTTTTAATAACAATATTGTGTACGGTTTAAACATTTATCTTTCTCCCTTTACAGAACTTCCTCTATTGGTGCATCTCGCGCAGCCAAAGTACAAAATCGTCAATTATGTCAGGATAAAATTGGCCAAACTAATTGTCAACAGACTGGTACGACTATAAAGTTATATATATTGCGTATAACCTCTAACCTCTAACCTTAATCTTTAATCTGTTACTTATACCCACTCTCTCTTTCTCTCCCTCTGCAGAAACCTCTAATGAGAACTATATTTACAACAACAACGGTGCCTCACGTACAAAATTTATGCCACAAACACCTGCAGAGAGCTTAACTTCATCAGCAGCACCACACATCTATAGCAGCGCCTCTTCTTCCTCAGCGGCGAGATTACACAAAGCATCATCATCCGCATCATCATCATCATCATATGGGTCAACCGCCCCAACAGCCACCAGCGGTGGTAGCAGCAGCACCACCACCACCTCCAGCACCACCGCAACGACCAAAGAACCAAATACTCGCTCAGATTCTCATGCTGATCATAATACCCGAGATCCAAGTAACTCCAAGGATTCTAGTAATGACAGTGTGAAGATGTCGGATAATACATCCGATATGAATAGCAATAAGATATTCGGTAGTAATGGCCAACAGACGTTTATGCAAAAGAAAAAGGCCAATTGTAATCCGGAGGAGATGAGTATATTGAGAGCAAAATGTGAAAATCTATTGAGAAGTTGCATTGGAAGCCTTATACATGAGATGACCGAACAGAATTTTAAGGATATGGAAGGTGAGTGAAGGTTAAGTCTATGCGATAGAACAATTTGTAAGGAATTTACTATGTTAAGGAGAACAAATGGGTTATGTTGAAATGACAAAGTAATAAAACGAACGAACACTTTAATTTATTTGATAGAAGCTTTAGCCCATTGGTCTGGGTGATTGTATCGCTTTCGTCCCATTTTATCCCTAAAAGTTATAATTAAAAAAAAATCCATTAGTATTGCACATCTTAGATGGATTGGTACCCCCTCTTACACAGTACAACATATGATTTTGGGACTCAATTCTGAGAACTGCACGTCAAAGTAGCCCCAAAAAGAAGAAGTTCTGCATCATTCGTTTTGTCAAGTTACATGCCATAATAATTGAATATCGATTTGAAGTTAGTAGTACCCCTTCTGGTAACTCCCATATCCTGCCTAGAAATCGAGTTATAATATCAATACTCACAACGTGGTCGTACCCAAATTCTGTATTAAGAAAAACTATAACAGGATAAAGTATTACAAAAAATTGGAGTCTAGCCACGCCCCTTCTTGTACCTCCAATACAAATGTACCATTCCACCCACTTTAGAGATATTATCAATACACCCAACGCGATCGTGTCCAAATTCTGTATTTAGTAAAGCTATAACAGGATAAATACATACAAATTGACCCACTTTAATGTCCATATACGGTTATAGCTTAAATCGTTTGGTCTGGGAGATGGTACCAGATTTATCCTTATTTCATCATTTAACCCCTAAAAGTATGCATTTTTAAAAACCCCATATGGAGGCGCTCTATATCTGTAGGCAGCAATTCTACAAATATTTTATAACTAAAGCTGGTTGATCCGAGTGATGTTACCGTTTTTATTCCTTTTTGACCCTTTTTAACTCTTAAAGCATTACTTTCCAAAAATCCCTTCTTGACGCTGACGTTTACTCAAAAAATTTCATCATCCTATCTGCAGCCGTTTTACCCAGTCAGTTGTTATTCAGGCACCAAGCAATTGAAAATACATAGATCATGAAAATTTTATAACAATCGGTCCATTAATATGGCCGACATAACAATTTTTGCAAAAAGGGCGTGGCTACGCCAATTTCCCCACGAGACGTTATTCTAAAATATGTAGCATATCTCATCTTCATACCTTTAATGGCTCGTAAGATATGATAGATTGAAATTTGGTATTTATGGGCAGTGCCACGCCCCTTTGTTTAATTACGTTTCCATGTAGCCTATGATAGAGGTCCTACGGACACTGCCATATTGCAATCGGTCCATTAATATGACCAACATAACGTTTTTTTTTCAAAAAGGACGTGGCACAGCCCATTTCCCACCGAGACGTCATCCTATTTGTACCATAACATTTGTAGCAAATCTTGCCTTCACAACTTTAATCGCACGTGAGATATAATCGATTGAAATCTTGGTTTGTGTGGGCGGTGCCACGCCCCTTTGTTTAAATATTTTTCCATGTAACCCATTTCCCAGCGAGACCTAATCCTTATTGTACCATTTACATATGTAGCAAATCTAACAAACACACCTTTAATTGATCGTGATATGATTGATCCTGATATATATGAAATTTGGTTTTTGTGGGCTGTGCCATGCCCCATTGTTTTATTATGTTTCGATGTAGCCCATGGGGCATGGCACCGCCCTTTTCCCAGAAAGATGTAATCCTCATTGCACCAGTAACATATGTAGCAAGTGCACTTTTAATGGCTAGTAAGATTTAACGGATTGCAAATTTTGTTTTTGTAGGCCTTGCCACGCCTTCTTTTTTAATTATGTTTCCATGTAGTCTATAATTAAAGGCCCTACGGACCGCACAGAGAAAATATCATTGCAATCGGTCCATTTATTTGGCACATATAACGATTTTTAAAAAAAGGGCGTGGCATCGCCTCTTTTCTACAAAATATTTTTCTTGTACGACCATCATATGTATCAAATTTCGACTTCGTACATATCGTCCCCTTAATAAAACAATAGTGTATAATTTTTTTGGTGTTTTGAGAAAATCGAGTTTAAAGTTTTCGTCAAATCGGATGTCTATGAAATTTTCGAAGAAGAAATTATACACTATGTTTTCCAATGACCTTTTGACGCACTTTGTGGAAGTAGATTTTGACGAAATTTTGACCAGGCATAGAATCAATGGTGGAGATTCTAAATATGCAATAAAAAAATAATGGTGTATGAGCACATACACTATTGTTATATTAAGGGGACGATATAATGGCTTATGAGATACAACAATTTCAAATATAGAGCTGTATAGGGCGGTGTCACGATCTTTTCACTTCCTAACAGTTCGAATTTCCAAAAATCCCTTCTTAGAGAGCGCCTACGTCATAAAACCTACATTCCAAATTCCGAGGTTCTAGCTTAAGCAGTCTGGGCTAAGGAGTGATCAGTCATGAGTGATCAGTATATATACGTATTGTCATACCTACCACGCCTCCTTTTGGGCGTTACAAGTCGAATAAAGCTTATGTGAGGGGTAGACAAAAATCTTAAGAATACTAATGTCGATATATTTTTAAATTTTGTTTAAAAAGTTTTTTTCTACATATCTACAACTAATTAATTTTTCCCCTTTTTTACAGAGGAAATGGACAAAGCTGTGTGTTGGTACTTAACCTGTGACCGTTATTGGGAGGATGGGCCATTAGAACCACGTGCCTTTCCCTGGGGTTTAATACTAATCTTGGTTTTTGTTTTGTCCTCTGGTGTTTGTTTTTGTTACTACATCATTTGGATATTATTTGAGTAAGTTAATTAAAAACCTTCGATTTCATAGCGGCTACAAATATCACATGTCATGTGTCTTGCGATTAAAGAAATTTTTGGATAAAACCCAAGTTTTTTATTACAGCTCCGAAGAGACGACAATCAATGCCACGGCCAATCATCACTACTATCCTCAGCACCAGCATCAACAGCAGCATCAGGAGCTGCCACCAGAGTATCGCCAACATCAGCATATGTATATACCCGCCAGCCACCACCAACAGCAGCAGCAGCAGCAGCATCAGCAACAGCACCACCAGTCCCTTATGGAAGATCCTTATCATTTTCAAGAGTACCCCACTACCGGGATCCATCGTCATGGTATGACCAACGCCGATCATCCGAGCAGCAGCAACCAATATTACTACCAGCAGCCGTCGCAGCAGGGCGCGGAGTCCACACATCCACACGATTTATACCCCGAACCAGTGCAATACGATTATCGGCACAGTCCCAGGCGCTACATAGGCGATCCGCGTCGGCCGGGTACCCCAACGATTACGATGTCCACCGGAGTGATCGGTGGCACAGCAGTGGGAGGCGGCGGGCAGACTCCGCTACGTCATCCGCAGACGAATCTGGCCTACCAACAGGACATTTTAGACCGACGCGATTATATAAGTAGTCGACCCATGGCCACAACGGTTGTCAGCAGCCACAATACATTGGCATCAACACGTGGACCAAATACGGGCTCTTCGGGAGCTCTGTCGAGTCTCAGTCACCATTCGGGCCAGTTAGACTGTGATAACACACTGCCAGCCACGCATTTGGGCAGTAGCAGTAGTAGTGCAGCAGGTGTCGGCAGTGGCGGTGGCGGTGGTGGGGTCAAACATTACAATACCATACCTCGCCCTCTGGAGCCACGACAGCGCTATGTGAGCGGTTCGCAGCAATCGCTAAGAGCCTCTTCCTCTACGCACGAAATCATACAAAATGAAGTGGGGCACAATGAGCATTATATATATGTAACTTATCCGCCGGATTTGAAAAAACGCTTTTTTGAAAAATACGAGTAATGAAATTAAAAAGTGAGGTGAGATGAGGCTGAGATAAGATGAGATGAGGAGATGAGATAAAATGAGATGAGATCAGATAAACTGAGATCAGATGAGATGAAATGAAATGAGTTGAGATGAGATGTGATGAGACCAAATGAGATGATATGAGAGGAGATGAGATAAAATGATAACAGATGAGATTATATTAATAATAAGATGATATGAGATAAAATGAGATGAGATGACATGAGATCAGATCAGATGAGATGGGATGAGTTCAAAGGAGATGATATGAAATGAGAGGAGATAAGACAAAATGAGATGAGATCAGATGAGACGAAAAGAGATAAAATGAGTTGAGATGATAATCTCATAGATGAGATAAGGTGACATGATTACACGAAGGTACACATAACGCAACAAGAACGATGTGCTTTATGTATATTTAAACAGCAAACGTAGGCGGCATGTGGGAATAGTAGTGAAGACAGGATTAGATACATGTAGAGTACGTACTGGCTCGCGAGCCAGGAGCCTCAAAACTACAAAATAGACTTTGACTCGCGAGCCAAGAGCTACAAAATTTCAAATGAGCTCTCAGCTCGCAAGCCAGGAGCCACAAAATTGCAAATGAGCTCTCGGCCCGCGAACCAATTTTTATGAAAAGAGCTGCTCGCGAGCCATGTCAATAAACAATAAATAATTTATTGTAATTTTTGGTACAAAGTACTTTCTTTTGTACTAAAGTACTTTTTTTGACCCAAAAAGTACTTTTATTGGCCCAAAAGCACTTTTCTGTTGCACAAAGTATTTTTTTGTACCAGAGTACTTTTTTTGTACCATAAAGAACTTTTAATATACTTTTCGGCACATAGTACTTTTTTTGTACCGAAGTACTTTTTTGTACCAAAGTACTTTTTTTGTACCAAAATGTACTTTTCGACACAAAGTACTTGATTTGTATCAAAGTACTTTTTTATGCCAAAAAGTACTTTTATTGTATTTTTTGTACGTAAATGTACTTTTAATGGATTTTTCGGCACTAAGTAATTTTGTTTTGTACCAACGTACTTTTTTGTACCAAAAAAAAAAAAAAAACAATGTACTTTTCGGCACAAAGTACTTTTTTTGTACCAAAAAATACTTATAGTGTACTTTTCAGTGTACTTTTCAGCACAATACTTTTTTTGTACTAAAGTACTTTTTTATGTCAAAAAGTATTTTTTTTCTGGCCCAAAAGCACTTTTCTGTTGCACAAAGTACTTTTTTTTTGTTCCAGAAAGTGCCAAAAAGTACTTTTAATGTTCTTTTCGGCACAAAGTACTTTTTTTGAACCAGTTTTTTTTGTATTAAAAAGTACCTTTGTTGGACTTTTCCGCACAGAGTATTTTTTTTTGTACCAATTAATATTTTTAATGTAGTTTTCGTTACAAAGTACCTTTTTTTGTACTAACAAGTACTTAAAGTGTACTTTTCAGCACAAAGTACTTTTATTGTACCGGAGTCCTTTTTTCTGGCCCAAAAGCACTTTTCTATTGCACAAAGTACTATTTTCTGTACCAGAGTACCTTTTTGTACCAAAAAGTACTTATAATGTACTTTCGATACAAAGTATATTTTTGTACCAAAGTATTTTTTTATGCCAGAAAGTACTATTATTGGCCCAAAAAGCACTTTTCTGTTGCTCAAAATTATTACACGCAACTACCATGCGGGAGATCCCGGTTCGATTCCCGCCTCCAGTCATCTCCAATTTTCTTCCATTGCAACTTCGCAGTGTCGTGTCAATCGGTATGTCTAGTAAGGGTCGATAAACAAGTCGGTGCCGTTTGTTGCGAATCTAAAAATAGAAGGCGTGTTAATTCGCAACTACGCGAGAAGTCATCCCATACCTTATTTATGGGGTGTAAAGTTTTATATATGGTTGATCATGAAAATGTTCACTTTATGATCTCTATCTAGTTTGAGTTATTTGATTAGAAGGGATACTTTTTTATTAGTAACATCGACCGATAAAATGTGTAATAGCTTTGTATAAAATCAATTTACCTGTTCACCAATGACGACCTATAATTTATCAATTTTTCTGTAATCACCCGATATACCACTAATCGTAACGTTTGCTGTTCAACCGGAACTGGAAGTAGTCGTCTTGGTTGTGTGCGTGTCACCCAAAAAAAAAAAAAAACATTGAATGTAATAGATAAATTTGATAATGATATGAAACAAAATAAACAAAAAACATCAACAACCACAACAACAAAATACAACACAAAGAAAACCAAACGAATAAGACATGATTTTCTTAAGTTTTTTTCTTCTTATGAACATACTCGCAATTGTAGAACTTTTTTAACATACTCTTTTTAAGTCCTACTTATATCATTAAAAAAAACAATCGTGATTTTCTGTTTTTCAGTTAAGTGGGAACGATAAAACGAATCGAACGACGAAGCACATTAACACTCAAACTCAAACACACACATACACTCGCATGAAATGAACCAACAACAAAATACCAAAGATTATAATTAATAATTAATTTAAAAACAACAACATACACACAACAAAAATTATAATACAAATTACTATTTATCTTATGTTCAGTTATTTAGTTATCTAAGTTTGGCTTTTAACTGTAATCGTAAAACTTATTTAGTATTTTTAAAATCTCTTATAAATTTAACGAACAAATTTTAATTATGCTTTCCTTTTACTCATATCTCAACGGCTAAATAGTAATGATTTTAATTTTGACATTATTTAAGAACAAAGAAATTTGTAATAAAAACAGAACAGAAAATAAAATACTATTTGAATTTCTTACAATTTCAACATGACGGTGGTTTCAATGAACGCTTTAAAGCACAAAATATACATCAAGGTAATAATGAAAAAATAAAGAAAACAAGGCAAACAAATATATAACTAAGATAGAAATAATAACCATATCAAAACAAAAAAATTTTAAGCCAAACATCCCTTTATGATTTTAGAATAAAAGTATAGATATAGATATAACAAATGTTGGGCCAATATGTACTTACATTAAACTAATTCTTCATATTAACATAAAAGAGGGAAGAAAGTGGTAACTTTTTAAAATTTGTATTGCCTAGGAAAAAGTACATTAGAATATAGATTCTAATAAAAGTTACACAGCGTCACAAAATTAATTTTTTTCTGATCGATGAACGTTACGTTATACAAGTGATGCCAGTGATCATGTGGGCCGGCCGCTGCATGGTGGTTATAACACGCGACTATCATGCGGGAGAGTCATAGTTCAATTCCTGCATTACATTTCTTTCATCAACGGCCCACCTCAATGTAGTCGACAGCATCTTCGCAGTATATGTCCAAGTATAAACTTCTCAAACAGCTGACGTTTGCATTCGTCTGTATGAATAATGTGAGTCTAAAAATAATAAGGTAAATTTAATTGGTTTTTTGTAAAGAAGTGATCATGTCTAATAATATCGGCATTCGATATGTTGGATATTGGAATCAGATAAAAGAAAGCAGGGTCGCCTTGGGTGTATGGATATTATTACTGGATTTCTAATGTGAGCGATACTGTTATAGTTATATTAAAAACAGAATTTGGGTACGATCGCGTTGTGTGTATTGGTATTATTATTCGATTTCTAAAGTGGGCGGAATGATATATATGTATGGGAGGTATCAGAAGGGGCGTGTCCATGTAGCTCATTTCCAATACCGTAAGTAATTGTGGGGAAATATTAACTCGTGCAAAATTTCAAAACATTTGGTTATCGTGCGTACCATCCGGACATCCAGACATATGGACATGGCTTAAACGACTTAAAAAGTCATGAATTGAATTTGGTTGAAAGAAACCTAGGGTCTAAAGTGACTCTTTCTATGTGTTACACTTTTGGGTCGTATCAAATGATCACCCTACGGGTAGGAGGGTATAAAAATAGTTATTATAAATTGTAAAAAAAATGTTGCATTAAAGGTTAATAAAAAGTATGAAGTCATTTAATATGCAAATAATTCGCATATGTTTTTTTTATTACAGTTCTTCTAAAAATGCTCTTTTGCAGGCCTGCAAGCTACTGTTCTGCAGTAGCAATGCCTCATAGAGGGCTCCAAGCAGGACTTTCTAGACATGCCTACTGAAACGCCTTCAATATGAAAAGAAATGTGCAGGCCTGGCTACCTTTACGCGCCTGCAAGAAGGCATGTAAAGTTCCATTAATTGCTACTGGGAACAAAATATCTGCAACTTTGCCTATTAACATGCCTACATAAGTTAAAGTGTTTCTCGTCTGAGCAAAAATAGTTATTTGAGTTTTTAATATCTTCTAGCATATACTTAGGAAACTGAGGCCTGTGAGATAAGTCTTGAGACTTTAATTCTTGTACCATTGGGCACATTTAAGACGTTAGACCGCTTTCGACAAGATAGGTTGTTCATGAACTGATGTTTTTACACGCTCTACGTTTTTGGGATCTCTTTAAGTTCTAGCTAGGTCAGTCTTATTGATTATTCAATTTGAATGACGCAAAATGTTCGCTGCACTAAAGTCAAAGAATCGTTGTTTCGATAATATTCGCGTACGCAGAACGCACGTTGTGCTCCGTTGAATTTATATTCCTATTGACAGCTGTTGCAATTTATAACACCTCTATCATATTCGCATTGGCTGCTCGAAGCAGACTTTTGCTCCACACTGTATTTTGTAATTCATTTAGTATTAAGTATTAAGTATTAAGTATTAAGTATTAAGTATTAAGTATTAAGTATTAAGTATTAAGTATTAAGTATTAAGTATTAAGTATTAAGTATTAAGTATTAAGTATTAAGTATTAAGTATTAAGTATTAAGTATTAAGTATTAAGTATTAAGTATTAAGTATTAAGTATTAAGTATTAAGTATTAAGTATTAAGTATTAAGTATTAAGTATTAAGTATTAAGTATTAAGTATTAAGTATTAAGTATTAAGTATTAAGTATTAAGTATTAAGTATTAAGTATTAAGTATTAAGTATTAAGTATTAAGTATTAAGTATTAAGTATTAAGTATTAAGTATTAAGTATTAAGTATTAAGTATTAAGTATTAAGTATTAAGTATTAAGTATTAAGTATTAAGTATTAAGTATTAAGTATTAAGTATTAAGTATTAAGTATTAAGTATTAAGTATTAAGTATTAAGTATTAAGTATTAAGTATTAAGTATTAAGTATTAAGTATTAAGTATTAAGTATTAAGTATTAAGTATTAAGTATTAAGTATTAAGTATTAAGTATTAAGTATTAAGTATTAAGTATTAAGTATTAAGTATTAAGTATTAAGTATTAAGTATTAAGTATTAAGTATTAAGTATTAAGTATTAAGTATTAAGTATTAAGTATTAAGTATTAAGTATTAAGTATTAAGTATTAAGTATTAAGTATTAAGTATTAAGTATTAAGTATTAAGTATTAAGTATTAAGTATTAAGTATTAAGTACTAGTGGGCCCGGCAATGCTTCGCTATTGCACATTAACTTGTAATATATTTCACATTTAGGTCTACAAAGTACTTTGAAAACGTTTATCAGCAAAGTCATATCTATAGTGCTTACATGTAGATTAAGTTTTTTCTGTATGTAGGGCGAAAAGCCACTTCTTCCAAAAATCGGAAACAGACATTCCGCTAATTTTAATAATTTTTATTTTGATCTGTAGTAGAGGATACTAACTATCTTTTTGGGCATAAAAAACAGTTTGTTATGCCTTCTCCGCCTATTGACCGCAAATGAAAATTCCGTCTGAAGCTTCATGACTTTAGCCATAAAAACTTCTTTTGTCATATTTCGGAATACCATTTTTGTATTGAACTTGTATTACCATTTTTTTGCGATAATTCGGTCACCAATGTTTGGCTAAACGCAGTGATGGTCTCACGCGCTGTATGGCATATTACACCGTCGTGTTGGAACCATTTCTCGTTCAAATAATGTGCAATGACATGATAAATAAAAAATTGTAATTGTGCCCCAATAAAACAAAAGGCGTTTTCCAGTATAACTACAATGAATATTGCATTTTTTTCTGAAAAGTAACTGGTGTACGGACCATTATTTGATACAGTTTAAATATTTAACTATTGAAGTGCGTGGCAGCGCCTCGGCACTTTTTACTTATTAAGTTCCAAATAGCCTGTTCATTAGGGCGGAACAATTTGTTCGCGTCTAAAAAAACGTGGTAATCGTACACCAGTATCGCGATGTACGATGAATTCTATATGTCTACAATCAATTCCTAGTTCGCGCTGAGAAGCATGAAGATTTCAGGTTTAGGTATATTTTTAGCAATTTTTCAGTTACGTCAGACGTACCATCCCGATGTTTGGAGACCAAGACGAAGAGAATAGAGTATTTTTGACATTGTTTTGGATCCCGCCCAATATTCTGAAAAATGATTTTTAAAAACTTAATTTCCGTATGCCAACTCTCAGAGGTCATAACTTTTTAACCAATGCATAGATTTGCTTCTGTAATACCTCATTTACTTTGCTGGGAAATTAGTTTTACGCAGAAGGTCTCGAAAAATATATATCTGAAGTTTTCGGTTTGTGCTCATTTAAAAACCAAAAAAAATTACTTCTTGTAAGCGCGGAATACCTTGTGCTATCGAATATTGCCATTTTAACCCCTTAAATGTAGAAAAATCCAAACAATGTGTAGCCTATGTTACTCGCGGGGTTATTCGGAAGATTCCCTGAAAATTTCATCAAAATCGGTCCAGCCGTTTGCGAGTCCATACGTTACATAT
Source organism: Muscina levida (assembly GCA_964034835.1). NCBI lineage: Eukaryota > Metazoa > Arthropoda > Insecta > Diptera > Muscidae > Muscina > Muscina levida. The sequence continues at coordinate 140,215,671 of OZ035881.1, read as the reverse complement.
ATACACACATCCTCTTTTATATATATAGATTAAGTATTAAGTATTAATTATTAAGTATTAAGTATTAAATATTAAGTATTAAATTACAAGTTTAAATAGTTTTTATAATGGTTCTGTAAAACGGCCGTGGCATAGTGGTTAGAACACGCGACTACCATGCGGGAGATCGCAGGTTTAAACCTGGCTCTAGTCATCTTAAAAAAAATTGTTCTTTCATTGTCGGCTCCCCTCGAATGTTGTTGACAGCAACTTCGCAGTATAAGTGTCGAGTCAATCGGCGTGTCTAGTAAGAGCTTCTCAAACAGTGACGTTCGCATTCGTCGATAAACAAGTAGGTGCCGTTAGTTGTGAATCTAAAAATAGAGAGCGTGTCAATTCACAACTACGCATGAAGCTATCCCATACCTCATTCATGGGGTGCAATGGGCAATTAAGTTTTTATTAAGTCTGTAAAACGCAGTGTTTTGAGTTTTCGTTTTTTTTTGTGTTCTATGCATATTAGGGGAAAATAATATGTATGCGAACAAAAAAGTGTGTAGAAGTGCCCACCAAACGATTTTATAAACCTAAGGTCTTTCCCCTCTTAAAACAGAAGGCTTCTTATAATATGAACCCTTAGAATCAAAGTGACCTAAGTCAAAATTCCTGCAACTTATAATTTAAAACCCCTATGGTGAGCTAGGATTATAAGTAAGAAAGGGACAGTATACAAATCGGAAAGATTTATTTAAATTTACTTAACAATATACTGTTTAAAAAACTCTCATTTATTTTCTACAAATTTCAATATTTAGATAGACCACTTTCATTATAAGGGTGCAATATTTTATTTTTAAATTAAAATTATTTATTTTACAGCAACGAGTCTGCAGGGAAATAGTTATATGTAGCAAATACGATAAATTTATCCTCAAGACACTGTCGAATATGGTACAATCTCTTGTGTAAAAAATGGCACATATCTATGACATCTTTATGCAAAGAGGGCAATATGGTATTTTGTAACCTTGAACTAATTTAGCATATAAAAGGGTATTACAAAGTAAGCACCAACAGTCCAAAACTTAACCAAACTTTACACCAAAATAAATAATGGCAGTGCCTTACTTACCCCTCCCTCATACTTACCCTTACCCATGGTTAACTTCCCCATTTTTTTTTACCAACAAAACAAAAACACTGTAATTCATTTCTTAAAACATTGACACATTTAAAACATTTATTGTTTTTGTTTTTTTTTTTCTTTTCATTACTTAATCAAAACAATATTAAAACAGAATAATTTAAAATTATTATAAAAAAGAATGTTGTTTGACACAAAAAATGCACTTGTACACACACGTAGATAAGAAATATTAACAAAATTTTGCTCTTAAATGTCCATAAATATAAATATAAATTTAGTGTTACTTATTCGTATTGTATCCAAATGTTTTTTGTTTGTTTTGTTGTTGTTTTTTATTTAATTAAATCTACTACCTTAAAGTATAATAAAGTGTAATCAAAATATTACATTAAACACTAGGCTACAAAAGTTCATATATATATATATATATAAAAGGCATTGATGACGACAAAATCGAATCTAAAGTGAATATCGGTCCAATGGGTACTCGATTTACTCGATTGTACATAAATATCTAAAATATTTTCTGTATTCAATTTTGCTATATGTTTTTTAATAAAATTTTTTTATAAACGCTTTTGTGATTGTTATTTATTTTTGTATATATGTTATGTAATAAATAAACACTTAAACGTGTATTGAAAAAAATATTTTATTTAGTTTTTGTTGTTATTTTTTCTTCTTTTTTATCTTGTGTGTGTGTGAATTATTATTATTATTTTTATCATAATTAATTAATGCTATACATTTAGTTTAAACTAATAACAAAGCCTTTTTGCTTAAATTATAATAAGTTAAAAAGTAATTTTGTTTATAATTTGCCTAAACCCTAAAATAATATTACAATTTTAGTTTATATATATACGTATGTATGTACCCATTTAATATCAGTCAATTAATTTAAAAATTACAATTTTTAATAACAACCAAAACTATTTTACTAAATTGTTTAACATATTTATTTTAAAATCTTAAAAAATTATTAACAAAAATTAAACGAAAATACCACGGCTTATGATAATTTTGATAATCGGTTTTTTTTACTGTTTTAATAATTTATCAAATGTTTGTTTTCTTCTTTCGTTTGATTTGTACTAAAAAAAAGCGTATCTATAAAAAAATAATAATGTGTAAATTTTTACAATTAATTAAAAAGAGAAAAGAAAAACAATGAGAAAAATCGTGTCTTTTTCAGTTGTGTTTTTGTTGTGGTTTGTTTATGTCTAACAAATAGTTTGTTTATGTTTTATTATTAACATTATATTTTTTTATATATTCTGCTAATGTTGGTCCTTTTTTTCTTACTTTGGAATGTGTTACACAAAAAAAAAAAAAATTATATTGATAATAACAATTATATAAAAAAAGATTATATATTACTTTTTTGTAATTTAATAAAGCATTGGATTTTTATTTTATTTTCTATTTTTTTTTTGTTTCTAAATAAAGACAAGAAAAAGCTGTATTTGTTTTCTTAGCATTAACGGTATTGTTTAATATTTTTTTTTTTTGTTTAAATTTATAAAATTGAGCTAAAAATATTTGTTTTTCTTGTTTTGCAAATGTGATTTATTTTTACATATTTCTTATACGTTAAGTTAGGTATTTTTTCTGTTATCATTTTAATCAATGTGTATATTCCTGTATATTTATGTAAAGTTTTTTTTTTTTTAAATTTGTATTATGTGTTCATCATCATTTTGATTTTGTTTCGACTTTGCCCATCATAAGAGCGCTTAAAGAAAATATTAAAGCTCGTGATCGGTATAAATGTTTTATATTGCAATAATGAAGTGTTCGCCTGAAAAAAACACATCCTTCGAATAGATAAACGCCCGGTCACCTTAGTATGTATGTGTTATAAGGCAAAGTTCTACTGTACTTTAGATTTGAGTTTAAAATCAAAATTTTAACAATAGATACTAGTAAAATTTTCTATTAAAATTGAAAAGATGAAGCATAAATTTCCGTTAAGTAAAATGATACTCAAATTTGTCACGCAGAACTTGTTAACCAAATCTGTTGGTTTAGGAATTCTGTTAAATAGAATGTTCGTTTTCTTTATCAAAGTTGTATTTTCAATAATTTCTCACGAAATTAGTTCATAAACAAATATTTCTTAAAAGATTTTGATATATTAAAAATATTTGAGAATTGATTCTTGCCGGTTAATTATTTTTTTGGAAAATTTAACTAACAATTATTCAACCAACTTTAGTTCGAATTTTGAGTCATTGTATATTAGGGTAGTTCAATTTGTATGGAACAAGAAAACTTTTGTAAGGTTACCACATCAAACGAAGGCCTATATTTCTAAATTAATTTGATGAAGGAACTATATGTCAAAAATAAATTTCTAGCCTCCGATTTTTTAAAAGTATGTCCGACATTCCCTCTTATTTGCTTTTGACTTATTACCCTAATAATACAAATGTAGTAAAAATTTTAAAGGTAAAAGAAAAGATTGCATGATTATTTTGGTATCAAAAATTTTTCATTGGGTTGGTGAATAGCGCTAAGCAATGCAATGTTCTAGTAAAAAGGTGGTATTTTTTATTTCTCACCTACTTTTTTGCTATGCAACAAAATGAAAACAAATTCCGCACACCCACATCCATTCCAAGGGGTATGTTCAGCTTCCTCTTCCATTTGAAGCATTCACAAGGAGGCGTGCGATATACCTATATTCCTTTATCACGTCTAAACGGCTGAACCAATTTCAAGGAAGTCGTTAGTATACTGCATGGACATTGTCGTAGGTTATATATATTTATATATATATATATTTTTCGAGTTTGGTCTCTCTCAGACGAAATTTTAATTTTCAATTAGTGGGAGTGACAAAATAGTATTTTTGCCCTTGAGAGATAAAAGTTTGTATACAGATAGTTCTTGGCCCTATTATGTTAAAATTTGCAAACGAAATTTGTAGATAGTATTCGACACTACTAAAAAGGACTTTAACTGTACCAAAATGTACATTCTACTGTACCAAAAAGTACAATTTGTTGTACCAAAAAGTACAATATATTACACCAAAAAGTACTTTATTGTACCAAAAAGTATATTTATTGTACCAATAGAATTTATTGTACAAAAAACTTCTTTATTGTATAAAAAATACATTTGTTGTACCACAAAGTACAATTTATTGTAACAGTACATATATTGTATCAAACTGTAAATGTAAAGTATTTTTATTGGACAAAAAGTACATTTGTTGTAACAAAATGTACATTTATTGTGCTGAAAAGTACTTTTACCGAAAAGTACTTTTGTTGTGCAAAAAAACTACAACAAAAAGTTTATTTATTGTATCAAATAATAAATTTATTGTGCTTTAAAGTACTTTTTTTGTACTAAAAAGTACAGTTCACAGTGCCAAAAGTACTTTTATTGTACCACAAAGTAATTATATTGTACCAAAATATACATTTTGTCTACCAAAAAGTAAAAGGTATACTTATAAAGATTATTTTACAAAAAAGTTATTTTACTGTACCAAAAGGTACAAAGAAAATTTATTGTGCCAAAAAGTACTTTGATTCTATCAAAAAGTGTAATTGTACCAAAAAGAACAATATATTATAAAAGTACTTTATTACACCAAAAATTATTTAATTGTACAAAAAATTACATTTGTTGTAACAAAAAGTACGTTTATTTTATCAAAAAGTAAATTTAATGTACTAAAAGGTAATTTTATTGTACTAAAAAGTACAATTTGTTGTAACAAAAGCACAATTTTTTATTCCAAAAAGTACTTTGATTGTACCAAAAATTACAACTAATTTAAAAAAGTGTTTCTATTGTACTAAGAATAACAATTTATTATTATAGTTGTTTTTTTTTTGTACTAAATTGTACAATTTATTGTATCAAAAAGTTTAATTTATGATACTCAAAATTACAATTTATTGTACAAATTTGTACATTTTATTGTACCACAAAGTACATTTATTGTACAATGAAAACCAATTTATTTAAAAAAAAAATACTTTTATTGTTCTAACAAGTACAATTTATTGTACCAAAAGTCCAATTTGTTCAAAAAAGTAAAATTTATTGTAAAAAATTAAAATTTTTTATATATGAAAGTAAATTATTGTATTAAAACGTATTTTTTTTGAACCTTTATTCTACGTGAAAAGCACATTTTTTGTACACAAAAAGTACATTAATTGTACCCAAAAGTATAATTTATTGTACAAAAAAGTACTTTTATCGTACTTAACAAGTGATTTTATTGTACCAGAAGGTACTCTTATTATACCAAAATGTACTTTAATTGTGGCAACAAATTTTAACAAAAATTATATTTATTGTATCAAAAAGTAGAATTGTTGTACAACAGGGTACAAGTAATTACATTTATTGTACAAAAAAGTACAAATATTTTAGTACAATTTATTGTACCAAAAAATACTTTGATTGTTCCAAAAAGTACAACTTTATGGTACAGTTTATTGTACAAAGAATAACAATTTATTGTACCAAAAAGTAAAATTTCTTACACTAAATCGTACAATTTATTGTATCAAAAAGTACTTTTAGTGTACCGAATTGTACAATTAATTATACCAAAAAGTACTTTAATTGTACCATAAGGTACTTTGGTTATACCAAAAAGTCCAATTTATTGTAACAAAAAGTACATTTATTGTACCAAGAAAACCAATTGATTTACCATAAAAATACTTTTATTGTACTAAAGAGTACAATTTATCGTACAATTTGTACCAAATAGAACATTTGTTATAACAAAAAGTACATTTATTGTTCTAGAAAGTTAAATTTTTGTAACTAAAGTACAATTTATTGTACCAAAAACCAAATTTTAAGAAAACGCTCTTATTGTACATGATAGAACAATTTTTTATACCACGAAAAACAATTTATTATACCAAATAAATTAATTGTACCAAAAAGTAAAACCTTTGGTAGCAAATTGTAAAATTTACTGTATCAAAAAGAACAATTTATGGTACCAAAAATTAAAATTTCTTGTACAAATATGTACTTCTAATGTACCGAAAAGTACAATTAATTGTATCAGAAAATGCTTTAATTGTACAATATTTGTTTTAATGTTATACCAAAAAGTACTTTGATTGTACAAAAAAGTACAATTTATTGTAACATGAAATTGTACCAAGAAAAGCAATTTATTTTCCAAAAAATACTTTTATTATAATAAAAAGCACTTTAATTGTACTAAAACATTTTTTATACCAAAACGTAAATTTGTTGTATAAAAAGAGACAATTTATGGTACGTAAAAGAACTTTCATTGTTCCTTTTATAGATTGAAAATTTACCAAAAAGTACTTTTACTTTACATGATGAGTATAGGTTTTTTTTACACAAAAAGTACATTTATTAAACCAAAAAAGTATAAAAAAAAATATACCATTAAGTACTTTTCTTACACTTAAAGTGGTTTTATTGTACCAGAAAATACTCTTATTATACAAAATAGTATGTTAATTGTGCCAAAAAATTTATTTTATTTAACAAATGTTCTGTCGTTGAAACAAAAAGCAAGAACTATAATAGCGTTTTCTAAACTTGATATTTTTAAATTGTATTAACAGACACTTTTTTAGGGGCGAAATATTTCGTTTACAGAATAAAAGCCTTAGGTAAGTATATTAAAATTCCGGGAGGACAAATCCGCTCTAGGTCGAACTTGGAGTTGTTAGTTTAACCTAGATTGGAACCCTTTAACTCTCTATCTCGACTTTCGTTCTTATTTCAAGATATGTCAAAAAAGGAAAAGTGGGATTATATAACACTGTAAGACAAATTTAAACTTTCGGTCTCACCCATGATCAAACTGACCAGATTCTGAAAATATAGCTACAAAATAAATATACGTATTTCCCAGTTTTTATAGATTAGCTCATTTCAGTTTTTTACGAGCAATTCAATTTTTGGAGCGAAGTACCCATACAGCGACTCGTAAGTGACTTCTTCCTGTTCGCAAAACTCTGCGAGTTTTTAACAGATTTTAATGAATTTTTTGTAATGTTTTTCAAATGGCCAGGGGTGGGTTCTGACGAAGCCCAAATTTAAAATTTGTCACAAACTTTTTTTGGTCTCAGATTTTGATGAACTTTTTTTAAAAATTTTTTAATGGCCAGAAACGGGTTTTGATAAAGCCCAAATTCAAAATTTGTCAAAAATTAAGTCAAAAATTTTTCAAAAATTTTTAAATAAGTGACAAATTTAAAATTTGTTTTTCGTCAGAACGCTCTTTTGGCTTTTCTAAAAACTTAAAAAAAAATCATCAAAATCTGTTAACAACTCGCAGAGTTCTGCGAACTGAAAGAATTCACTTTCGAGTCGCTGTATGGGAGCTTCGCTCCAAAAATTAAATTGTTCGTAAAAAACTTAAATAACCTGATCTAGAAAAACTGGGAGATACGTATATTCTTTTTTGAGCTATATTTTCAGGAACTGGTCAGTTTGATCATGGGTGAAAAATCGTTTCGTACAGTGTAATATTCAATGTTATACAAAAATGTTTCTCAGAAAATTTTACTTGGCGTGCTCTAAGACCAAAAATCGATATCTCCAAACATTACTTATCATTTTGTCGCTTTTAAACGCACTGTATGAATAGCGACTTGAAAAAAATATTAGTACAGTTAAACTTCTCTATAACAAATTTTTCTTTTTAACGAATTTCCTAACTTTTTTTTTACACATTTTTACCTCTGTTTAACAAATTTTCTATATAACGTAGAAATCGGCGATCCCCAGTGACTACGTTATACAGAAGTTTGACTGTACTATAGTTGTAATCGTGGGACCTTAATACATCATACATATATGACATGTAGAAAGAATACCAATGTCATTTTATTGATGTTACCTAGTGTTGACACAACAAAATCTCTATAAACTTTACTTACATACGTATTTAAAACTAATTCAAATTACTATTTGCAATAAAGGTGACAATAAAAACTAATTGAAGACTACAACAAATTTACAAATAAGTGTCGTACTTGTATTTGAAACATGACCATTAAAAACAAAAACTTAACAAATTTTTAAAACTACACAAAAAAATATACAAAAATTCTCTACCGTTAAGCAAAAACAAAGAAAAATTAAAAAAAAATTCAATGTTATGTTTTACACAAGTAATTACAATATCCATAAATTATTTTTTTTTGTAAATGCAACAACAAACAACAAACGCCAACAAAACATGCAATTGTATACGACTATTAATTATAATATCGGTGCTGTTTGTTGAAATCGCTATGACGGTAGGTACTCGCGTAAATACCTTTGCATGTTTTGTTGCGTGAGTGTGTGTGTGTGTGTTTTTGCACAGACAAACATTAATTTCATATAATATATGTAAGTATAAACTTGGCTAAATGCTCACATTAAGACCGTTTATAAATTCAAAACAATTATAAATTGAATTTGTCATATACTGCTGGAACATTTTCAGTTTTGCTTGGCGAATGGCGGAACGGAAAGAGTAAATACTACCAGTAATTAGTTTACTAGATTAGAATATAATTTTGCGATAAATTATAGATAAATATTTTGGGCAAACATAACATATTAAATTGCAATCATTGATTACCTACCCCAAAACAAAAAATATTTCAATATGAGATTCATGTCTTTGTAATTACAGCGAAATGTGGTCATTTTTGAGATAACCCATTGATTTTGTTTTTTTAAAGGTAAATTAATGCCCATTTTTAAAATATATATCTGTTTCGTATTTGCGGGGGTAGTTTTTTTTAACAAATTGAGATTCTTTCAATATACAAAATATTAGAATACATATTAAAAAACAATTATTATAGTAATGGCAGTAATTAGTATATAAACTATATTATATAAAATTGTTTTATTTTTTTACTTGTTTTTATATTTATGATCTTTGGTCTTGGCTCTTTGGCGTTTAATATTATAACCATTATAAAGAGGTGTGTGTGTGTGTGTGTGTGTTCATACGTTGAGAGTATTATAGGAGCAACGACTGGATGGTACACGTCAGACCATATCGCAAAGTTTAGCCTTGTTCAGAGCTACGGTAAAGTAGCAAAGAATTAACGTATCAATCAAATTCATGAGACATTGTAAACAAGGATTAATATGACTCCTGAGAAACTGTGTAAAAATGCACAAAAATTATAGCTTTGAACAGAAAATTTTATAGATTTGAATATGTACAAAATATAAAAAAAAAATTTAAAAAAAAGATTTATTTGAAAAAGTTTTCTATAATCAAGTATTCTAACTAAGTATTTCAACTATTTGGCATAGTTCAGGCCAAAAAAAAAGAGTGGCTAATCCGTGGATAACCTAACATGGGTTCCATGACATGGTTACCAATAAGGCGATGCATTGGCGAAGGACGACACTGTCATGAATTCGGGCGAAGTTTACGGTCACATTGGTGTTCCTCTTATAAGGGGAACGTAAAGATAGGTGAAAGAACTAACAATGGATATACAGACGCTACGATTTGTGCTGAACTCACTCCATCTGAGGAATGTCATAGCTGCAATAACCGGTCACTGGGCGGTTAAAACTTTCCCACAACAATTTTTGTAGAATGTGCAACAATGAGGAAGAATAAGATACCACGAAGCATCTGCTAAGTCACTGCCCTGTCTATGGTGACCTGTCTATTAGTAGGCGATCTGCGTGACATTCACGCCTTTATCAGTGCAACGAAATGACTTGAGAGCGACGTTGACCAAATAGTGTAAGACAAATTGGTGCGAGAATTTAAAATGGTATCACAACGGGAGACCTATACTACATAGAACCTAAATGAGCTATGCTAAAGCCAACTGCCAAATTGACCTAATTTAACTGTTATTAAGCCGATTTATATCATACTGGTAGATACAGTTCGAAGCAACTTCTAGTAGCAACCGACCAAAAATTTCAAAAAAATTTTATATTTCAATGGGCAAAACAACATATACATGAACCAACGGCTCTGTTAACATGGCTGTAATGCTGCAACGGTTGTCTCGTGTGTAAATAGCATAACGTTTAAGTTTTTAAGTTCTTAGCTCGCTCTTGGCTTCGATAAAAGAGTTCTGTTGTTAGACTCACATTGAGACATCCCAGCAAAATATTTTGTTGCAAAGAAACAATTACAGAACAGCTTATACTGATAAGTAACAAGTTCCACTATCGGTTGCACAATATATTATTTTTGTTTGAAATTGTCCCAAAACCAACATGTTCTCATGGAACCTGTTATGAAATGAATTGCTACATAACTGAATTATATATGCTGTTTTTTGAAATTTCATTGATTTTCAATTGGGTGCTAGTTCGAAATATATTTTAACTCAGATTTTTGAGTTTTTCTTAATAAATACCCTCTAAAAAATACTTATTTCGAATACGAATATTCATTTTCTGTTCTACGGAATCTGTGGTGCAACATGTTGTACATAATCGGTTATATAGAACCAGAAACAGAATAGAAAGTCGATTAAAAAAGAAACGATTCTAGTATCAATACCATTCGCAACAAGTTCTGAAAAATTTTCCTGGGATGCTACGAATCCGAACTTCACTTGTTTGAGAGACTTTTGCTAGACATGCCGTTTGAAGTACTTTTTGGAACAATAAAATTACTGTTTGGTACAATAAAAGTAATTTTTTATACAATAAAAGTACTTTAGGTAAAATAAATAATACATTTTGGTATAACACAAGAATCTTATGGTACAATAAAAGTACTTTTCGGTACAATAAACTGTACTTTTGGTACAAAAAAGTGCACTTTTTGTTTTTAGTACAATAAAATTTACTTTTTGATACATAAAAAGTACCTTTTGATACAAAAAATGTTACTAAATATAATGTATCAAAAATTTTACTATTTAGTACAATAAAAGTAATTATCAGAACAATCAATTTTACTTTTTAGTACAATAAATTGTACCTTTTAGTATAACAAAAGTACCTTATGGTACAATAAAAGTACTTTTTGGAATAATAAAAGTATCTGTGTTATGGTACAATAAAAGTATGTTTTGGTACAAAAAATTTTACTATTTAGTAAAATAATTTCTACCATAATGTACCAAAAATTTTACTATTTAGTACAATAAAAGTACTTATTGTTACAATAAATTTAAATTTTAAGCACAATAAATTGTAATTTTTGGTATTACAAAAGAACCTTATGGTACAATAAAAGTTGGTAAAAAAAGTGTACTTTACGCTTTTGGTACGATAGAATTTACTTTTTGGTACATTAAAAGTAGCTTGTGGTACAACAAATTTTACTATTTGGCACAAGAAATTGTATTAAAATGCACCAAAAATTTTTCTTTCTAGTACAATAAAATTTCCTTTTGGTACAAATTTTACTTTTTAGTACAATAAATTGTACTTTCTGGTATAACAAAAGTACCTTATGGACAATAAAAGTACTTTTTGGTGTAACAAAAGTATCTAATGGGACAATTAAAGTACTTTTTGGTAAAACAATTTGATATTTTGGTACAATAAAAGTACTTTTGGTACTGGTCAACTGTATTTTTTTAATACAAAAAAGTGTATTTTTTGTTTTGGATACAATAAAATTTTTTTGGTACAAAAAATTTAAATTTTGGTACACTAAAAGTACTTTTTGGTACAATAAAATGTACACTGGTATCATAGATTGTTCTTTTTGATAGAATAAATTTTACTTTTTGGTACAATTAACTGTACCATTTGGTACAATAAAAGTACTTTTTGGTACAATAAATTGTACTATTATGTACAAAAAAAATTTACTATTTAGTACAATAAAAGTACTTTTTAATACAATAAATTTTACTTTTTGGTTTAAAAAAGTACCTTAGTTACAATAAAAGTACTTTTTGGTAGAACTAATTTAACTGTTTTGGTAATAGTACATTTGGTAGAATAAAATACAAATTGAATTTTTTTACAAAATCCTGTTTTGATCAAAACTTTAGTACAATAAAATTTCCTTTTGGTACAAATTTTACTTTTTAGTACAATAAATTGTACTTTTTCGTATAACAAAAGTACCTTATGGACGATAAAACTACTTTTTGGCGTATCTAATGGTACAATTAAAGTATTTTTTGGTATAATAAAATAAATAAAAGTACTTTTGGTATAATAAACTGTATTTTTTTTTGGTACAAAAAAGTGTACTTTTTGTTTTGGATACAATAACATTTTTTTGGTACAAAAAATTTTAATTTTTGGTACACTTAAAGTACTTTTTGGTACAATAAAATGTACACTGGTATCATAGATTGTTCTTTTTGATAGAATAAATATTACTTTTTGGTACAATTAACTGTACCATTTGGTGCAATAAAAGTACTTTTTGGTACAATTAATTGTACTGTTATGTACACAAAAAATTTACTTTTTAGTACAATAAAAGTACTTTTTAATACAATAAATTTTACTTTTTGGTTTAAAAAAGTACCTTAGAGACAAAGTACTTTTTGGTAGAACTTATTTAACTTTTTGGTATAATAAATATTACTTTTTAATACAATGAATTGTACTATTTGGTACAATAAACCTACTTTTTCGTACTTGCAACAAAGTACAATAAATTGTACTTTTTGGTGCAATAATTTGTACTGTTGGTACAATTAAGGTACTAATTGGTAGAATAAAATACAAATTGAATTTTTTTGCAAAATCCTGTTTTGATCAAAACTTACACTTTTTTGCTTTTTGTTCCGTTTCTTTACCAAAAAAACGCCATTGTTGTGTACATTAGATAGTGTCGCTCTATATGGCGGAGAAAAAGTTTATGTTTTCTCCCTCCCAGTTTTGTAGTTTGTCTGAAAACAATTTGAAGACATCAAATTTTTTTAACTCGAGTTGAAGGATATGTATTAGATACGAATGACATGTGGTTCCAGAAGGAACCACACAGCAAATGTCACAAAGGGCATTTGCAGGAACGATTTGGGGGTATGATTATCTCCCACAGATCTGACATTGAGTGTTTTGACTTCGTTATATTTTTTCTTGTGGCGGTTTCTAAAGTAGCAGATCTGTTCTACTAAGCTGCACTAGAGCGTTTCCCTCAAAGTCAACATAGTAACATAGGCCATAGCTCAAATTCAATATTCTCTCCATTCTCCCGATAGGATGTATACATTTCCAGGGGGAAATGTTTATTTCAAGCTCTATATTTTTTTGTATGCCTTCTCTGCAACTCCTACGAAAATGTAGATTTCTTATTACCCATCAAACTTTCTGAACACACACCTTATGACAAATCTTTACAAATCCAACCCCCCCCCTCCCCTAATACTCGCCTAATCTCTACCTTCATTGACGACCTCTTGTTGTTGACCTCTTTTTATATTTTCTCAATACCCGATTGGCATGATAGTATTTCGATAACTTGCGCTGCGCATATTTCTCACGCAGATATTTGTAAAATTCTTCTTGTAAAAATTTATTTAAATTATCAGGTACGATTTCCTCATGATGGATGGTCGACAAATCTGACTGACTGTCGTCGTCTTCTAAATCATTGATAAACGGTATGTATTCCCGGTACGATGGTTTAGGGGTAGGAGGTGGTGGCTGAAATTCGACATCAGTGTCGCAATCACTTAGAATGATTACTTCACTTTCGGAATCTGAACTAATAATGTGTATTTCAGGAGTTTCGGTATCGGTATTTATAATACCTATAACCTGGAGGGTATTTACTCTTTCCGTTCCGTTTGTCGTCGCATTGCCATCACCATTGGGATCAGGGGCATCGAAAGGATGTTCACTATTGGTGGCGTCGACGTTAACACTCATATCACATTGTAAAACATAAACATTATCATTATCACTATTTAGAATTTCTTGTAAATTAATAAGTAACACATCTTGAGCTTCTTCATTTGTTAACGATTTATCGTTATCGGTATCCTCGGGATCCGATAGCAAAACACCCGCCTGACGATACATTTCGGCTAAGGCCTCTTCGACACTTAGCTCGCGTTCAATGACCAAAGGGGCCGAGGCATTGGAGGCAATGGCTAAGGTGGTGGTGGTGGTGGAGGTGTCATCTTCATTACTTTGTACAATTGTTAGATTATTAACATTCAAGGAACTATTTAAGGCAGCCCTACAAAGGTCACTTAACTTTGGTACTACTATGCAAACATTAGATAAACTAATATTTTCCTTATCTACTACTACTGCTTCGCTTGCGCCGTTGGTGGAATTACTAGTTTTGTGTAATTCATCATTATCGACATGTTCTTCGTCACTTTCTAACATCTGTTTGATATGTTCAATATCATTTGTTGATATGGTTACATTCGATACGCTTACCAAATGTGCATTGTCGTCGTCAGTCTGTGGTTCCTGCTCTTCATCCGGACTATCCAAATCTTGTATTACTTGATGTTGCGAGAGTTCCTTCTCTAATGCTTCTAATTCGTTTAGCTCGGACGATATGCTGCTGGAGTGAGAGGAAATTTTTGGCTCAAGACCCCCATAGGGGAAGGCATCATTGGCTGTGGAGTCATCATTGAGGTTTTCTATCTCTCGTCGTATTCTTTCCTCTTCATGTTGATCTTCGAAACCGTGAAAATCTCCAGATTCATCTTCAAAACTGGACTGATTTTTGAAGCCAAAAAAATCTGTAGACATGTCGGAGCTAGATTTGTCCATGGTAGTGTTGTTGGTGGTAATGTCTTCGGAAGTGACCGAAGACATTTTAGAATTATCCAGCGGCGAGGAGGCTTTATATTGTAAAGAATCTTGGGCAGGTTCTAGGGTGGAGGAACACGGTGTACTTGGATCTGGAATACATTCTAGTACGGCTGTAGTATCGCCTTGTACTTCGGACTGTAAAGTAGATGCCTCGCTGTCTTTGGTGGATGGTAGTTGTATCGACGACATAGTATGCGATAGGCCATCATCATCATCCGTTGACCTAATATCTTCTTTACAGCAGGGACTTGACACTTCTTCGGATTCCATTTTGTCCATACAACTTCCCGTTGAAATGTTAGAATCTTCCTTTTGGCAGCTTTGTGCAATTTCCTTTGTATCCTCTTTGTCTATATCTGCTCCAGGCGATGAGGGCTTAGAATCCGGGGTGTCAGCTGCATTCTCGCTGATTTTATTTTCGGAAGATTTTTCCAATTTTCTATAACGGTAGTTTTTAAAACGTCCAAATCTGGGATATACGGGAGCCTCATTTGCCGATTCCAGTTCATCTAAAGAGGTATGGGTATCGGCTTTGGTGTTGTTTGACTCGACTTCCTGATTGTGATTAGTGTTATTGACTTCTGATGTTTCCGAGACATATATCGTAGGGCTCATGTGAGGTTTCTGCTCTGTCACGATTTCACTGAAGTCGTTCGATTTATCCTGAACTGGGGAATCATGTTTGGCATCATAGTCGTCCCTATTATCAGATTTCAATGTGTGCACATTGGTTAGAGTTAGCTCAGAACTAGATGTTGTGCTGGACAATTCGTCTTTTAATGCGCCCTCCTTAGCATCCATAACTTGAGAATTCTGCGGACTGAATACTTGAAAGGAGAGGTCCTTGGCATTATCTTTATGCGATTCGAACTCGCTTTCGGACTCAGCTACTTCAAGGTTTTTAGATGTTACTATGGCTTCTAATATTACGGGTTCCGAGCGGATTGCGGATTGGTCTATCTGCTTGATGTCATTGGCTAGTTCGTCTAGTATTTCGTGAGACGTCTGTGGTAGTTGCGGATTTGACACGTTTAAGGACTGCTCATTGTTCAAGGTTTCCTTGGGAGATTTTGGATGCGATTCACATGGAATTGCTGTCGCTGTCATATCTTGATTTAAGGCAGCCATGGTATCTTTAGTTATACTAGATGTCGAATTTAAATGAGCCAAGCTTTGATCAGAACTTGAAGTTTCCTCTTCTGTTAAATCAATATCGTTGTCTTCCACTGTATGTAATATCTGCGGACTGGAAACGGGTGGAGTCTGTTCTGAGAAATTGGTTTGCTTTTCAACTGTATCAGGTAGAATTCCAATTGACGCTGAGACAAGATTTATGGCAGACATATCTTCCACCTTAGATTCCGACTTCACGTGACAAAATACAGTAGAGGATTGCTCGGAACTTGAACTGTCGTCGGACAGTTTGTCCGTATTTCCCATTTCGTTTTCTTCCAATGTGTGCAATTTTTGCTGAGACTGTTCAGAACATGAAGTTTCCTTAGGATGCTCTTTGAGAAACTCCACTTGGTTGTCTTCCAATTGGGGACTGCCCACAATCAAGTATTGCTTTGGAACATTGGTTTCAGGTATCAATTCCAACGGAACATCTCTCGGCGATATCTTCTGGTGTAAGTCGGGCTCACTGCTATTCGTTTCTATGGTTAAATTGTCATCATGTTGTTCAGCTAATAAATCG
Organism: Muscina levida; assembly: GCA_964034835.1. Lineage (NCBI taxonomy): Eukaryota > Metazoa > Arthropoda > Insecta > Diptera > Muscidae > Muscina > Muscina levida. The sequence goes on along the minus strand of OZ035881.1, from coordinate 140,199,130 downwards.
TTCTCTTTGTCTTCCAATTTATGTGATATCTGGGGACTGGAAATGTCCAAGGATTGCTCAGAACTTAAAGATTCGTTCGATGGTTCATGTAATAACACACTCTGGTTTTCGTCCGATGTTCTCGATATAGGTGCACTGCTAACAGGTAGAGAATGATCAAGAACAATGTCGTCTTCTGCTTGATTTGCTTCCAATTCAATGGGAATTTCTTTCATCACAGTTTCTGCGTTTGAGGTCTTTACACTGTCCTTGGCGAACAAGGACTCCGACTGCAGGAAACAGAAGGTGGTTGGAGATTGCTGAGGACTTGAATTTATTTCTGGTAGTTTTTCCAATAATTCAGTTTCTTTGTTTTCCAATGTGAGTGGAGAGGTGGCGATCACAGGTTCTTCCGAACTTGAATTTGCGTTATGTAGGTCATCTGATAAGTCTACTTTTTTATCCTCTAGTACGTGTGTATTCTGTGGGCTGGTGACACTCAACGATTCTTCGGGGAAGGTTGCTTGTTTTGAAAGATTTTCATGCGATTCAATTTCGATTTCTTTCACAGCTGAATCGTTAGTTGTTAAAGATTCTGACAACAAGTTACAGGTGGTAGATCTGGTAGTTGATTCTGCTTCCAATGTCTGAGGACTGGAAACATCAGAGTAATGTTCAGAACTGACTATGTCGCTGGTTTCAGGTATAACTCTTTCCGCTTCTTCCATCGTATTCAAGGCGGGCATATACATTTTTGTTGGGTTTTCCTCTTGTGGTCGATCTTCTGTAACTTTTGATATGTTAGCGCTTGAATGTTCCTCAGTATCAAAGATTCCTGTCGATAGATTTTCTACTCTTTCATCTTCTGTGGAAAGATTCGAGGCGGAATTGGATCGGAGATTAATTAAGCTTTCTACTGAGTTTTCCCGTATGACTTCAACACTATTGCTCGATAGATTTAGCGGCGAAAGTTGGGGACCAAAATCTATATTTTCTACAGATAATTCGTCGATATGTTCCAATTCTTTTGTTGCGCAATCTTTTGGTTTAACTTTCATCGATGGAGACATTGCTGTTGGAGTAGAAGTGTTGGAATCAGTTGGTCGAGACACAGATAATTCATCGATTGATTCCAATTCTTTTGTTGCGCAAACATTTGGTTCAACTTTCATCGATGGACACATTGCTGTTGGAGAAGAAGGGTTGGAATCAGTTGGCAGAGAATCATCATTTTCCGAAAAATGTGGAGAATTCATTGACACTGTGCAATTTACCGGTAAATCTTGATCACACAATTCGTTGTCAGGTTCCGAGTTGTTCACTGGAGAAAATATTCTATTTATCGGATTTTCATATTGAGATTCTCTGTCAGATTCAATTTCAACAGTAGATTTATTAACATAATCCATCTTTTCCTCTATTTTCGTATTCCCACAGTCCATAGAATCTTTTTGAATATCTGAAATATCATCGACCATTGTTGAGGGTGAAAAAATTTGTGGGATTACCAATTGTGTATTCTCTTCGGCAACTGTTTCTGAAGCCTTAGGCCGATGAGTTTCTTGGATAGAATTCGTATCTTTTTCCAATATTTCTTGGTTTACGTCATGTCTGACAAGGCTTTCTTTACTAACTTTGGGATGTGTTTGGCATGTATCCTGAGCGGTGTTATCCGATACCACACATTCATCTTTATTTCGACAGCTATTTCCCACAGTTGCGATCGGCTCATTGGATAATTGTTCATTACAATCCATGTCCACCGTTTCTGCATTCACATGACCTTTACTGAACGAAATAACCGAAACTTTATTTGATATGGGACCGTGTCGAATTTCTTCCTCAAGTTGATGCATTTTAGAAACATTTTTGTCTGTGTCTTCTTTGTAAGACGTAACCGAATGTTGGGATGTTTCATCGGTATTTGTAAAATGGGAAAATGAAATTTCAGATTTAGTTTCAAACTCTGGGGTTTTTGGGTAACATTCAATGTGATTCCTTTCAAAATCTTTGTCATATTCTGCTTTATCGTCCACAATTGGTGACACATTATCATCTCTGATTAAATCAATACTTTGGTTTCCGGAACATCCTTCTTCTTCTTCTGAGTCGGCCTCATCAGCAATTTCTGAAGTCACAATGGTTTCTGAACCACGTTGGGTTTGTTCTATATCACTTAGCTTTGACACCAAATGTATAGATGAGCTTTCTTCATCAGACATGTGACCCATGTTCTTAGCGATCTTGAACTGATTATAATCTATTTGTTTCGCATTAACATCGTCAGATTTCGTGTCCAAGTCCAATTTTGAACAAGTGAAATCATTTGATAGATTTTCCGCACAATGTTGTCCAATTTCCGTTTCTTCTTCATATGTGATTGGTATGGAAACTTCGGACAAGCTTTCTTCCTCTTCTAAATTCTTAACAGGAGACGAAACTAGAATGTGTTCGGGATCGAATTCTTGTGGTGTATCACTTGATTCGGTTATTGAACCAAAAGTAATTGGGGTCACATGAGTTTCAGCAAATCGACTTGATATTGAAACTTCAGGCAAGCTTTCTTTCTCTTCTACATTCATAACAGGAATCGAAACTGGAATATCTTCCGGATTGCATATTTGTGGTGTATCAATTGATTCGGTTATTGAATCGAAAGTATTTGGGGCCACAAGAGTTTCAGCGAAGGATTTGGAATTTTCTGTGTTCTCTAGGATAGGAGATTCCCTGAAGACAGTCTTTGCTGGTTTTGCTTGTTCATTGTCTTCTGGTGAAATGTTGTTGGTAACACATTCGTCAGGAAGTGGTCTTAAACCTGATAAAGTAAATGATGTGGACGAATCAGCATCTGTATTATCTTCTTTGAGGTTATTGAATGTTCCTCTTCCTTCCATTTGAATCTCTTCACAGTCAGAGTCTATTGGTGATCGCGACTCTTCCGGATTTTTGGTTAGTTGTTTTACAGATATAGGTAAAGTTTCTTGTGACCCTTCGTCTTTCTTGGCATTTGCTTCGGAATCCCTTATTTGTTCAGTTGAATCTATTTGAATCTCTTCACAGTCAGAGTCTATTGACGATCGCGACTCATCGCGAATTTCGGTTAGTTGTTCAGTAGATTTAGTTAAACTTTCTTGCGACCCTTCGTCCTTCTTGGAATTTTCTTCGGAGTCCTTAATTTGTCCAGTTAAATCTATAGCAGATTTTGAGATTTCGGCGGCGCATTCCTTGATTGAGGATTCGAAATTTGACGAACTAGCAGGACTGTCAACTTCCTTTTGGATCATTTCAGGAGATGGGCCTACTTCATTTGAAATTTTTATAAATTCCCTCTCCTCGTCCTCCTCTTCTTCTTCCGTTTCTGAAACTTCATGTTCTGTTTCATGAGATGATCGTGATTCTTCATCAAATTCATAATTACGGCTTGGACTTTTTAATGTGGCCGAGTCATTAGAATTATCATCTCCGTCATCAATATCAGATTCTTCTTCCGATGTCGAGTCTTCGGTGATATCCACAACTTCTGTGGTTTTTCTTCTAATCGAAAGAATAATTCGTGGCCTTAAAGGTTCAACGATAGGTTCTTCTTTGTCCTGTAAGTCTTCGGAAGACGAAGAATCATCTGACACATTAATTACCTCGTCATTTATTGTCTCCTTAGGCAATGAGGAATTTGAATGACAATCTTGGATGTTAAGTGCCTGGTCAGGTTGGCAACTTTGTTCTTCATTGGTCAGCAGATTAGATTTTGTGGTTGATTGGCGGTAGGGTGACACATTTTGTTGATTAGCCTGTGGTGGGCTTCGTTTGGTTTCCTCTCGTGCGGACACAGTTTGAAAAGGTCTGCGTACAATTTCATAGACATGACTTAGGCTATTGGAGGGAAATGACTTTCCTTCACTGCCATCAGAAAAATTATCTACAGATTTTGAATTTCTCAGTTTGCGTTCTTTACTTTTCGTTTTGCGGTAGGGGCTTTTAGATGATGGAGAAGAGTGCAGCTCAGCTATGTGCTCTACAGCAGCCGCTCTCGGGGTTTCATCAGGAATTGCGACTTCAGCCACATCATCCGATTTCACCGAATTGTTTCCAGTATTGTTTTCATTTGGAAATTGTTCACTTAAGTTTGTTGTAGTGTTGGCAGATAAATTGTTCGAATTTTCGAGTTTTGAGTCACATATTGGGTCTACAGATTCAAGAATTTTGACATTATCTTCTTCATCTTGATTTTCTAGAGATTTTTGCTTTGCCTTTTGCGGGTCTTCAAGTTCTTCACTGTCTGATGAATCATTATCATCCCCCGAATCATTATCAGATTCGGAACTGTCGCTACTGGTATTAGATTCATTAGCTTCTTTCTCAACATTTTCAGCTTCCACATCAATTTTTTCCAGACTTTTGACATCGTTTGTTGTTGTGTTATAATCTTTGGCATCAATCCTTGCTGGCTCTTCAATATGGATTATATCTGTCAACTTATCCTCTTTGCTTTGAGTAGGTGTACAGCTTATTTTTAAGGGTGGTACAACAATTTCTGTTTTAATAGCTTCTTCGTCAGCTTGAATTATAGGAGGTACGACATTTTCCGCTTTGCTAGCTTCTTCCCCGGACACTTCTTCAGCTATGACATCTTTCGTAGCAATTTGTGTGCCATCACTTGCACTTACAATCAAAACTTTTTTACAACTCTCCTCTACATCTTGCGTGGGAGTTTTTCTCTTTCTATTTTGCTCTCTGTGTAAAGATATTTTTACCGGCTTCTCTTCTGGTTCAGAATCACTCGAAGTTGCTGACTTTCTGCCATGGTTTCCATCATCTTCCGTGGGAGTTTTTCTTTTCCTATTTTCTTCTTTGTGAAAAGATTTTGTTACCGGTTTCTCTTCGGGTTCAGAATCACTCGAACTTGCTGACTTTCTACCATGATTTCCATCTTCTTCGTCAGAACTGTCTGAGTCGGACGAAGAAGAAGATGAAGAAGAACTGCTGCTGCATTCAGTATCAGTGTCACTTGAATCTCCATCCGAATCTGTATCGTGTTGACTTTTAGCTGAATTCGATTTTAGTTCTGTTTCTTTACTTGACTTGGGATTTTCTAAAGATTTACTTTCGGTTATTTCCTTTCCATCGTTAACTTTATGCGTTGATTCTTTTAAAACTTCTATATTCTGTTTTTGTTCCTCTTTAAGAGAAGTTTCGTTTGTGACTTCGGCACATTCTTGTTTCGTTTCCTCCTGTGTTTCCTGACTTACGCATTTTTTGTCGTCTACACTTTCCTCGTCAGCTTTGGTTGGTTCTAATGGAATTTCGGTTTCGAAATTCAATAATTCATCTTTCCCTGTTGGATTTGTTTCATCCATTGCTGCCGAAATCAATGCATTACTTCGCTCGTTGACAGACAACTGCGGCGCAATCTTTATAACCGAGATTACTTTAGGTTTTATGTGTAAAGCTGTTCCATTGGCTTGGTCGTCTCCCTCCGAATCACGATGATCATTTTGATTTCCCAGATTATCGTCTAATCGTCCTTTACCTTTGAGATCCGGAATCATGAGTTCTCGATCAGTTCCGTCTGATGTTTTTGTTGGCTCGCTTTGCCCTTCCTCTTCTGCTTGTCCATCCACTAAGGATATTATTTCAACTTTATTTGCTTCACTACTTTCCGGATCGTACAATTCGGCTGTAACATCTTCGAATAGTTGTTCTTTCACGGACTCCAATTCGTTGAGCAATAAGTTGGCAACATTTACCACTTCACCGGTTGACTCAACTACCAGTTGATTTAAATGATCCTTTGAAATTGCTGGCGTAAGTATGAGATCTCCTTGCTCTTCAATACCGACCTGTTGCACTATGGCATCAACTTCAAATACTTCTTCTGGTTCCATTAAACTACGGATAACTTCGCATGTCTCACATGTAGGATCTACACATACATGTTTCTCTTCCGCATCCATAGGCTCTTCTGCGGTTAGCATGATACGTTGCCTAAACTCTTCGGTGTTTATGATCGATAGTGCCAAAGTTTTCAAAGTTTCCGGATTAAAGAGACGATTTGTGGCAACCGAATAGTTCTTAATCGATTGTCTTTTGATGAGAGGCAAATGTTTCTCTTTCAGTTCTGTGATATAATCACGTACTCTTTTAAAACGATAGAGGCGATAACGCCTTAGTGCATAGATATGTTTGTAATACGCCGATAAAGGTTTACGTTTATGTTGCATGTTGGATTTTGTCATTGCCGCCTTACGTCTATTCCGTGATTTTTTCGTATAAACCTGGGGAAAATTTGAATTTTTAACACTCTCTACGCCTTCAGAGGATTTCAGCTTTTTCACTTCGTCCTTGCTAATGGCGGAAATTTTTACTTCCTCATCCTTTAGTTTACGTTTGCGTTTGTAGAATTTTGAAAAGTCTTTTACGTTTTGTTCAAAATCCGAGTTAATATCAGTTTCGCAATTCGTCTTGGGCGTGACCGTAGTTATCTTGTTGATGAATGTCTCATATTCCTTTTCAAACAGCGAAGATTCATTGGAATGTCGGCTGCTGCTACTATCGTAGCCTTCCATATCCTTTAGTATTTGGTCGGAATGTGTAACGCTTAGGCTGTCAGTGCCTATGGGACGCGTAGGCAGTACGGCTTTGGGTTGCTCCAAATTCAGATCGTCAAAGCTGATTTGCGTTGTTAGGCTACGCGAGTGCTCAACACCCTTGGTCTTTGTGTGTTCCCCAGCGTTTGGAGTAATATCATTTCGGACATCTTTGGTCTGTTTGCTAATATCTTGATTTGAATCGTGACTTGTGATTTTCCTCATTTGCAATTGGTCTAGCTCTTTCTCAACATCGAAATTGTCTAGCGATAGGGAGGCCTCCGTGTTGTCCACTGTAGTTGGGGGCGTGGTTATTGATGTATTAACATTGGATTTCTCTATATCAATTACAATATCAGGCAAGTTGGTGTATTGGCTACTGTCCACATCCTCTAAGGCTGAGTCGCTAAACTGTTCCACAACTTTGGGTATAGTCTCGGCAGCACTAATCTTCTCCGTCTCCTCCTCCAGTAAGGGCACAATCTGCGCTGTCTCTAGGCTGGGTTCGGTATCGGCTGTACCGGTGGCTTGCAACACCTCATTTATCACAGTCGACTGATCGAAGGCCAAGTCCTCGTTGGCGGCATAATCGTCTTCGTCATCATTCCAGTTTGCTATGAAATCGCGCAGGCTTAAATTCTTGGTGGCTTCATCGCTGGTCTTGGGTGAATGTTGCAATGCGGCGGCAGCTTCTTCCGCTGGGTAGCCGGATGCCTGTGTCGGCGCGTCATATTCGTTAAAAGTTGTTGTAGTCTCTGGGGTGTTCAGTAGCACTTCCGTAGCAGATTGATAATGTTGCCTGGTCGTGGTGTTTGTGTTGCTTGCCACAGGCGGCTGGGTATGTCTAAAACTTTCTCCTTGCGCTGGCGCAGGTGGTGGTTGTGGCTGGATGGGCTTGCGATAGTCCAATAAGGCACGTTTGGCAGCGGTCGGTGCATAGCCAGCCGCCGCTGGTGGTGGCACCCCCAGACTCTGGGGATTCATGTGGGCCTGGTCGTAGAGGTAACTGTCGAAGGTGTTTGTGTTCAAACTGAGATCATTCGTATAGTGTGTTGGTGTGTTGGTTAAAGGCTCGTGGCTAATCAGCGGTCCGGCCGGCTGGGCTACATGGTGTGCCTGATTTGTGTTGTACAGCTGGTTGGGAGCGGCTGCGCCAGCCGTACTGCCATAGCTGTAACTGTGGCTGTGTGCCACAAGGTGGTGAGGCGGAGGATTGGCGTCATAATGCGAGCTTAAATAGAGATCATTAGGATGTTTTAGTTTATTCGCCGCCGCACCATAATCCATAACGCCGCCATATTTGCAACTCGAACTTAAAGGATTCAGGTGAGGCTGGTGGGGATGGGCTGACGGCTGGCCACTTGGCATATAGGCCGCCGTGCTTTGTCCCATTGCAGTAGCTTGTCCATGCGGCGGCAATCGCGTTGGAGGATAATAACAACTTTGTGCTGGATATGGTTGGGTACAACACGACTGGCGAGAGTTTAAGGCCGCTGGGGCAGTGCCTGGGTAATAGGGCGCAGAATGCACAGCGTGTGGTGGCGGTGGTAAACGTTCACTCAAGGCAGAATGGCTGCCCGGCCAGAGATGGTGGCGCGTTGAAGGAGGACTGACATATGCTTGCTGATACGATGGCGGATATTTGTCATATTTCATAGCGTATTTGTCATGCGCCATATAATAGGGATCCCTTGCAAGGTGCGTAGTATTCGCTGTCAAGTAACTAGCATGCGTGGGTGCCACCGTGGCGGTTGGTATGTGACCTGCAGTTGGTGGTGGTGGTGGTGGTATTGTGCGACTGTTGCCCGACGCATATTCAATGCCCCAAGGCCAGGAGGGCGAGTTGACGGAACCACCAGCGTTGGCTTTCCGATAGGCAGGGTCAATGGGCGTCTCATAACCCAACGAGGGATACGCTGTGGGATACATGTACTTGTCATAACCGGTCGAGCCATGTTGTGTTGCCGTGCCCGCATAATAGTTGTTGCTATTGGGATATAATGATTTCGCCGAGGTTAGCGCCGGCGGAGATCCGTACGATGACGCCTCTTTCAGTTGCGATTTGGCGGCTGCATAGTACTTCTGCTGTTGATGGTAAGCGGCGGCATTGGGAAAATTGGCAAAGGTGTCATGGTAATCGAGTGGCATTTTATGCTTAGAATTATCGTAATACAAAGAACTTGAGTTGTTGGACTGTTGCGTTATAGGTTGAGCATAGAAAGGCGTGGCAGCTGCCTGTGGCTTTGAAGTCGTGGTAGCCGATGACGAAGATGAGCCCAGTAACGATGAAGATGATCTAGACTTGGTATTGCTGGAGGCAGCCAAAAAATGTTGCTGCTGATGGCTTTGGGAATGTGTTGCTGTCTTAGCAGACGATTCGTGTGTTACCTGTTGCTGCATAGGTTGTTGATAGGTGGGTGGTAAGGTTGCTGGTGGTGCCTGCGTCTCTGTATTGCCTGCTGACCTTGTGGCTAAATTGCGTTCATAGTTTACCGCAGCAGCTACACCTGTACTTTTATAAGGATCGACAGTTTGTTGATAGGCTATGCCGCTAGGAGGTGTTGCAGGAGTGGCGCCATCGAATGCTGGCGAACCGGCTCCCATATTATATGTAGACGACGTTAAATTGTGTGTAGGTTGATGTTGCTGCTGCTGTTGTTGCTGGTGTAGATGTGTGACCTGTTGCTGTTGTTGTGGATGTTGTTGTTGTTGTTGATAGTCATAAGTTGTCGCATAATATTGTTGTCTTTGCGTTTGATGTAAATTTTGTTGAAACTGTTGGTGCGATTGCTGTTGCTGGGTCTGTGGCTGGATATGCAAATGTGCCTGTTGTTGTGGGTGTTGCTGCTGGTGGTGCTGATGGTGATTGAGGTGTTGCTGCTGTTGTTGTTGTTGGTGTGGATGTTGTTGCGCGTAATGTTGTCCCCCCAGGGATTGTGTTGTTATAGATTCACTATAGTACGGCGTCACAGCAGCCACCGTGGCAATGGGTATTATTGGCTCCGCTATGGCAACCGGTGTTGTCGCCGCCGTATGTGTTTCATAACTGTTGGTGGGTGTTGCCGAGGTACTACCATAGCCACTGCTGCTGCTGCTGCTACTACTACTGCTGCTGCTACTGTTGCTGTTACTAATGAGGCTACCATTGCTGATGCTGTTGGTGTTGTTATTGTTATTGTTGCTACTACTACTGGTGCTTCCATTATTACTACTCCCAGCGTTGTGGGCCAAAGTGTGCGGATGGTGACTGTTGTTGTTGTTGGTGTTAGTGTGACTGTTGCTCTGATTAACATTGATGGCATTCGTTGACGATGTTGTCGTTTGATGGTTGGCTGCAACAATTGTAGGTACTGTCACCGCCGCTCCAACAGTATCCATTATAGGATATCTCTTGTGGTTGTTGCTGCTGTAGCCGTGGGTTATTTATTTATTATTTGTTGTTGTTGTTGCTGTGTTTGTTGTTGAACGCACATCGGTTCATCGGTTTTGCGCTGAATAATAACGAATGAGTGCAGAGTCTAATTTAGATCTGAAACGATAGATAAGAGAGACAATTTTGTTGTAGTTGTTGTTGTTATAAAATTACATCAAATTGGTTTGTTTGTGATTCCATCAATAAATTCGATTGGATAAATTTAAAAGTAGAATTCAGCTAAAATTTTACAAGGTTGCTTGAGGCAGTGAACTGTGCAGTAAACTGTAACTAGTGGGGTTTAAGGGATTAACTGGTGATCCAAATATTTTATAAAACTAAAACAACAAAATAAAATTTTAATGCAAATATCATTGGAAAAGAAGAAAGAATCTTTATTTTATGAACTTTTAAGTCAGTTAAGCTATGTCTCCGTCTGTTCGGCTGGCTAGATGACTGGTAGTCATGATAACCCTCCCAAATATTTTTTAATCATCTTGAGGGTTTGCTCGATTGATTGATTTTACAAATCATAGCCGGAAATTGTAAATGTGTTATATCAAGGTCCCCGCTTCTGGTGTTTTCCTCCCAAATAGACCTATTTTTGGAAAATTAATATATTGCCAAAAACTTGAGAAATTTCCATGATAAGGCTACAATTCATTAATAGCGGTTTTTTGTGAATCGATAAGTTAATCCAATATTGAGAACGAATATCATTATCTAACTCGAAAGTTTCTAAAAAGGCGAATAGAAGTTGAAAGCCCTTATTGGATAACACAGTACAACACATGATTTTGGGACTCAATTCTGAGAGCTACACGTGAAAGTAGCCCCAAAAAGAAGAAGTTCTGCTTCATTCGTTTTGCTAAGTTACATGACATAATAATTTAATATCGATTTGAAGTAAGTAAGTATCGTATAGGGAAATTTGTCACGTTTTAGGCTCTTAGATTATATTGTTATATGGTGACGTATGATTATCATAATTAATATTCCACGTAAATCATACGCCACGGAGTACAACAGTTTTATTGTAACTGCTACAAAATAAACCCAGTTCAAAATCAGTTGATGAATGGAAAAGTTAAACTGTTGATTATGTTGGGAAACGTTATATGAACAGATTAAAGAAATTGTAATTCCTAATTTTTTTAAATTTATTTCAGCTAAATCGGACTAGTGGTTCTCGAGTTATGTCAAACAAAAGAGCCTAAAACGTGACAAATTCCCCTATACGATACTTAATAATTTCAAATCGATATTAAATTATTATGGCATGTAAATTGACACAACGAATGATGCAGAACTTCTATTTTTTGGGGCTACTTTCACTTGCAGTTCTCAGACTTGAGTCCCAAATCAATGAACTTACTGTGTAAGACAACATTAGTGATTTTGTGTTAATTGATTTTTTTTATTATGTTTACTTAGGTTATATAAATATACAACTTATCATCATATTAATTTTGACATTGTTGTTAACATTGCGTTAAAAGCCTCCACCTTCAATAAAAGTAGTGACCTAACAAATAATTTAGTTACTAATTAAGTGTTTCTAAATATAATTATTTATAATCGTTGTAACTTGGTTTATAAATAAAATGACATTATTATATACACTAATCATTGTTTATTCCCAAAACGCCAGATGTCCGTTATGTAGACATTTTCACAACGAAATATTATGGTAGATATATATTGCAATAATTATACCGAAGAAATAGCTATTCAATTTCACGGCCATATGGATAGGACTAAATTGCGATAGTGCAGCAAATTGAATATATGTAATATTACTGCGACTGGGTGGAACTGTTAAAAGTTACCAAAGCGGTGGACTGACACTGACATAAGAATAGTTTGTAAATATATAAATTGTCAGCAATTTTCAAAGTCGTATTACTAAATCTATAGATATCCATCTGTAAGGACAAGGATGGAAATCTGGTCACGGATACACAGAGTGTGCTGCACGTATGGAGAGAACACTTCCAGCAACTGCTGGTTCCAGAAGGCAGTGCACGTGAAGTTATCACGCCAATTGTCGACAACGGCTTAGATTGCCCACCACCAAGTCAAGCCGAGATAAAAAGAACAATATCGCGGCTGAAAAAAGCAGCCGGTGCTGACGGTCTGTCGGCAGAGCTCTTCAAGTCCGGTGGCGAGCAGCTGATAATGAGCATGCCCCAGCTCCTGCGCACGGTTTGGCCTAAAGAGTGCATGTCCGACGATTGGAATGCAAGCGTATTATGTCCTGTGCTGAAAAAGGGTGATCCAAGTGTGTGATCCAACTACAGCGGGATCAGCCTTTTACCCATCGCATATAAGGTCCTGTCGAGTGTGCTATGTGAAAGACTAAAGCCAGTGTTATTCAATCTGATCGGGCTTTATAAGTGTGGCTTTAGACCTGGAAAATCAACAACAGACCAGATTTTTACACTTCGACAAATCCTGGAAAATACCCAAGAGAAACAGATCGATTCGTATCATCTTTTCATCGACTATAAAGCTGCCTTCGACAGCCCGATACGGCAGAAATTACTCGAAGCCATGGCTGAGTTTGGCTGATACGTCTTTTCGCAATGACGCTGACTGACACGAAGTCTTCAGTGAAGATTGGCAAGGATCTTACGGAGCCATTCTATACCAGACGAGGCCTAAAACAAGGCGACGGCCTATCGTGTGATCTCTTCAACATAGTGATGGAGATGATAATGAGAAAAGCTGCAGTAAACACGAGTGGCACTATATTCAACAAAAGCTACATGCTACTCGCGTTTGTTGATGATGTCGACATCATCGGTCGAAAACTGAGGGATGTGACTGCAGCCTTCTCAGGTATACAGAAGGAATCAGCGAAAATGGGCCTAACTGTAAACGAAGACAAAACGAAGTTTTTAGTTTCAACGAACAAAGAATCTACTCGTTTGGGAAACTGCGTGAACGTTGACAACTATAATTTCGAGGTGATAGATAATTTTGTCTACCTAGGCTCCGCCATCAACAAGGAAAATAATGTCAGCCTAGAAATCCGGAGAAGAATCCTGCTTGCAAATAAATGCTACTACGGACTAAGCAAGCGATTCAATGACAAAGTCCTCTCTCGACGAACAAAACTCAAGCTATACTAGATACTGGTTCTACCTGTCTTAATGTATGGCTCAGAATCCTGGGTTATGACACAAGCGGATGAATCGGTTCTGACGGTATTCTGAGAAAAATACTCTGTAATATTTATGGGCCCCTCATCGTTAACGGAGAGTATCGGCGTCGTATGAATTATGAGCTGTACGAGCTGTACACTGACATTGACGTGGTCAGACGCATTAAAATGCAACGGTTGCGCTGGCTAGGTCATTGGGCGACCAAAACTCCGTTGGAAAGACCTGGTTACTGAGAACCTTACAGAACTTGGTGTGACAAACTGGAGAAGAAGCGCAGATGATCGAAGCGCTTATAAAATTTGTCGACGTGCGGTATATAATACAATAGGATTGCAAAGAAGTGCCAGCTATGTAGGTAAGAGGATAGAATCTGATGTTTTCTATAAGAAATATATAAAAAAGTAATAAAATTTTTTCTTTTATTTGCATATACATTTTTCCTTTTCGGAGATTTTGAAAAATTTAATTGTGGGTGGTGTTTTTCTACCAAAATGTGTCGAAAACATTTTTTTCGTAAATTACACAACTTCGCCATCGCTTCATGATATGGCCAAATTTATAATGATGGTGACGGGTGATGGTACCAGTTTTATCTCTTTTTTGGCCTATATACCCTTAAAAATACGAATTTCGAAAAAAACCTTTAAAATGTTCAGAATTATAGCTTTAGCTTTTTGGTCTAAGTGATTGTCCATTTTTCAGCCTTATTACCCCTAAATGTACGAATTTCCAAAAATCTCTTCTCAACTGTTGTCTATTCGATAAGGAAAACAACCATCCCAAATTTCATCAACCTATCTTTAGCATTAACCGTAAGTGCGCCGATAAATCAATCATGGAGTCAATAAGCATTAACTGCAGTTTAACTTGTAGTGACTATTTAGGTCGCTGTTTGCACAGTGCTTTTTTGTAGAACATTTGAATGTTGAAAGGTCCCACTAAGATCCTTTTCTGACTTTTCTCGAAATAAGGACAAAAAGGATACTTACGTATTTATTCATATAGAAACTGTGATAGGTTTTTTATTTTAAATTTATATTACATGTGCGGACTCAACGGTTTTACCTTAATTTGGACACGTGGAATCGAACTGGATCGATAGTTTTTTGAGTTATCATGACCTCTTAATACAGTTGTTTATTTTTTAATTTTTCAATTTAAAGTAGTGATTTAAGGCAATAAATAGATTGTCGAATACAGCTTATTCGAAAACCCAACTATAGTCAGCAAAAATCGATTAAAGCTCATAATTCCCTAACCTTGAGAAAGTTAAGGTAGGGGCTTATGAGTTATAACTCTTCCTTAAGGATGACATATTGCAGCATATAACACTGTGGCACAAAATGGAGGTTATCGTCCGGGAGCGGAATAATTCCTGTACGTTATTAAAGGTTAAGGAAGTATAACGAAATTTTGGAAGGATAGATCCACCCTAAATTTAACATTTTTGTATGGCCCGGTGAAGTTTTCAGTTTAGCCTACAATAGAGCTTGAAATAGGTCCTTAAAAACTATATTACTTATTGTTTTGGTACATTTTCGTTATAATATGTGTTCAATAAAACTTAACGAGCAATTTTTTTTGTTCAACATTTTAACTCTCTATTCCGATTCCTCAAGTTTCATTGTTGTCCTTGTTTCGAGAGAAGTCAGAAGTATATATAAGTAATTAACATTTTAACAAAAAATTATTTTATTTTTTTGTCATTATCATTAAAATTTGGAAAAATCTAAATATATATTAAAACCGATATTCATTGAACCCGACCCTCTCAGATTTTAATGATATTTTGCTTACATCTGTATATCATTCTTATAAATTGCATTTTTGAAAATACGTGGGCGTGGCAAGGTACCGAAATATTTGAAAATTGACGGTAATAGGTACTTTTAAGCTGCAATTACTATGGAATGACTTAACCGAATTGAAAAATCTTGATGCCATTAGAAAGGTATATAAGTCAGCTTTCGAAAACATACACTGTAAAAATTTTATATTACACTGAACAAAATTTTGTGCCAAAAATAAATGTTTAAATTTTGAAAACACTTCGAAGATCAAATCTTTTTTTTCCAAAAAAAAAAAAATTTTAAATAGGTCTTATTAATATGTACAACATATCCAAAAACTAAAATGGGGTTATTCTTATTTTTTTTGAAATGTTTTTAAGTAAATGCATCTCTTGTTAACTTCCTTATATTTTGATATTTTTGTGTGACAAAAATGAATAAAGTAGCTAAACTTTGGAAGTTATACAGATTTTCTGGTAATTCTAATAGATTAGAATAAGAATCGTATTATAAATTTTACAGACACCCCCAAAAATATGGACTTAACCTTGATAAATTTTGCGCTAGAAATACTGTTGACTTTCGGAACATTTGCTAACATTTAGTGAAGTTTCATCTAGTTTCATTCTAAAAGAATGGAAGCTTTGAGTTCCTGTAATAGTTTTATCATTTTTATACCTTGAAAATAGCTCTTCTTGTGTTTTGTTGTAGTCGTCAGCGTCTGCATAAGCAACTTCTATGGAGGTCTTACAAGATTGTGAAGCCCAATGATAAAGGCCTTTCGCCGTTTGAAGGAGTCACTTTAGACCCTAGGTTTCTTTGAACCAAATTCGATTCATGACTTTGTAATTCATGACTTTGTCCGGCTGGTGCGCACGATTACTTTCGAAAGACGCAACCAAATGTTTTGAAATTTTGCACGAGTTAATATTTTCCCAAAACTACTTACGGTATTGCAAATGGGCTACATGTCCCCACCCCTTCTGGTACCTCCCATACAAATACATCATTCCGCCCACTTTAGAAATCGATTAATATTATTAATAGACCCAACGCGATCGCGCCCAAATTCTATATTTAGTAAAACTATAGCAGTATACAGTTTTGGAGAAAAAATTTAAAGTCTAGACCCACCCCTTCCGGCACCTCCCAAACAAATGTACAACTTCGCCCACTATAGAAATCGAGTCATAATATCAATATAATAGAAAATTTTATGTTTTACTAAGGGTGAGGGTATATGTAAATCGGGTTGCCCGACTTAAACTTTCTTACTGCTTTTTGTCAAGGAATTTGTAGAACACAATAATAAGCTGGTGAGGTGCATTTACTTAAAAAATTTAAAAAAAAAAATAAGAAAAACCTCATTTTAGTTTTTTGATATGTTATATATATTAAATAGACCTATGTAAAAATATTTTTTTTTTGGAAAAAAGACTTGATCTTCGAAGTGTTTTCCAAGTTTAAACTTTTATTGTTTTTCAGTGTAACATAAAATTTTGACAGTATATGTTTTCGAAAGCCGACTTATATACCTTTCCAATGGCACCAATATCTTTCAAATCGTTTAAGTCATTCCATAGTACCAATAACCGTCATTTTTCAAATATTTCGGTACATATTTTCAAAAAGGTAATTTCTAAAAATGAGGTTGTGTTTCTGTATTTAAAATGTAGCTGTATGCAAAATTTCATTAAAATCTGAGGGGGTCGGGTTCAAAATGTCCCTTTTTTTATAGGTTTTGATATGAAATTCATCATATATATATGGCAATAAATTGAATAAGTTTTTGTAAGTCACTTACGTTCCTTTGTCTTTAAACCTTTCGCATGATGAAAACCTAAACATGTTTTCTTAGTATTTAGGTTCAAAAACTCCAAATGATATTAAAGTTCAGAATATACTTGACTATAAGATGTCTAAGGGATAAAAATCAATGTGTGACGCTACGATACAATGTTGTCTTCTGTTTAAGATGATATCTCCAATGCGTACTTGATATTGAGATGGTTTTTTAATATCACTTAACTTTTGTTTTGTCGTCTTTAGACTGTTTTTCTATTGTAAATTTCAATTTAACGTTCGTTTTTTTCTTCTTAATCTTTTTTCTCCGTTTTTTTATTCAACATAAAATCAAACATCTCCTTTATTACATAACAGCCATAATTTCCTTTCACTATTCAAAATTTTCACTTTCAAATTACTTTGCCGTGTATATGGAAAACAATTTATATTGCGCGTTTTTTCACTTGTGTCCTTTCGCTTTCAAACTCTTTAAACAAATTACCCGACTGGCCATCGAACAAATAACAAATAACAACAATAATATGACCCAGGATAAAAACAATTCATTCTGATAATAAATATGAAAATTTGAACAAGAAGAATAAGAGAAAAAAAACACTGAGTCAATATAACCCCCCTCACTTTCACTTCAACCATACATGATTTTCCCCATACGTTGTCAGTGCAGTGTAATTGTTGGTACGAAATCCTTTGGTGTATTTCATATAGCCCTGCATACATACATACATACGAGGAAACTTCAATTACTAAAAAATGGTCATTAAATATTAATGATTAAATGTCATTTTAGTACTGTTCGTATGTCCGTCTGTCCGTTTGTCTATATCATTTAGAGAACATAGTGGTGGTACGCGAACGAACGGTGGTAAAGTTTTAAGTTAACACAAATCTACGTTGGCAGTCAGTTAGTCATTTACTCTGTACACCAACTAGCTGTAATAGTAAGGGCAACAACACTCAACTATACTTCTATTCTTCTTTGTAGTAGTATACGTCAATCAGTCATATTCCCATTCATTTATTCATTTCTAACCGTCTGTGTTGGCATTCATACAGTCTGATTGAATGGCAATCGACGGCGGATAGTATTCGTAAGTAGTGCTGTTCTTTATTGATTAGTGGTGTGGAATTGGAATTAGAAATCAATATTCGAATATATTTGAATGTGTATGTAAAGGAAATTATGATAATTCAGCGATAGTATGACCATAGTAATCCGGATAAATTATAGCAGCAACTAATAAGAATTATTGACATATAAAAAAGTTTTATTGGAACTGCTACAAAATAAACCCAGTTCAAAACCATTTGATGAATGGAAAAGTGAAACTGTTGCTTATGTAGGGAAACGTTATATGAACAGATTAAAGGAATTGTAATTCTTAATTTTTTTTGAATTTGTTTCAGCTAAATCGGACTAGTGGTTCTCGAGTTATGTCAAACAATAGAGCTAAAATCGTGACAAATTCCCCTATACGGTACTTACTAACTTCAAATCGATATTAAATTATTATGGCATGTAACTTGTCAAAACTAATGATGCAGAATTGAGTCCCAAATTAATGGGCTGAAAAATCTTGATCACTACAGCCATAGAGGAGTGAATGTCCTTTGCATCACGCTGTAGTCCAATGGTATCAGTTCACTCCCATGTATAGCATATATTCCGATTCTCTTTCAAAAATATTACAAAGTATAATAAATGGTATTTAGTATTATTGTATTCGGGGCTAATAATTGGCTACTGTGAGCATATAGGAAAGAATGTCCTTTGAATCAGGCCATTACTCCAAGGAAGCAGATCACTACCATATAAAGGATACATATATATCACGATTTTTTTCCAGGTCAGAGATATGTAGTGGTATAAATGATATTTTGTATTACCATATTCGGGGGGCCTAGATTGGCTAATTCGGGCATGGATGAATGAATGTCCTTTGCATCATGCCTTGGCTCTATGGGGTACATCCCAATTGTATATCAGATCAGAGATATATCACAAAGTATATGTGGTATAAATTACATTTAGTAGTAGCATAATCGGAGACCTAGCTTGGTCACTAACGGCATATATGAATGAATGTCCTTTGCGTCATAACATTGCTCCATGAGAGCAGATCACTTCCATGTATAGGATATATTCTGATTCTGTTTCAAATCAGAATTATATTACAAAGTAAATGAGTTATAAATATTGTTTAGCATAAAAATATTCAAGTGCCTGAATTGTCATTTACGGACATTGAGGAGTGAATGTCCTTTGCATCACACCATAGCCTTATAAGAGTAGTTTCCTCCCATATATAGGATATATTCGGATTTGGTTTCAGATCAATGATGTATCACGATGTATATAAGGTATACATGATATTTTGTGCTGGCATATTCGAGGGCCTCGATTGGCCACTACGGGCATTATACTACTGCTCCATGAAGAAGAAAACTCCCATGTGTAGGATGTATCGCGATTTATTTTTCTGATCAGATATATATCACAAAGTATAGGCGGTCTAAATGATGTTTAGTATCAGCATATTCGGGGGCCTAGATTAGCCTTTACGGACATTGAGGAATGAAAGTCCTGTGCATCAAGCTATGAGAGAAGGTAACTTCCATAAATAGGATATATCCGGATTTTGTTTCAGATCTGAGACATATCACAAAGTATATGTGGTATAAATGATATTTTGTATTAGCATATTCGAGGGCCCATATTGGCCTTTACAGGCATTGAGGAATGAATGTCCCGTGCATCTCGCCATTATCTCATAGATGGGGGCAGGTAACTCCCATATATAGGATATATTCCGATTCTGTTTCAGATCAGAGATATATCACAAAGTGTAGGCGGTCTAAATGATGTTTAGTATTAGCATATTCGGGGGCCTAGATTGGCCTTTACGGACATTGAGGAATGAATGTCCTGTGCATCAAGCCATGAGAGAAGGTAACTTCCATAAATAGGATATATGCGGATTTTGTTTCAGATCTGAGACATATCACAAAGTATATGTGGTATAAATGATATTTTGTATTAGCATATTCGAGGGTCCATATTGGCCTTTACTGGCATTGAGCAATGAATGTCCCGTGCACCTCGCCATTATCTCATAGATGGGAGCAGATAACTTCCATATATAGAATATATTCCAATTCTGTTTCAGATCAGAGATATATCACAAAGTATAGGCGGTCTAAATGATGTTTAGTATCAACATATTCGGGGGCCTAGATTGGCCTTTACGGACATTGAGGAATGAATGTCCTGTGCATCAAGCCATAAGAGAAGGTAACTTCCATAAATAGGATATATCCGGATTTTGTTTCAGATCTGAGACATATCACAAAGTATATGTGGTATAAATGATATTTTGTATTAGCATATTCGAGGGCCCATATTGGCCTTTACAGGCATTGAGGAATGAATGTCCCGTGCATCTCGCCATTATCTCATAGATGGGGGCAGGTAACTCCCATATATAGGATATATTCCGATTCTGTTTCAGATCAGAGATATATCACAAAGTATAGGCGGTCTAAATGATGTTTAGTATCAGCATATTCGGGGGCCTAGATTGGCCACTACGGACGTTGAGGAAAGAATGTCATTTGCATCACGCAATAGCCACACCGAATCTGTTTCAGATCAGAGATATATCACAAAGTATATGAGGTATTGGGGACCGGCCCTGATGGTTTGAACAGGCGACTACCATGTGGAAGATCCCAGGTTCAAATTCTGGCTCCAGTCATCTAAAAGTCATTCTCGTTGCCGTTTCTTTCCAACAGCAACCTCGAACCGACTTCTTGGAAAAATTTGTGGATTTCCGTTAAGGAAACGTTTAAATTCCGAAAATTCAACTAAATTCAAAATTGTAACTGGGCACAGGAGCTAGAGTCTACAGTGAAAACCTGCAGCAAAGCCTCTCTATAAGGCTACATAATGAATGCAGCGTTTTTCAGGCTGTACTCCGGAGTCTATTATGGGTTGTGGAATTGATACTAGCAGACGGAGATGAGATGAACAATGTCGAAAGGTTTCATTCTATCTTTTTGAAGGTTTCCTTCTATCGGACCCCGCGATTACAGCTGGAGTTTAAGGAATGTTGAGCTGAAATTTAATTAGCAAGTTTAAAACCTCTAAGTGGAGGTTGTGTTCTTATATGAGCAAGATCAAACAATAACTACCTCCACCTTCCATACAAACATCCCCTTTTAGGGGTATCCGTCTGATTGTCCACGCGGTTACAAGAGTAGTTTAGGGCTATCGATCTGAAATTTGGTATTCAAACTTCTGTTCTCTAAACTTGGGTTAAGTTCTGAGATAAACAATATCGGACAAAAACTAATTCCACCTCCCATTCTCGTACAAACTGCACCTGTTGGGGTAAACAATGCATGACAATTTTCTCAGATCAGTATTTGACATTTCAGTAAAAAGTTATTGACAAAAATGGGCGTACGAGGCTAAAAATAACGACCACATCTCATCAACGCCCCTTTTTTGTGGTACAAAGTTTAATAAAATATAGTTGTAGTGCAAATAAACAAATGGTGAAAGGTACCTAATATGCGGCATAGCCTAGGAAATAAGGTAATTTTCCTACATTTTTTTTAAATTTTTTTTACAAAATATTTCTTATATATCCGATATACTGTTTTCAATCTAATGTGAAAGTTTTCTTTAAGTATTTTTTTGTAGATCTATTCAGTATTAACCGAAAGTGGTTCGTGTCTTGGACACCTAAACTCAGTATATTTTTAAGGTCACAATTTAATAAAAAAAAGTGTCAAAATATACATAAATAACCGACTTATCTAAAACCGATACAACCTAACCTATCCAACACTTACTTTTACTAACTATATGCAGCATAAGCCTTCTATTACACACTGTCACACGCACACACATGGCCATTAAGTTAAACACATCAATAGTACACTCACTGGTGGTAGACAGTAATCATGTCATACTCGTATTAAAACGGTGGTCGGTCTACTTTACTTACAACTCATACATACTACGTTAGTTGTCAGTCAGTCAATATTCCATCCACTTTGACAATTTGAACTGCGCTTTTTATTGTTGTTATACTAGTACTAGTAGTTGTTGTTGTGGTTACTATGATTATTGTGGGGGGACACCCCCAGCACACTAGTGCACTATCGCTGTTAATACGAGTGTACCTGTCGGTAACACCCTTAGACTTTAGCGCGCTAGTTCACTGCCATCTCCGCCCACCGCCGCCAGCGCTATGCTCTCCTTTAGGGCCATTTAAAATAACAACGTTAGAGGTAGAAAGATAATAGGAAAAAAAGCGAAAGGAAGAAAATGAATATGACCCATCGTGGTTACTACGAATATGGGACATAAGCTGACATAGAGACTAGTGACATACATATACATATCCATCTATCATATTACCACCTTTGCTGTGTCTATCTGTCTGTTTCTGTTTTTTTTTTGTGTAAAAACGTTCTACGAATAGGTAATTATAATTAATATAGCTATGTACTGTATGCGAGTGGCGGTGGTAGTGGTTCCCCAAGTGCAAGTTTAAAAGAGCACTGTGGTTATGAAGGATTAAATGAGGGGTTAAAATTCATTTTGATGTGAAAATGTTATTCTGTCTGAAAGAGTTTCGGAGAATTTTTGTAACTAAAAATTATAAGTAAACGTTAAGCTAATTTTAAAACTTAAAAATTAAAAACTAAAAATTTAAAATAAAAATTTAAAAATTAAAAATTAATAATTAATAATTAATAATTAAAAATTAAAAATTAAAAATTAAAAATTAAAAATTAAAAATTAAAAATTAAAAATTAAAAATTAAAAATTAAAAATTAAAAATTAAAAATTAAAAATTAAAAATTAAAAATTAAAAATTAAAAATTAAAAATTAAAAATTAAAAATTAAAAATTAAAAATTAAAAATTAAAAATTAAAAATTAAAAATTAAAAATTAAAAATTAAAAATTAAAAATTAAAAATTAAAAATTAAAAATTAAAAATTAAAAATTAAAAATTAAAAATTAAAAATTAAAAATTAAAAATTAAAAATTAAAAATTAAAAATTAAAAATTAAATTAAAAAAATTAAAAATTAAAAATTAAATTAAAAAAATTAAAAATTAAAAATTAAAAATTAAAAATTAAAAATTAAAAATTAAAAATTAAAAATTAAAAATTAAAAATTAAAAATTAAAAATTAAAAATTAAAAATTAAAAATTAAAAATTAAAAATTAAAAATTAAAAATTAAAAATTAAAAATTAAAAATTAAAAATAAAAAATTAAAAATTAAAAATTAAAAATTAAAAATTAAAAATTAAAAATTAAAAATTAAAAATTAAAAATTAAAAATTAAAAATTAAAAATTAAAAATTAAAAATTAAAAATTAAAAATTAAAAATTAAAATTCAAAATTCAAAATTATAATTAATATAGCTATGTACTGTATGCGAGTGGCGGTGGTGGTGGTTCCCCAAGTGCAAGTTTAACAGAGCACAGTGGTTCTGAAGGATCAAATGGGTTAAGATACATTTTGATGTGAAAATGTTCTACTAAAGATCAAAAGTAAACGTTAAGCTAATTTTAAAATAATTTTTAAACTTAAAAATTAAAAATAAAAAACTAAAAATTAAAAATTAAAAATAAAAAATTAAAAATTAAAAATTAAAAATTAAAAATTAAAAATTAAAAATTAAAAATTAAAAATTAAAAATTAAAAATTAAAAATTAAAAATTAAAAATTAAAAATTAAAAATTAAAAATTAAAAATTAAAAATTAAAAATTAAAAATTAAAAATTAAAAATTAAAAATTAAAAATTAAAAATTAAAAATTAAAAATTAAAAATTAAAAATTAAAAATTAAAAATTAAAAATTAAAAATTAAAAATTAAAAATTAAAAATTAAAAATTAAAAATTAAAAATTAAAAATTAAAAATTAAAAATTAAAAATTAAAAATTAAAAATTAAAAATTAAAAATTAAAAATTAAAAATTAAAAATTAAAAATTAAAAATTAAAAATTAAAAATTAAAAATTAAAAATTAAAAATTAAAAATTAAAAATTAAAAATTAAAAATTAAAAATTAAAAATTAAAAATTAAAAATTAAAAATTAAAAATTAAAAATAAAAATTAAGTGGTAGTGGTTCCCCAAGTGCTAGTTTAACAGAGCACAGTGGTCCTGAAGGATCAAATAAAAATTAAAAGTTAAAAATAAAAATTAAAAATTAAAAGTTAAAAATAAAAATTAAAAATAAAAAATAAAATATTAAAAATTAAAAATTAAAAATTAAAAATTAAAAATTAAAAATTAAAAATTAAAAATTAAAAATTAAAAATTAAAAATTAAAAATTAAAAATTAAAAATTAAAAATTAAAAATTAAAAATTAAAAATTAAAAATTAAAAATTAAAAATTAAAAATTAAAAATTAAAAATTAAAAATTAAAAATTAAAAATTAAAAATTAAAAATTAAAAATTAAAAATTAAAAATTAAAAATTAAAAATTAAAAATTAAAAATTAAAAATTAAAAATTAAAAATTAAAAATTAAAAATTAAAAATTAAAAATTAAAAATTAAAAATTAAAAATTAAAAATTAAAAATTAAAAGTTAAATATTAACAAATAAGAATTAAACAAATAAAAAATTAACAAATAAAAATTTGAAATTAAAAATTAAAACTGATAATCAATTAGAATTATTTTTCTCGTAATAGCCCCCCAATAAGGCTAGCCCTCCTTACCACTGTGCCTATTCATAGAGCAAAAACTAATCATATGCATATTTCTTTCATATTCACTAAAAATTAAAAAGTAAAAATTAAAAATTAAAAATTAAAAATTAAAAATTAAAAATTAAAAATTAAATATTAAAAATTAAAAATTAAAAATTAAAAATTAAAAATTAAAAATTAAAAATTAAAAATTAAAAATTAAAAATTAAAAATTAAAAATTAAAAATTAAAAATTAAAAATTAAAAATTAAAAATTAAAAATTAAAAATTAAAAATTAAAAATTAAAAATTAAAAATTAAAAGTTAAATATTAACAAATAAGAATTAAACAAATAAAAAATTAACAAATAAAAATTTGAAATTAGAAATTAAAACTGAAAATCAATTAGAATTATTTTTCTCGTAATAGCTCCCCAATAATGCAAGCCCTCCTTACCACTGTGCCTATTCATAGAGCAAAACCTAATCATATGCACATTTCTTTCATATTCACTAAAAATTAAAAAATAAAAATTAAAAATTAAAACTGATAATTAATTAGAAATATATAAGGCTAGCCCTCCTTACCACTGTGCCTATTCATAGAGCAAAACCTAATCATATACATATTTCTTTCATATTCACTATGTTGTTGTGTTAAATAATTTCGATATTTTACAAAAATTCTACCAATATTTATGTGTATAACACCAGGTACACTTTCCACAATTGCCAACACTAAGTGGAACCATCATAGTCATTATTATTATTATTATTATTGTTATTATCATCATCACGATCATCATCAGCGGCTGCCATTGTAATGGTCTGGCATTGATGAATGCCATGCATAGTCATAAATTAAAAGGGAACTATAATGGAAACATTGGAAATCTACTTTAATCCCAGGGAGTATGTGTGACTGTATGTGTGTACATACAAATACTTTATCTTATTCATATCGGACATTTAATATATATCGTGAATTCAATGAAGTGGATCAACGAAATAGCTGTTAACCTAATTGCTGTTGTCATTTCTGGTCTATTGGTCTCCCAGACCACCAGCTCAACTTTGAACCCAAAATTACATGAGACAGGAGCATACGTCAAAGTTGTAGTTATCTAAAATTCGTTGCAATACAATTGGCTTAAGTGTTTTTTTGTTCATTGTTGTAGTTGTTGTCAATGTCGTTTTGTATTTAAGGTATTTTAGAGATAAGACGAAATTAAATTTTGTTGACATGAATTTGATAACACTTCAACTTCGATTTGCATACAATAGTTACATTATTTAGATTAATGCCTATGTTGATTAACTTAAAGATATCGTCATTGAATGTGGATTGGGTAAGGGTTTTTATGTTACCACCCATTATAGCCCTGACTGTGTGTAAAATGTAATATTCGTCGAACTTCATGCTTAGTTTGTAGAACGAAGCTAAAACAACTGAAACGTTCTTAAAACTCTTGACGGTGAATTAAAATGTTTCATTGGCGCAGCTTATTAACAAAAACAAAACAAAAGAAAATAGTTTCATAATACTTATGTATATTTGGCTGTACTGATCGTATGTATGTATGTAGTGGAATACTAAGAATTTGCCAAATATCTCAGCTGAAAGATATATGAGCTCTTCGCTAAATATAAAGAAAAAGATTTGCTGTGTCAGTTTTGTTTATACCATTCTGTTAAAGCGAGATATATAATGTCCAGACATTAGCTTTGCTTAACTTGAATGCGAAAACAATAATAATGTTAAAGAATAACAAAACGCACATTGAAAGTAAAAGAGTCATTTCATTGTTGCTCCAGTTTAACGGATACAATACTTTGGTTTCCAATTTCTATGTTTTTATACCCCTCACCACGCATACGGGGTATATTTAGTTTGTTCTTCAATTTGTAACGCCCATAAGGATGCGTAGTAGGTATGAAAATATACACATATGTAAATGATCAGCTTCAAATTTGGAGTCCTTTAAAAGTCTTTCAATTGTATTTTGAGAGCTATGGAACTGCAGTTTGGCATGATCGGAAAAAATCTATTCCCACCTCCCACACAAACTTCCCCTTTTTGGGTGTCAGTCTGACCCCGCAATTGCTGCCGTAGTTTAAAAGCTATCGAGTTGAAATTTGGTAATCAAGCTTCTATTTCCTAAGCGGATGTTACGGTCTCAGATGAACAAGATCGGTCAAAAACTACTGCCACCTCCCTTATAAACTGCCCCTTTTAGGGGTTTGTCCCTGCAATTTCAGATCTATCGAACTGAAATTTGACACGCAAGCTTCTATCCCTTAAGCGGAGGTTATGTTCTCTGATAAGTAAGATTGGTCAAAACGTACTCCCACCTAGCATACAAACTGCCCCTTTTAGGGTGGTTTGACCCTGCGATACAGACGTAGTTTAAGAACTATTGAGCTGCAATTTTGTATGCAGGTTTCTTTTCTCTAAGCAGAAGTAATGTTCTAAGACGAATAATATCGGATACAAACAATTCCCACCTTCCATACAAACTCTCCCTTTTGGGGTGTACGTCTGTCTGCCCCCGCGATTGCAGTGGTAATTTAAGAACTATGAAGCTGAAATTTGGTATGCAAGCTTCTATCCCTTAAGCCAAGGTAATTTTTTCTTACGAGTAAGATTGGCCAAAAAGTACTCTGACATCTCATACATACTGCCCATTTTTGGGGGTCTATCCCTGTGATACCGACGTATTTTAAGAGGTATCTGACCGAAATTCCGTAGGCAAGCTTATATCCTTTAAGCAGAGGCTATGTTCTAAAATAAGCACGATTGGTCAAAAGCTACTCTTAACTCCCAGATAAGCTGCCCCTATTTGGGGGTCTATCAATGATATAAAGCCGTACTTTAAGAGATGAACTTTAAATTGAGATTAAATTTGGTATGCAAGCTTCTTTTATCAAAGCGAAGGTTAAGTTCTAAGGTTAGTAAGTTCCGATAAAAATTAATTCCACCTCCCATATAAACTGTCCCTTTTTGGGGTGTCCGCCTGCTGTATTTCAATATTTCAACATTTCAATATTTCAATATTTCAATATTTCAATATTTCAATATTTCAATATTTCAATATTTCAATATTTCAATATTTCAATATTTCAATATTTCAATATTTCAATATTTCAATATTTCAATTTTTTAATATTTCAATACTTCAATATTTCAATATTTCAATATTTCAATATTTCAATATTTCAATATTTCAATATTTCAATATTTTAATATTTTAATATTTTAATATTTCAATATTTCAATATTTCAATATTTCAATATTTCAATATTTCAATATTTCAATATGTCAATATTTCAATATTTCAATATTTCAATATTTCAATATTTCATTATTTCAATATTTCAATATTTCAATATTTCAATATTTCAATATTTCAATATTTCAATATTTCAATATTTCAATATTTCAATATTTCAATATTTCAATATTTCAATATTTCAATATTTCAATATTTCAATATTTCAATATTTCAATATTTCAATATTTCAATATTTCAATATTTCAATATTTCAATATTTCAATATTTCAATATTTCAATATTTCAATATTTCAATATTTCAATATTTCAATATTTCAATATTTCAATATTTAAATATTTCAATATTTCAATATTTCAATATTTCAATATTTCAATATTTCAATATTTCAATATTTCAATATTTCAATATTTCAAAATTTCAATATTTTAATATTTCAATATTTCAATATTTCAATAACTTAACATTTCTATACTAGAATATTAAAATACTCAATATGATAGCAATTGTGTTTATAATGCAGTTCTCTTTTCCTCTCTCTCTCTTTCTCTCCCTCTCTCTTAATTTTCCCTTTAATCATTAATCCACCAATGTCATGAAAATTGTGTACTCATTTCATGCGCCCATCCTCTTCCATTATCCTTTCGTCCATATGTTTTCATCACTAGCAAGCGTAGAGGGAAGGCTTGTCAAGTCAACTTAATTTATCAACAGACACTGTGTACGTACACCTCATTAATGCCTAAGACTTTGTGTTTGTGTTTTTGTAAACATTAAATGCCAACGGCTGTACTTACAACTTATTAACGGAAATTTGAATTATTTCCAATAGTTATAGTAATTAAGTTATAATTTGTTAAGATTACACACATTTTGCGGGTTATTTATGATATTCGTGAGAATTGTCGGCATAAATCACTTATAATCACATAACGCAATTTTGAATTAATCACACATATAAATGTGATAAACTGCAAAAATGTTTTATGATAGTAATAAATTTTATAGGACTAGGCGCTGATTTTATGAACCATATGTTAGCGTTACATAGGATTTTCATTATTCGTTTTTCGGGTCACAAACTTTTAATGCATTAGAGAGCACACACACACACACCCCGACACACACACGTCACAATGTGAGACAAACACACAAAATTTAGGCGGCAAATTGAAAAGAAAGACACCGTAAAATTACAGCAATTTTCTATGTCCATTACCGTAAACACTTTCACTTTTTAGAAGAAAAACCGCAAAAATAGATAGAGAGACAGGCAGACAGGCTTGGACGAACGCACAGACTTGGCACAATGGGCGACAAACCATGTGCCATCATGCTAACATAAACATGAACACAGCACAACCAGTAGACCAACCGACCACTTGATACAACCAAGTTGTTGTCGTCCGTAACCGTTGGAACAAAAAACACTAGAAAATTATAAAAATTTTCCAATTTTTTTGTTGGTGATAATTTTACGCTTCGTAAGTTTTTTCCTTGCTACTACCACGTACGATGTCTAAAGTTACATTGTAAAGAAATGTCACAATTTTCTTTGGCTTTTCCAAAAGCCACCAACGATACACACACACACTCAAATACAAAATAAACTTGGAGAATAGTTGGGCACTCACACATGCAGAGATTCTAAAATGCGCTCAAAACAGAGTTGCCAAGATACAGGTGGAAAAAAAATGTTAAGTTCTATGTAATGTGAAATTTTTATGATATTTGAAGCTACAAAATATATGTATAGAACTTAGGAATAATACACAATTCAAGAAAGAAACCATCTCTGTGTTGATGATGACCAAATTATCCCGAGAAATGGATTGGCCACCTCTTTTGTATAATTTGACTTCATTAGAGCATTTTTTTTTTGAGTAAGTTAAATCTATAAAGTCTAAGCTGATAAACAAGCAACGTTTGAATATTTAGAAGCTAACATTTAAGGCCCTATTGACGAAATATGACAGGGTTTGCTAATGAAAAGTGGTTCAAAATTTGACCGATAGGTTGACGTTCATATGTCGGTAATTTATGCATATAGTGGGGACAGCCCGAAAAAAGGGGTGTTTGTATGAAAAGTGGGAGTGGTTTTTGGCTGATCTTGCTGATCTTATAACTAAACCTCCGCTTAAATGTGAGAAGCTTGCGTACGAAATTTCACCTCGATAGCTCATAAACTATGGCTGTAATCAGGGGGCAGACAGACAGACACCCCAAAAAGAGGAATTTTGTATGGAAAGTGAGAGTAGTTTTGTCCGATTTTGCTCATCTCAGAACTTAACCTCCGCTTGATCGATAGAAGCTTGCAGACAAAATTTCAACTTGATAGATTTTTAACTACGGCCATAATCGGGGGGACAGACAGACGGACAACCCCAAAAAGGGGAAGTTTTTTTAAAATATGGGAGTAGTTTTTGACCGATCTTGTTCATCTTAGAACATAACCTCTGCTTGCATACAAAATTTCTATTAGTAAGCTTTTAAACTACGACTGTAATCGGGGGGACAGACAGACGAACAACCCCAAAAAGAGGGTGTTTATATAGGAGGTGGAAATGGATTTGTCCGATCATGCTTATTTCAGAAATTAACTTCTGCTTAAGGGACAGAAGCTTGCATACAAAATTTCAACTCGATCGTCTGTAATCGGGGGACAGACAGACGGAAACCCCAAAAAGGGGTAGTTTGTATGGATATGGGAGTAGCTTTTGTCCGATTATGCTTATCTCGGTAGTTAAATTATGCTTGCTGATCTCTGAACTTAACCTCCGCTTGATTGATAGAAGCTTGTTTATCAAATTTCAATTAGTAAGCACTTAAACTTCGGCCGTAATCGGGGGGACCGACAGACGGAGTTTGGAGGAGTTTGTATGGAATGTGGGAGTAGTTTTTGACCGATATTTCTCAACTTAGAACATAACCTTCGCTTAGAGGATAACAGTTTGCATACCAAGTTTCAGCTCTATTGCTCTTAAACTAGGGCTGTAATCAAGGGACGGACACTTCCAAAAAGAGGGCGTTTTTATGGGAGGTGGTAGTGCTTTTGTCCGATCATGCTTGTCTCAGAACGCAACCTCCGCTTGATCGATAAAAGCTTGCATACAAAATTTCGTCTCCATAGCTCTTAAACTAGGGCTGTAATTAAGGGACAGACAGACGGACACGCCCAAGAAAGAGTGTGTTAATATGAGAGTTGTAAGTGGTTTTGCCCGTTTTTGCTCATCTTAGTAATTTATCTCTGCTTGAGGGGCAAAAGCTTGTATACAAAATATAAATTTGATATCTTTTAAACTACGGTCGTAATCAGGGGGACAGGCACGCGGACACCCCCAATAAGAAGGAGTTTGTATGGAATGTAGGAGTAGTTTTTGACCGATCTTGTTTAACTTAAAACTTAACCCCAGCGTAGAGGATAAAAGCTTGCATACCTAATTAACTACGGCCGTTATCGGGGGACCGACCCTTAAAAAGGGACAGTTTGTATGAGAGGTAGGAGAAGTTTTTGACCGATCTTGTTCATCTTAGAACATAACCACTGCTTAGAGGATAGTAGCTCGATAGTGCTTAAATTAAGGCTGTAATCGGGAGGACAGTTCCCTAAAAGAGGAAGTTTGCATGGAAGGCGGGAAATTCGTACTGCAAGTGGGTTAGAAAGGCGTGGCACCGTCCCATACAGCTCGAAATTTGAAATGGATTTAGCTCAAGAACTATTACAGGTACGATATCGAAATTTGATACATAAGTG
This sequence comes from Muscina levida, assembly GCA_964034835.1. Lineage (NCBI taxonomy): Eukaryota > Metazoa > Arthropoda > Insecta > Diptera > Muscidae > Muscina > Muscina levida. The sequence continues at coordinate 140,167,619 of OZ035881.1, read as the reverse complement.
AGTCGTACAAGAACAACTTCTTTTTTATACAAAATGGGCGGTGCCACGCCCTTTTTAAAAAATCATTATATAGGACAAAAAAAATGGTCCGATTGCAATGACATTTTCATAATGGCGCACTCTCCTTACGATCTCTATCATAGGCTATATGAATAAATAATTAGAAATAGGGGCGTGGCACCGCCCACATAAACCGAAATTTGAATCGATCATATCTCACGACTCTTTAGGGGTCTGAAGATGAGATTTGTTACATACGTTACAGGTACAAGGAGGATTACGTCTTGCTGGGAAATGAACTGTGCCAAGCCCCTTTTGAATGTTCGCCATAACAGGGGTGAGTGTTGTTTTAATACAATAGTAGTGCTATATCTCGAGAATTAATAGAGATATTGGCAGTATACACATTTACTTTTTAAACTTATAGATTTTAACTTGATTAACCTTAAAAAGTTGAAATATATAATTGCCCATAATAATCTACATCGGAATCCAATTTCAAAATTTTTAATAATTTTTTCAAAAATACCCCAACTTCTATATCAAATATCTCGAAGTCTATAAGAGTTATGGTAAAAGCAAACACGTACTATCTTAGGTCTTCAGTTCAGCTATTGAACGGCTTATTACTTCTTAGTCTGTATACAAAAGAAAAATGCTGAGCGGCAATTAACTGATTTGAGATAAAATGCGAACCTTAACCTTATTGCGGCATACCCTTATACCCAACTATCGATAAAAATTTGTTTACAATACATTCGTCATTTTGACAAAAACAAACGTAAGGTGAAGCTAAATGATCAACATCGTGATTAACACATATTTTTAACGAAATTCGAAAAAATTTCAAATAAGGGACACCCTAATGCTCTTTGTGAATAATTAAAGGTGTTGGGTATTCCGATCATATTGGTTGTTTACAGAAGTTGTTCAGTTATACAAAAAGTAAGTTTTTGGTAAAGATAGCATGTAAAAACATTGCACAATGGCCTAAAACTCCTAAAAAACTGATTTGATTAAAGTAGATAGTGTGTTTTGAGAGCTATTTAATATCCCTAGACTTATTCAGATTGCATGAGTTTGTTCAGAGAAGTTTTTCGGTTTTACCTAAACTACAATTTCACTGAATAGAGTAGATATAAAAAATAGTGTAAAGATTTAATTTTTATCGAAGTTTTTTGAAAATAAACGACAGAAGTCTAATTTTTCTGGGAAATTTTATTGGCCAATTTTACTGTTGGCCAAAAACTGATGTCTCCTTTTTTCAAGGGATCGAAGGGATTTCAATAAGTTTAGGGGCCAAAATTGGTAGCCAAACTGAGCTAGGGTTTTACTATCGAACCAATATAGTCACGTTCAAGTGTTTTTTTTCTCTGTTGCACTATGTTGTTAACATTAGTTAAGATTTTGTTGAGTTTACCCGTTACAAACTAAAATCCTCGCAACACATTTTTTAAATAGTTATAATATATTAAAACCACATCGCTCATTTGGTGCAAGACCGGGATAACTCAAAAAATCGATTCCGACATAAAAGCGTATACATTTTTCAATCCAATCCCATCTTGTATAGAATCGAAGAAATCAACTAGCTCTCAAGCGGAGTGTATAAGAGATATTGAACATTGATTTTTTTACTCAACATGAAATATGACATAACGAACTATTCTACATAATTAACTCAAAAATGACATTGTTTGAGTTATACCGGTCTTGCACTAAATGAGCGATATGTTGATAAGGATAAAATTTCGAATATCGAAAGTTTTCAACTTAAACACTTTATATCCCTGTTATCAACTACACGGACACTGGCAACACTGTTTACTGAAACATACTAGTGCTATGAAACACAGTGTAAATTAAAAAAAAACCCCACACCAACACTAAACAAGCAACAATGTTTACAGAAAAACGTCAACGCTGTTTGACACCAAAAAAAAACAACAACAAAAAATCAACACACACGCTCACCCAACCATGTTGCGTTCTCTACATATACAAATAGACATTTGAAATTGTTAGTAGTGGTAGGATTGCTATGAAATAGGGTACAAATAAGGACAAAACATGTAAAATGAAAATATACACAAGAACACACAAACACACGCCTTACATATGAACGAAAAAAAACAAACACGAGGAACGAGGACTACAACGAAATCAATGAGATGTGAGAAAAAAAACATGTCCAAAAAGCATGTGTTGTTTATTTAAGAAAACAAGTGGTTGCCGGGGCAATGCGATGAGTGGGTGGCAAATATAAGTGAATTCTTGTGTTTATGTGGCGTCAAAAGGGGTAAGCCCTTACTACATGCTGTGAGAGAAAGAGAGTGAGTAAATAAGAGAACTAAAACACAGATAAAAGAGACATGTGTACTCGTGAATTAACAGGAGAGAGTATCACACAACTAAGAGAAAGGAAGATGAAATATAATAATCGTAGCCATCTACGATTAGGAATGTACAGAATTTCATGACAGCAGTAAACTTCCGTTTCCTGCGATAAAAGTCAGAGAGGTAAGCTAATTTAAAATATTGATATATTTAAATATATTGATATATTGAAATATTGAAATATTGATATATTGAAATATTGAAATATTGAAATATTGAAATATTGAAATATTGAAATATTGAAATATTGAAATATTGAAATATTGAAATATTGAAATATTGAAATATTGAAATATTGAAATATTGAAATATTGAAATATTGAAATATTGAAATATTGAAATATTGAAATATTGAAATATTGAAATATTGAAATATTGAAATATTGAAATATTGAAATATTGAAATATTGAAATATTGAAATATTGAAATATTGAAATATTGAAATATTGAAATATTGAAATATTGAAATATTGAAATATTGAAATATTGAAATATTGAAATATTGAAATATTGTAATATTGAAATATTGAAATATTGAAATATTGATAAATTGAAATATTGATAAATTGAAATATTGAAATATTGAAATATTGAAATATTGAAATATTAAAATATTAATATATTGAAATATTGAAATATTGAAATAATGAAATATTAATATATTGAAATATTGAAATAATGAAATATTGAAATATTGAAATATTGAAATATTGAAATATTGAAATATTGAAATATTGAAATATTGAAATATTAAAATATTGAAATATCGAAATATTGAAATATCGAAATATCGAAATATCGAAATATTGAAATATTGAAATATTGAAATATTGAAATATTGAAATATTGAAATATTGAAATATTGAAATATTGAAATATTGAAATATTGAAATATTGAAATATTGAAATATTGAAATATTGAAATATTGAAATATTGAAATATTGAAATATTGAAATATTAAAATTTTTAAATATTAAAAAATTCCAATATTTAAAATCACTGCTTATTCCTATGTTTATTTGTTGTCAAATATTTAATCCGTAGTACTACGCTAATAGCATTTATCAGGCAAGTTATTTCCGCTTCCTTCCCTCTTTTTGGTCGTGTGTATGTGTGCGTGAGCGTACTTTGTACTATGTATCTCTTTGACACATCATTAAAGAGTATCATCTGCCAGTTAACAGAGTAAATCTCGACCAACAAAGAGTAAAATATTATATCTGAGGGAATGTCGTGTATTCCGTCGTTACTTTAAACTGCACAACAATTTTCCACGTTCATTTAGTTTGTTTCAAATGAAATTTAAACTGATTTAGTTAATAGCCCGTAACGTAAAAATATTCTTCATAATTTAACGTGATGTAGACTAAATTGCGTTGCAATGAGAACAACAACAGTTACAACTGCACTGACATATGCACACAGTGGTGCAGTGTTGAAGATATGAGATACATATATTTTTTAGTTTGTATAGGAAAAAATAGAAGGTTGGCTTAAGTTATTGATGATCTGCACTTCAAAAGATTTTAAAAAAGTTTTGAATATAATTAATTTTTTTGGAAAAGTTTTTCTTGACAATATATATTTAAATACATTTTACATATTGTAAAGACTGGAAGCTTTGCCGCGACAAGAAACATGGTAGTGAGTGGAAACACATATAAAAGATATCTGCTTAATCATGTGATGGTTGATGGAAGGCATGTCTCAAGTGTTATGGACGTTGCAGCCAAGGCACGATCATGATAAAGTAGTGCTTTAACTGCTAAATCTGCTAGACATCACAAAACTGCATACCACCAAGATAGCCAATGCCTACTCCAACCAATTCTCTTAATAACTTCAAACAAGAGAGAGACAGAATATCGAAAATTATATTAATAGCTCGAGAGTTCTACCAAAAGGATAAGAATAGAGATGGAAATCTGATCACGGACACGCTGAGTGTGCTGTAAATATGGGTTGAACACTATCGTACTCTGAAAAAATTACACCAATCACCGACGACGGAGTATATTGTCTACCACTGAGCCAAAACGTTATCAGAACTTGAACTGCTTCAAATCAATAAAGCTGCGGGAACTGATTGACAATGATCTGCCAGGAATGTGCATGTACCAGCTCATAAATATGATTTGGCTTAATGAATGCATGCCCGAGAATTGAAATCAGAGTGTTCTATGTCCTATGCTTAAGAAATCGATCCAAGTGTGCGTACCAACTATCGCAAATAACAGTCGTAGTTTAAGAGGTATCGAATAGATATTTGGTATACAAGCTTCTATTTACTAAGCGAAGGTTTGACTGACAAGATGAGCAAGATCGGACACCAACTACTCCCACATCTCTTACAAATTTGCCGTTTTTAGGGGTGTCCGTCTGTCGGTCTCTACGATTACAGCCGTAGTTTAAGAGGCATCGAGCTGAAACGTGGTACGCATGCGTATATCCTTTATGTGGAGGTTATGTTCTAACATGAGCAAGATCGGACAAAATATACTCCACATCCCTTACAAGTTCACCCTTTTGGCGGTCTCTCCCTGGGATTACAGCCGTAGGTTTAGAGCTAAAGATTGGAATACAAGTTTTTATCCTTTAAGAGGAGGTTGATTTCTAATATGATCAAGAATGGCTAAAAATTACTCCCACGTCCCATACAAACTACCTGTTTTTGGTGGTGTCCGTCTGTCTGTCCCCACGATTACTGACATAGTTTAAAAGCTATCGAGCTCCAATTTGTCATGCCAATTTCTATCCTCTAAGTGGAAGTTATGTTCCAAGATGACCAAAATCGGACAATAACTGCTCTTACCTCAAATACAAAGTCACTCTTTTTGAGGGTCTGCGTTACAAAGACTAACATTTTGACCCACACATAGGTATACATTTAATTACACAGTACATTTTTCAGCCCATTGATTTGAGACTCAATTCTGAGATGAATTGCTTGTTAGTTTCCTCGCGTTACAATAACACAGTACAACATATGATTTTGGGACTCAATTCTGAGAACTGCATGTGAAAGTTGACCCAAAAAGAAGAAGTTCTACATCATCCGTTTTGTCAAGTTACATGCCATAATAATTTAATATCGATTTGAAGTAAGTAAGTATCGTATAGGGGAATTTGTCACGATTTAGGCTCTTTTGTTTGACATAACTCGAGAACCACTAGTCCGATTAAATTGAAACAAATTTAAAAAAAATTTAAGAATTACAATTCCTTTAATCCTTTCATGTAACGTTTCCCTAAATAAGCAACAGTTTCACTTTTCCATTCATCAACTGATTGTGAACTGGCTTTATTTTGTAGCAGTTACAACAAAACCGTGGCGTATGATTGTCGTGGAATATTACTTATGATAATCATACGCCACCATATAACAAAATAGCCTAAAACGTGACAAATACCCTATAAGATACTTACTAACTTCAAATCGATATTAAATTATTATGGTATGTAACTTGGCAAAACGAATGATGCAGAACTTCTTCTTTGTGGCGCTACTTTCACGTGCAGTTCTCAGAATTGAGTCCCAAAATCATGTGTAGTACTGTGTTATTGTTACTCGAGGAAACTAACACACAATCCATTAGATTCGTCTATATCACTCTTTGGGTGCTATAATATGATAAACATGGGGCCTTAGTGGACCAATCAGGGCGTCGATGGCAACTTAGAACTAGCTTTCCTATTCCAATGTTGGAAAAAGCTAACCCAACCCAACCCACTGTGCAACGCAACACTCACTTATGACAAAATGAACGTAAAGCAAAAGCGTAGAAAGTATTTACAAAATACCCACAACAACAACAACAGCAAAACTAAAACGAGAGATACAAAAATAAAGTGTTTCTAACAAGGCGAAACGAAGAAGCAAAACAGAATTGGCAAAAAATACGACGACGGCTTTAAATAACAACACCGATAACACACACACACACTTACGCTTGAAAGCAAACAAACACACGCACAACTAAAATCGTACTAATATATATATGTATATACATACATACAGACACACATCATCACAAAAATAGACGAAGAAGAAGAGCAAATATTAAAAACACAACAGTCACTACAAAACGACAACAGAGAATTCGACGTCGACAACTAAATAAAATAAAGGTGAAATGCAAAGAAACCGTAAAAAAGATACGTTATAATTAAATCATCATCGTCGTCAACATCATCATCATCATCGTCGCTATCACCATCACCACCAACAGAAGCAACAGCGCAACATCATCATACAATATCGCCAACAATCAAGTAATCAACAACAACAGCAATAGCAACGAAACGTACACAAAAATTAACACAAATCAGACAGCAATCAGCCGCGCACACAGCGAAGCCCAAAGCGAGCAAGCCACTCATGCAAATGTAATAGCAACACAAAATAAAGATTGACTTGTAAACGGACGGACAGTCACCCCTCATCGACGAAATTTCAATAAAACACATGTGTAAAAAAAGAAATGGCGACATAAGAAAAGCTTAAGCTAACGTAATAACAACAACACCGCTTAAAACAAAACAAAAGATACAATAACACCAAAAAACGAAAACGTAATTACAACGCACACAAAACAACAGTCACAAAATTGCCGATAATCGAAAAAAGATCGCATATCATATGCAAAATTTGCTATGCAAGAAAAGACGCAACAACAGCAACTTAAACAACGACAAACATTTCAAAATCTACGATTTGGGTTTAATACATTTGAGTGTTACTGCACAAAACAAAACAGCACCCAAGCGACCGCTCGACTGACTGACTAACTGTCAGACTGATTAATCGACAGCTCTATGCCAACACACAACAAAACAAACTGCGAGCGAACGAACGATCCGATCTAGTCAGCAGCAGTTGCAGTAAAAACAACAAAAGTAAATAAATAAGTTAGCAAAGCAAACGCACGCACTAATAGTAGCAACGACAACAACAACATCATCATTACTATCATCATTATAATCGTAATGGTACATAATAAATAACATTTGGTAATGTCATCCTATAACAACAAACAACATCATTAAGAATAACAACAATAATAGCAACAACGACACAGCGGCAATAGGACGCGAAGTAAGTAAGTGTAGTGTACAACAACAAAGAAAACAACATAAGCACGCGCTTAAAGACAAGTACACCCGTACGTACGTACATATGTATCTAGATACTGAAATACTTGTGCACACAACTGCACGCACGTACACCCGAACTTATTCATAGCAACGTGTACGATAGCGAGTGAATGTGTGACGAGACTACCTTACATTTGGTTATTCGCTTGTATTTGTCCAGCTACTTTGTCAGATAAAAGAGGTCGGTATGTGGCAAGTGGTTAAAAAATGGACTACACACTTACTATTCGAATGTTTGCTCTTCTATGTTTATTGAACTGGGAGCGATCCCAGCGGTAAATTAAACGAAGTACCTATTTAGTAATACATGACATCAGTATGACATTGTAAGCGAGCGATCTAAGTACGTAGAATATCACGCATGTGTAACACAGTACAACATTTTTCAGCTCATTAATTTAGGACTTAATTCTGAGAACTGCACGTGAAAGTACCCCTAAAAAGAAGAAGTTCTGATTCATTCGTTTTGTCAAGTTACATGCCATTATAATATAATATCGATTTTAAGTTAGTTAGTATCGAGTCCCAAAATCATGTGTTGTACTGTGCTATTAAAGTAGAAATTCATACAATAACTTGGGGAAAACTCAGTATAATTAGAATTACAATACCATACACAGTGCAACAGCCAATCTGGGGGATGAGAATTTCCACGTCAGGGTCAGTATGTTATTGTGAAACCCACAAAAGTTTGGCGTTCTTAGCCCTGGATATCTCCCGATCAAAATACAAGAAACCAGATTGATCACGTGGTAATTGATGGAAGGCATGTCTCAAGCGTTATGGACGTGCGTGTGATGCGCGATGCAAATATCGACTCGGATCACCTCCTAGTTGCAGCCAAGGTACGCACACGATTAAGTAGAGCTAAAAACACTCTTAATCAAACGCAAAGGAAGCTAGACATCACAAAGCTGCAGACCACTGAGATAGCCAATGCCTACTCCAACCAACTCTCTCAATTACTCCATACAAATCCCCCTCTGATGTTCCCGACATGCAGTGGCAGCATATTGCGAATTCTATGACCACTGCCGCAACAACCGTACTGGGTTATGAAAAACCACGCTCAGACAAGCCCTGGTATGATGACGAATGTCGCGAAATGTCTGAGGAAATGGATGCTGCATACAAGGCAAAACTGCAGCCAATGGCGACGCGTGCGGTGACGGAGCGTTATAAGGAGAAAAGGAGGGAGATGAAACGCCTGTTCAGACGGAAAAAGCGTCTGTGGAAGAAAAGAGAGAGCCAGGATTTCGAAAACTACAGGGATAGAGGTGAGGCCCGAAAGTTCTACCAAAAGGTAAAAAGTAAAGGTTTTGGAACAGGGATCCCCACCTGTAAGGACAGAGACGGAAATCTGGTCACGGACACTCAGAGTGTGCTGCAAATATGGAGGGAACACTTTCAATTTCTTCTCGTTCCCGAAGGCAACATAAGTGACGAAATCGCACCAATCATCGACGATGGAGTAGACTGTCCACCACCGAGCCAAAACTAGATCAGCACGGCAATTGCCCGGCTTAAAAATAATAAAGCTGCGGGAGCCGATGGACTGCCGGCAGAGCTTTTTAAAGCCGGCGGCGATGACCTGGTAACATGCATGCACCAGCTCATAAACACGATTTGGCTCAGGAAGCGCATGCCCGATGATTGGAATCTGAGTGTCCTATGTCGCGTGCTTAAGAAAGGCGATCTTAGTGTGTGTACCAACTATCGCGGGATTAGCCTTTTACCCATCGCATACAAGGTCCTGTCTAGTGTGTTATGTGAAAGACTAAAGCCCCTTCTGGCGAACCTGATTGGACCTTATCAGTGTGGCTTTAGACCTGGTAAATCCACCACCGACCAGATATTCACGCTACGACAAATCCTGAAGAAGACCCAAGAAATGCAGATCGATACCTACTATCTGTTCATCGATTACAAAGCTGCATTTGACAGTCCGACACGACAGAAATTGTTGGATGCTATGGCTGAGTTTCGTATCCCCGCAAAACTAATTCGACTCTGCGGGATGACACTGACTGACACGAAGTCTTCAGTGAAAATTGGCAAAAATCTGTCAGAGCCATTTTCTACCAAGCGAGGCTTTAGACAAGGCTATAGTCTGTCCTGCGATCTCTTTAACATCGTAATGGAGATGATCATGCGGAAAGCAGCAGTAAACAGGAATGGCACCATATTTAACAAAAGCCACATGTTGCTCGCGTATGCTGATGATATCGATATTATTGGACGTGGATTGCGAGATGTTACTGCGGCTTTTTCGAGCATTGAAAAGCAGTCGGCTGAAGTGGGTCTGGTGATAAACGAGGACAAAACCAAGTTATTTGTTTCAACGAACAAAGAGTGAACAAGAGTGAACGTTGACAACTATAATTTTGAAGTGGTAGATGATTTTGCCATAAACAAAAATAATAATGTCAGCCTCGAAATCAAAAGACGAGTATTGATCGCAAACCGCTGCTACTATGCGCTAAGCAAGCGATTTAATGACAAAGCGCTCTCTCGAAGAACAAAGATCCAGCTCTACCAGACTCTGATCCTACCTGTCTTGCTCTACAGCGCAGAATCTTGGGTAATGACACAAGCGGATCAATCTATTCTGGGAGTCTTCGAGAGAAAAATACTCCGCAAAATATTTGGACCCATCATCGTGAACGGCGAGTACCGTCGTCGAATGAATCATGAGCTGTTTGAGCTGTACAACGACATCGACGTAGTCAAGCGCGTTCAAATAGACCGAATGCGCTGGCTTGGACACGTTGTACGAATGGACGAAAGCGCTCCGGCTCGAAAAGTCTTCGGCAATAAACTCGATGGGCGGCGCAGGAGGGGGCGACCAAAACTCCGATGGATGGACCAGGTGACGGAAATGTTAAGTAAGCTTGGTATGACGAACTATCTACGGAGCGCAAAAGACCGAAGCGCTTGGAATGGTTTTCTACGTGCGGCTATTGATAGATGAATTTCTGTTGTTGTTGCCAGTAAAGAAGAAGAAGAATTCAGATATTGAGTTTTCAAAAGTAGATTCCAATGGGCGGGGTTACACCCACTTGATATATCAAAAATTAAAGTATGATATGTTCAACACCGGTCAAGAAGTTTTTGATTCTATACGGCACTAAAAAATGCAAACAAATTAAATACTCATTTTTTGACCTTTGACCTCTATTGGGCACGACTTAAAGTGGTCCGTTTTTGCTAAAATTTTGACCATAGCTGTATTAAATAACTGACACAATATTCCGCTCGAATATTACCTATAATTCTAATTTGAATATTCGCCTCCAGCCTAATGTGAATGTATGTGCTTACAACGTATGAGTAATATTGATTCTGGGAGAATTTTTATTAATCATACGAACATCGTTTTAATATTGTGGAATTATGCTTTCATAACAGTCAGGAAGGTCATAAAAAAGTTTGTCCTGAGAACTCCAAACCCTTTGGAAGTTTTACTATACTGACCTAGTACCTTCACACTGACTTTGACTTTGTCACCCCCCACACAATGACGCCGAAAATATTCCACAGAGCTATAAGGACATTTTGTTAAAAACTAGTTTACTTTAAGCGCAGTGCACTTACTTACATTGACTGTTGCATTAGTTTGAGGTGTGATTTACGTATGAGTTTTAGTTAAAGATAATAACGTTACGTATACGCTCCTTAGTACTTTTATACTAAAACCATAATAAAAAGTTGAAATTGAAATGGGTATTATGGAAAATTAACCAGAAATTTCTTGGTGCAATTTAAATGACGATTTACAGAAGCATATATCTGAGGTTGACATAGGCAGTCGCTTATCTCTCCAAATTTTTATTAGAGGAAAAAAAATACTTACTTACTTACTTACTTAAGTGGCCAGTTACAATTTACGAAACGTAGTTCATAAATTTGAGGCCTGAAGTAATAAAGAATTCCACACGCTTCGGTCTTCTGCGTGTGTTCTCCAGTTAGTCCTACCAGATGATGGTACATCGCCTACCACTTGGTCCTTCCAACGGAGTTTGGGTCTCCCTGCTCTGCGCCGTCCTTCAGGTTCGCCTTCAAACACCTTTCTCGCTGGAGCATTTACATCCATCCTGGCAACACGTCCCAGCCATCGAAGTCGTTGGATTCTGACTCTTTTAGCTACGTCGATGTCGTGGTAAAGCTCATACAGCTCATGGTTCATCCGATGGCGAAACTGGCCTTCGACACAGATAGGTCCATATATTTTTCGGAGTACTTTTCTCTCGAATACTCCCAGGTTTTGTATGTCCGTTGTAGTAAGCACCCATGATTCGGCCCCATACAACAGAACAGGTAAGATAAGCACCTGGTATAGCTGTTTCTTAGTATTCCGAGAGAAGGTGGTGTTACTAAAGTGCTGCCGAAGTCCGTAGAAACATCTATTGGCTAGCACTATTCTCCGTTTAATTTCTTGGCTGACATTATTCATCTTGTTGACGGAAGATCCGAGGTAGGTAAATTCGTCGACTACCTCAAAACAATAATTGTCAACGTTCACGGTGCGTCCCCATCGAGAGGACTCTTTGTTCGTCGAAATCATTATTTTTGTTTTGTCCTCGTTGACCGCTAAACCCATTTTTGCTGACTCCTTTTCTAGCGATGAGAAAACTGCAGTAACATCCCGCAGATTTCGGCCAATGATATCTATATCATCGGCGTAGGCTAGTGGCATGTGGCTTTTGTGGAATATGGTGCCAGACATGTTGATACCAGCCTTTCTCATCACCTTCTCCATAACTATGTTAAATAGTGTACAGGACAGGCTATCGCCCTGCCTGAGACCTCTTTCCGTGTTGAATGGTTCAGACTGATCCTTACCAATCTTAACCGAGGATTTGGTGTTGTCTAAGGTACATTTGCAAAGTCGAATCAGCTTTGCAGGAATACCAAACTCAGACATGGCCTCATAAAGCCTATTCCTTATCGGAGAGTCGAAGGCAGCTTTGTAGTCGACAAAGAGGTGGTAGGTGTCGATCTGCTTTTCATGGGTTTTTTCCAGGATTTGTCGTAAGGTGAATATTTGATCCGTCGTAGATTTGCCAGGTCTAAAGCCGCACTGATATGGTCCAATTAGTTTTTCTACAATTGGCTTTAGACGTTCACACAATATGCTTGAAAGGACCTTGTACGCAATTGGTAATAGGCTTATTCCACGGTAGTTCTTACATTCACTACGATCTCCTTTCTTATATATGGGACATAACAGACTGAGACTCCAATCCCCGGGCATGCTCTCCTCTTGCCAGATGTTCTCCATGAGCTGATGCATGCTCCTAATCAGCTCCTCCCCGCCAGCCTTAAACAATTCAGCAGGGAGACCATCGGCTCCAGCAGCTTTGTTGTTTTTAAGGCGGGAGATGGCCATACGTATCTCGCTCTGGCTCGGAGGTGGACAGTTAATACCATCGTCATGGATTGGAGCGGGGTCTTCTGGAGTGGTGTCAGTATCCAGTAAATTTCTAAAGTGATCTCTCCATATCTTTAGAACGTTCTCCGGGTCCGTCACTAGCTGACCATCGCTGTCCTTGCAGGAGGGCAACCCTGCTCCACGCATTCTCGCTTTCACTCTCTTGTAGAATTTTCGGGCTTCCCCTCTACTTCGGAGCAACTCAGTGCACTCGTCCTGCCTCTTCTTCAGCTCCTTCTTTTTTCTTCTAAAAAGACGCGTTGCCTGTCGTCTCTTCTCCCTGTGCCGTTCACGAACAGCTCGCGTTGCCATTGGCCGCAGTTTCGCCCTGTATGCAGCAACCGTCTCTCTCGTGGCATTGCGACATTCATCATCGTACCAGGCATCTTCTTGAGACGGCTTTGAGTACCCAAGTACGCTTCTCGCAGCCCGTTCTAAGGAGTCGGCTATATGTTGCCACTGTGAGGTTATATTGTCAGGGGTTGGAGCATTCCGCAGCAGTTGAGTTAGGTGGTTGGAGTAGGCGTTTGCTACCTCTGTGGTCCGCAGTTTACCGATGTCCAGCTTTCGTTGTGCCTGGTTACGTACGTTTTTCGCCATGCTTAGTCTTGTGCGTACCTTAACTGCGGTAAGGAAGTGATCGGAGTCAATGTTCGCACCCCTAATCACTCGTACGTCCAGAACACTCGATGCGTGCCTTCCATCGACTACCACATGATCAATCTGATTCCTTGTCAATTGATCTGGAGATAACCATGTCGCCTTATGAATATTTTTATGGTCAAATCTAGTGCTGCAAACTACCATATTTCTTGCCGCAGAGAAATCAATCAGTCTGATGCCATTGTTCGACGTTTCGGTGTGCAGACTGAATTTTCCGATGGTAGGCTCAAATGCGGTTTCCCTGCCTATTTTAGCATTAAAATCGCCTAGTACAATTTTAATGTCATGGCTCGGGCTACGGTCATATACATTTTCTAGGCTCTCGTAGAACTCGTCTTTGTCCTCATCGCTTTTCTCTTCTGTCGGAGCATGGGCACATATAAGTGTTATGTGGAAAAACTTTGTTTTGACTCTTATGGTGGCTATACGTTCACACACCGGGTTGAACCTTGAGACTAGGTGTCGCAGTCTCTTGCCAACCACAAATCCACATCCAAACTCGTGCTTGTCCGCATGGCCACTATAGTAGATGTCGCACGTCTTCATGCGCGAGCACCCGTGTCCCGTCCACCGGATTTCCTGTAAAGCGGTTATGTCAGCCTTGTATTCTTCGAGGACTTCCGCCAGTTGGATAGAGGCACCTGGTCTATACAGTGTTCTAACATTCCAGGTGCATATCCTTAAATCATGGTCCTTAATTCGTTTGCGGTGGTCGTCAACATTTTGGGGGGTCCATTTTATTCTTTTCTTACTTCTTTTCATTGCAATAGTTTATACGTCGGTGGCGGGTTGCAAGCCCAGCGCACCACGTCGCAGTTTTCTCCTCCTGCCAGGATTTTATTACAGCCGCCCATTCTGGGTCAGACGCTGACCAGGGTACCGCTCACTCTGAGCAGACGTGCCTGGGTTTTAGGTTTCGCCCCTCACAGTTAGTCGTGCTCTGACGGGTGTCAGAGGCACGCTTCCAGGCGTCACCACGTGGAGGTACTCCGTCCGCAGTAGTACTACGAATACGGAGCTCTGTGAGTAGACTTGAAGTGCAATTGGCAAGGATCACTCTAGGTTTGCCAAGTTAAACCGATCAGAAGCTTTACCTTGCATCACACTCCCGAGGAAAAAAAATACGAAATGAAAATTACGTTGATCGTGCAACTTGAATAGCTTAACCACAGTGTAACCAATTTTTACAACTAAATATGCGTTTTACTCGTGAAAGCATGCACTTTCTGATTCAAACAATTAACTTAAGGGTATCCTAACAAAATTTTGGTTAAAAACTTCCTCAAGTTTTTAACAATATTGAAAAAAAAAATCTCATATGTTGCAAAATATGAGATTCTTCTTTCCAAATAATGTCAATAAATCAAGAATTGGTTCAAAACTGACGGAGTTGAAGGCTCATTTTTTAACGGTGTCATGATTTTGATGGTATTAGGAAACTTTGGTATACAGATTCATGTTGTATGTTCAAGTTCCTTCAAAATTTCCATTCTGTTGCAGGGTGATATAAGGAGATTTTTATAAAATGTTAAATTTATATTGTTTTTAGCATAACAATTTTCGTAAAATATTTTGGAAAATATATCGATGATGAAATTTTAAAATTATTAGCTACATTATAAAGATATATTTACCTTATACCATCAAATGTATCCTAGTAAGGCCATTCAATCTACGTGAAAAAATAAAAAAATATAAATCAGTAATTTGCTGTAATAATCTGTAAAATATAATCTAAAAAGTTTGTATCTAAAATAATTGATTATAAAAAAAAATACACAAATCTTATGAGAAACACAGTTTTTCGGAGGTGAACCAAACTAATATCAGTAACAAAACCTTAAACTCCATTTTGCTACACAACGTCACAATTTTTTTTAATAGTAATTTGAAATTTAAATTTTTTTGTAAAAAAAATAGTCATAGAATATGAAAAATCTTCTGTAAATTTGGGATAGTTCATGCCTTCGCAGACCTATATTAAAATTTTACTGGGAATATTTCCTAGGAACATATAAATCCTTTATGTCCCACCCGTATGGAAGTTTTTAGGGCCAATTTTGAAAAAAATAAATAATAGACCAAAAATTTGGCATAAGTGCAGAAAGTCCCAAAAATTCAGTTTTTTTTAGCCGTAAGTCAATATTTTGATTGTGTTAGGGAAACTTGATATACAGATGCATGTTGAACTCGGCCAGACCCACAACATGCACTAGGACACTTTCCAAATTCTAAATGACTGTAGCACGGTGTTATTTTTATCATTTCGCCTCCAATCGAAGCATTAACGCAATATCTTATTATCGGCTTGCAAAAGTAGTGTTCAAATACTTGAATTTTTCAGAAAACCGGTTTCCGGTTTATCCGAAAAATGCCTTTTTCCAACAATTCGGTTTTCGAATACATGATTTACTAAATATGAAAAGATATGAATATCGATACATTAATCCATTCAATTTATATCATGTTCATCCAAACAAAATTTATTAGGAAATTTCAACTTAGTATGTCAGCTGTGTTCTGGAAAAAAATTCGGTTTAAAAACATAGCAAAATCGATAAAAAGGTAATACTTTTTAATATGTACATTTCTACCGATTTTGCTCTGTTTCAAACCGAATCGTTTTCCAGAACATGACTGTATAAGTGGAATTTATATTACTCACAAACTTTGTTCATCTATATATGGACGGCATCCTAGCCATTACAATATGAGTTCCCAACTATATCTTAGTGACATAGTCCTTTTTCGCGATTAGATGCTTAGTTTAGGAGATAGCGACAATTGAAAGTTTATTATAATAATACAGAAGTCATCCCACCCATTTAAAGATGAGAGGAAAGAGTCACCTAACAGCATTTTCCAAACAAATTTTCGTATTGCATAAGGAAATTTTAATGAAAAGCATCTTTTGAGATTTGCCTGAAGAATATCGGATAAGCATAAACAACCTTCTTTGTCGATTAACCTATAATTGACCTAGCAATGTTCTCTGAAATACTGCTTTTTGGAAAACCGGTTAACCGACATCAAAAAACCGGTTAAACCGGGTATTCAAAATTGGCATTTTTGAAGAAACCGGCATATGGTTTCGAAGAAAAAAATCGGTTGGACGGTTTTCGGTTTCGGTTTTGAACACTCTACTTACAATAGACCAAAGTTCCATACTATATGTTCCAATCATTCACGGGGTAGGAATGTACTGATAATGAGCTTGCATCAGCTTTTAAATATGAATTAATACTTAGATCATGATGCGTTCTAAATGGGAGAGTGAACGTGATAACAGTTTACGTGCCATCATGACTTAAACAGCGTACAAGATAAGAATAATAACACTGGGGGAACAGCATTTAGGGTACATAAGTCAGCTGTTCGTTTAGCTGAACTAGAATGATAGTGCTGACGATGGCAGAACTAACACACTTAGGTCGTAAGATGATTACTCCCAGCCTGAAGCGGAACTTCGGTTCGTGGCCTATGGTGGTTGTTATAAATAGTTTTTATTATAGGTGAGGTGTTAATGAACCTGAAAGTTTGATTTGGGCCTTGTAGTCGATTCTACAGAGTCGGTTTGGTCAAATCTTTGAATCTGGTTCTGTAATAAGCTCGCAAAGTATTAGGAGGAGTAGAGGCCAATGAAGTTTATGGTAGTAAATCTGCAGACGATATTAATGTCAATAATGTTTGGATGCGTAGTGTTCAATGACGTTGCTAAAGTTAATTGATTGAAGTATGATTGATACACGGATGGATGAAGCCAAAAGGATGGTGAACTTTGTTCCAACCTGGAAGATGACAACATTGTGGATAAGCACTCTCTTCACTTTTGTTTAGACCGGATACAAGTTCCTTATGCCTTTTACATCTGCGGTTGAGGCAGTAGTTCTGTTGGTGATACATGTATTGTAACGTGGTTTTCTCGTTGGCTGAGGTAAGTCCAGTCGTCGCTAGGGTCGGCATAAAGACCCTCAAAACCTTACGGAATAAGAACTAAGTAGATTTTCCCTGGCTAGGATAAAATAACAGTATTGTTTATTGATGGTGTAATTCAGACTTATAATTTACTGGATAAAGTATTTAGATACGGAAACAATTTAGATTCGGATTTAGTGATAGCGTTGTTGTCTTGACCGGTAAATTGCACCCAGGCCGATTTTAGATGATCTGGAATTTGTAGTATACTCTCGACGAGTATTGATGTGGCCTATGACTGCATTGACAGGTTCTAGGACTCGGGTCGATTTAAGATAGTCGGGAACTTCACGAATCGGTCAATTTGAAGTGATCGGGAACTCTATACTCTATAATATATGTATATATAGAGTCTATATTCAGGAATGTGGTAATTCGGGTACTTTCGATAATTCAGGCTCGTACCAGTTACTCGGCAGCGTACTGATGATTCGGGTTCGTCGTTGGTTACGATTAATATCAGCAGTATGTAGTCAGCTTGGTGATTCGGGTTTTGCCGGCGTTTAAGATTAATATCAGCAAGTGATGACTGATTATTCGGGTTTGTCGGTAGCTGGTTAATGTCAATAAATCAGAAGGGTGTTGGAGATTCGAGTTTTTAACAGCAATACTCTGACATATTGTTGAATCGATTTTGTCGGTGGTTCAGGTTTATAACAGCAATTCGGGAATATATAATTAATTCGGGGTTGTTGATAGTTAAGCTCCGAATTCGCCGAATTGGATTCAATAGAACGAAGTCCAGTTCAACAAACCGAAGTCCGATTCAACAGACAGAAGTCCAATTCATTAGACCGAAGTCCGATTTAAAAGACCGTAGTCTAGTTAAACCAATGGATTTTGGGTTAAACCAACATATGTTGATTCAACAGATAGAGTCCGATTAAACAAAAGAATATTTCTTTCGATTAATTATTGCCCTGAGAAGGGCTGGGAAATTGGGTACCGAGCAACATAGCAACAAACTTCGCTGCGGTAGCAACCAACGAATTTACCAAGCTCTCGATGTATTGAGAATTTTATCGCATCACACTGCATCGATTAACACTTTTCCTTGTGATGTCTTTTCCTTAATGTATTTGGTTGGATGTTGGTCGTCGCGCTCATTCACCGTTCGTGGCGATTGCCGAATGTGTCGTTGGTGGCTGTCGTGTGCATTGCCGAACACGTCATGTGATCGATGGTATTGTTGTTTGCCCTTTGAAGTAATTGAAACAGTGTATGCAGATTGGGTTGGTTGGTGATATTATTATTTGTGGTTAGAGGTTAAAGTAACCTAATCGGCATGCTACCACCGATACGTCTTAGGAACTAGGTAACAGAAGTTACTGAAGCTCAACACAGGCTCTCTTAGTGGCTTTGGCAGCCCCAAGAAACTAGGATCGGGAGCGGTGGCCTAATAAGCCACTCTCCTTAAACAAAATTTATTATGAAAACACGAAGAAAAGGAAAAACAAGAACCCCCCCAAATGTTGACGACCCCCGAAAACGATATAAGGACCATGATTTACGGATATGCACCTGGAATGTCTAAACTCTATACAGAGATAGTGCCTCTATCCAACTGGCGGATGTCCTCGACAAATACAGGGCTGACATCACCGCCATACAGGAAATGAGATGGACGGGACAGTAATGCACACGACGGAAGAACTGTGACATCTTTTACAGCTGCCATGCAGAAAGACACGAATTTTGATGTGGCTTCATAGTCGACACCTGGTCTCGCGTTTTTACCCTGTAAGTGACCGTATAGCCACCATTCGCATCCGGCGAAATATTTTTACATTACGCTAATTTGTGTACACGCCCCGACGGAAGACATCAAAGATGCATTCTATGAGCGCCTGGAGGATATATATGACCGCTGCCCTGCACATGACATTAAAACTGTTCTGGGAGATTTTAATGCTAAAATAGGAAGGGAAGATGCTCTTTGTTCAGCAGTCAGAAAATTCAGTCTACACAACAACACCTCCGATAACGGATTCAGACTGGTAAGTTTCGCGTCGGCAAGAAACATGGTTGTGAGTGGAACCAGATTCCCGCATAAAGATATCCACAAGGCAACCTGGATATCTCCCGATCAAAATACAAGAAATCAGATTGATCACGTGGTAATTGATGGAAGGCATGTCTCAAACGTTATGGACGTGCGTGTGATGCGCGGTGCAAATATCGACTTGGATCACCACCTAGTTGCAGCCAAGGTACGCACACGATTAAGTAGTGCTAAAAACACTCGTAATCAAACGCAAAGTGGCAGCTAGTGGAAGCTGGACATCACAAAGCTGCATACCACTAAGATAGCCAATGCCTACTCCAACCAACTCTCTCAATTACTCCATACAAATCCCCCTAGTTCTGATGTTCCCGACATGCAGTGGCAGCATATTGCGAATTCTATGACCACTGCCGCAACAACCGTACTGGGTTATGAAAAACCACGCTCAGACAAGCCCTGGTACGATGATGAATGTCGCGAAATGTCTGAGGAAATGGATGCTGCATACAAGGCAAAACTGCAGCCAATGGCGACGCGTGCGGTGACGGAGCGTTATAAATAGAAAAGGAGGGAGATGAAACGCCTGTTCAGACGGAAAAAGCGTCTGTGGAAGAAAAGAGAGAGCCAGGATATCGAAAACTACAGGGATAGAGGTGAGGCCCGAAATTTCTACCAAAAGGTAAAAAGTAAAGGTTTTGGAACAGGGATCCCCACCTGTAAGGACAGAGACGGAAATCTGGTCACGGACACTCAGAGTGTGCTGCAAATATGGAGGGAACACTTTCAATCTATTCTCGTTCCCGAAGGCAGCACAAGTGACGAAATCGCACCAATCATCAACGATGGAGTAGACTGTCCACCACCGAGCCAAAACGAGATCAGCACGGCAATTGCCCGACTTAAAAATAATAAAGCTGCGGGAGCCGATGGACTGCCGGCAAAGCTTTTTAATACCGGCGGCGATGACCTGGTAACATGCATGCACCAGCTCATAAACACGATTTGGCACCGGGAGTGCATGCCCGATGATTGGAATCTGAGTGTCCTATGTCCCGTGCTTAAGAAAGGCGATCCTAGTGTGTGTACCAACTATCGCGGGATTAGCTTTTTACCCATCGCATACAAGGTCCTGTCTAGTGTGTTATGTGAAAGACTAAAGCCCATTCTGGCGAACCTGATTGGACCTTATCAGTGTGGCTTTAGACCTGGTAAATCCACCACCGACCAGATATTTACGCTACGACAAATCCTGGAGAAGACCCAAAAAATGCAAATCGATATCTACCATCTGTTCATCGATTACAAAGCTGCATTTGACAGTCCGATACGACAGAAATTGTTGGATGCTATGGCTGAGTTTGGTATCCCCGCAAAGCTAATTCGACTCTGCGGGATGACACTGACTGAAACGAAGTCTTCAGTGAAAATTGGCAAAAATCTGTCAGAGCCATTTTCTACCAAGCGAGGCTTTAGACAAGGCGATAGTCTGTCCTGCGATCTCTTTAACATCGTAATGGAGATGATCATGCGGAAAGCAGCAGTAAACAGGAATGGCACCATATTTAACAAAAGCCACATGTTGCTCGCGTATGCTGATGATATAGATATTATTGGACGTGGATTGCGAGATGTTACTGCGGCTTTTTCGAGCATTGAAAAGCAGTCGGCTGAAGTGAGTCTGGTGATAAACGAGGACAAAACCAAGTTATTTGTTTCAACGAACAAAGAGTCCACTCGTCTGGGACGCTGCGTGAACGTTGACGACTATAACTTTGAGGTGGTAGATGATTTTGTCTACCTTGGCTCCGCCATAAACAAAAATAATAATGTCAGCCTCGAAATCAAAAGACGAGTATTGATCGCAAACCGCTGCTACTATGCGCTAAGCAAGCGATTTAATGACAAAGCGCTCTCTCGAAGAACAAAGATCCAGCTCTACCAGACTCTGATCCTACCTGTCTTGCTCTACAGCGCAGAATCTTGGGTAATGACACAAGCGGATCAATCTATTCTGGGAGTCTTCGAGAGAAAAATACTCCGCAAAATATTTGGACCCATCATCGTGAACGGCGAGTACCGTCGTCGAATGAATCATGAGCTTTATGAGCTGTACAACGACATCGACGTAGTCAAGCGCATTCAAATAGACCGAATGCGCTGGCTTGGACACGTTGTACGAATGGACGAAAATGCCCCGGCTCGAAAAGTCTTCGGCAATAAACTCGATGGGAGGCGCAGGAGGGGGCGACCAAAACTCCGATGGATGGACCAGGTGACGGAACTGTTAAGTAAGCTTGGTATGACGAACTACGGAGCGCAAAAGACCGAAGCGCTTGGCTACTGATAGATGAATTTCTGTTGTTGCTGCCAGTAAAGAAGAAGAAGAAGTGGTTAAATGGTCATAATTGTGTAGTTTGCGCTAGAACTGTATAT
Source organism: Muscina levida (assembly GCA_964034835.1). Classification (NCBI taxonomy): domain Eukaryota; kingdom Metazoa; phylum Arthropoda; class Insecta; order Diptera; family Muscidae; genus Muscina; species Muscina levida. Next base: position 140,145,559 of record OZ035881.1, on the reverse strand, counting down.
ATAGGAAGCATACATAGATGTACGGACGACTGCGCCCACCATCTGTTAAGACCTTCAACTGTATTACATATCCAGCGGCAATTTCACTCCTATTAGAATTTGTCCATCTGTATTGTTATGTATTCCCTAACCAACTGATTATGCTACCCCTCTCAGGTTGTCATAAACAAACTGAAAGAGGAAAAAACGACAGAACACAAAACAAATGAATGAAGAAGCCTAACAACATCTAGCGAAATGACGATGACAAAGTAGAAAAAGTGGATCAAAAAAAACCCAACGAAATAGAAAATAACAACTTTGATACAAACACACACACACGCAAATATACACTCTCTAATGGGTACTCTTCTATATAGCGGTAAATGCGGTGGGGTCCAATGGGTTTTCAAACGCACCCTGACACATTAATACTTACACACACTAACAATATAAATGGCATAGATGTGTCATACGCTTGATGATGTTAGTTAGTTTCGTATAAAGTAACAAGAAACTATTGTAGTTTATAAATAAAATATTGTTCTTATTTGTTATTACGATCATTATTTATCTATATGTTTGCTTAGAGTACTTCCAGGTATGCTGCCAGAATACCAAAACCATGACTGACCTAGGTCACATGTTTTATAAGTGATCGAGTTATTAATTCGTTGCGATTTGTTTTTAATTACTTTGATTTTCGGGAGGGGGTAAACTTATACGTTCAATTCTAATCTAATCTAACAGTTGTGGAATATTTGTTTGGGTGTTTTCTTTATACGGGTATTGTTCGCCTATTTACTTTATTTTGCAATGACTTTCGGTGTTTATCTGCCATTGTCTTAAAAAAAAAAACAATTAAGTTTTTGTTTTTATTTGTTTTTACTTAATATTTGTTTTTCTTTTTTTTCAGGGGATAATTTATAGGCCCTAGACCTATGTGTGGAAGTGTTATATGGGGCACTACAGGTGATAAGCGACAACTGAGTGTTTGCTAAGAAACAGACACTAAACGGCGAACTATAGTAACTTTGACGTTGTGCGAAGGTCATACGATATGTACGATTTGTTATAGTTATGCGGCAGCTTACAGTGAAGGAGGTGACCAAATGTCATATTTAGAAATGTGATAACATGTAAGTAAGGTGGAATAGATAAAGGGAGTTTGGGAATTACAGGTTATTTATTGTTATTACAAGAAAGCAGTAGATTATTTTATATGTGTTCATTTTTAAGTTATGATGTAAAAATAAAATTTAAGGAAAGTATTGGAAAACCTCGCCCAATACTCCAAGAATAATCTAGCAAAGTTTTGTTACATTTTAATTATAAGTACAGAAGACTGTATGAAACACACAGACAAATTTTTAATTTTAAGTATATATGTATTCATAATATTTGTATCCGTCATAACGTTAATCGAGATTCCACTGTTTTATTTAAAAACGTACTTAGTATAAAATTGGATCAAAATTGCAATACAATAAAATAGTCCAAAGACAACATTCAGTTATTTTAGTGGAGATTAAGGGAAGTATTGGGCAACTTTGCTAAGCACCTTAGGAATAATTTGGCAAAGTTTTGTCATATTTGAATTGTAGTTATAAAAGACTATATGATACACACAGACAAATTAGTAATTTTAAATATGTATTCATTAATTTTTTTATCCATCATAACTTATGTACGTTTTTTTGGGAATTACATATAATTTATTGTTATTACAAGATGGCAGCAGATTATTGTATATGGGCTAATTTTTAAGTTTTGATGTGGCTACTTAATGTTAGAATAAAATTTAAGGGAGGTATTGGGAAACCTTCCCAAACACTCCAGGAATAATCTGGCAAAGTTTTGTCACATTCGAATTAAAGGAATAGAAGATCATATGAAACACACAGACAAGTTAGTAATTTCAAATATGTATTCATTAATTTTTTTATTCATCATAACTTATGTACATTAATCGTGATTCCACTGTTTTATATAAACTTAAAACATACTTAGTATTAAATTTAGATCAAAATTGCAACACAATACAAGCCAGCCCAAAGACAACATTTCAGTTATTTTAGTGAAAAGTAAATACATTTAGTATCTACACCAAATGTCTACAATAACCTTCTGAAATTTCCAAATTGCGTCATATGAAGATTCTAACAAAAATACCAAATATTCTCTAATAGTATCAACAACAATTTCCTAACATATGTTCTAATGAACGATTAAACAAAAGATTATCATAAAGAATTTGTTCCAGCACTTGAGCTAGCAGCTAACAGCGCTTACTAGTACTGAGTCGGCTTCAAAACCAGACATTGGTGATTGGGTGCTGTTGTTGTCTGTCTGTTTTGATCTTATGCCAACATATGAATTAGTGTGAAATGATTCAGAAATAAGCACCACCACCACCATCACCATCACCAACCTATACATGTGAATAGATCTATGGAGCCAGTTTGTTAATATGTATTTATTTGTATTATTTAAGTTTCTTTTACCAAAATATTGACAAGCGTGTGTATGTGTATTGGATAGCATAGCTATTGTACAACAATTACAGTACCGGCAACTGTGATTTTCTTTCCATAGCAAAAGGTCAAAGACCTTGTCTCCGCTTGGGAAGGGGTAGAGGGCGGCTCTCAAAAGGTGTTAATTAAATGCTGATCTATTTGCATTTCTAATTAAAATGACCAAATCAATATTTCCAATTGGAACTCGAAGCCAAGCTGCCGTGTGCTACTTAAGTGAACACAATAATTTTAGAGTATATATGAAAAAGCAAACAAACTGATTGAACTGACAAACAAATTGACCTCTCGATTTTTCGTCAATGTTTTTCATAGGAAATTGTATTTTCAAGAAATATTTCTTTATCGAGTCGATTGAGTAATGAATAATAGGTGATTGCCCTTCTAGCCGGAAATGTTTAATAACATAACATGAAAATATAAAAAGTAAGTTTGTCGGGCAAATAATAAAGAAAATAAATTCCTTTGTAGTGTCACATTCAAAAGTCGCTACTGAAAAAAAAAACGTTTGTTTATTCAAATTAACTTACTTTTCCAGTATGGAGGAGAATTTTTACTAAGTGATGAATTTTTTATGCCTTTGAAAAATCAACAAACCAAAAATATCGCTGGAATTAAAACATAAATGAAAGGCTTTCCTTGCACTGTACAACATTTTTCAGATCATTGATTTGGGACTCAATTCTAAGAACTGCAAGTGAAAGTAGCCCCAAAAATAAGAAGTTCTGCATCATTCGTTTTGTCAAGTTACACGCCATGATAATTTAATATCGAATAAAATTAATAATTATCGTATAGGGGAATTTGTCACATTTTAGGCACTTTTGTTTGACATAACTCAAGAACCACTAGTTGGATTAAGCTGATACAAAATTAAGAATTACATTCCCTTAATCTGTTCATATAATGTTTCCGTACATAGGCAACAGTTTCACTTTTCCATTCATCAAATGATTTTGAACTGGGTTTATTTTGTAGCAGTTACAATAAAACTGTTGTACTCTTATGATAATCATACGCCACCATATAACAATATAACAAGAGAGCCTAAAACGTTACTAATTCCCCTATACAATACTTACTAACTTCAAATCGATATTAAATTATTATGACATGTAACTTGACAAAACAAATGATGCAGAACTTCTTCTTTTTGGGGCTACTTTTATGTGCTGTTCTCACAATTCAGTCCCAAAATCATGTGTTGTACTGTGTTATTCATAATAATTTTTAAGAGGTTTATTGAACGATATTACTTTGAAATTTTTATTTATAACCTTTTTTACTGCTACAATGGGCCAGAATCTGTGGTCTGGGGGTGAACCCTCCGAAAACGGAATTGGTTCTCTTTACACGTAATTATAAGTTAAAGGACTTTAGGCTATCGAAACTTAATGGGGTGGAACTGAAGCTCTCAATGGAGGTACCAAGTACATAGGTGTTGTTCTTGATCACAATCTAAATTTGTCAAGGAATATCGAGGAAAGGTTTCAGAGGAGTGCAAAAAGTTGGGGATTCAAAAAGTTGGAGGCTTAGCCCAGAGATCACAATGTGGCTGTATACTACGATAATTCGGCCAATTATTAACTATTGATCTCCGGTTTGGTAGGAGGGACTAGATAAGAGAAATTTAATAAAAATGATCAGCAAGGCCCTAAGGAAGTCTGTAAAGGTGATTACTGGGGCCAGGGATGGCAGATTGTGATTCTTTGAATGTGATTCTGAGCCTTCCGAACTAGTACGTCAAGGCTATTACAGCCTATGGTGCTATTAGACTGTGGGAAGCTTGCAATAGACATCAGTCCATACATGGTTTGATTTCTAAAAAGGCGGTACATTTTTATGGGAGATACCAAAAGGGGCGTGTTTAGACTTCTAGTTTTTTCTCCAAAATTTAATCCTGTTATAGCTTTACTAAGTACAGAATTTGTCCACGATCGCTTTGATTGTATTAATATAATTGATCAATTTCTTAAGTGAGCGGCGTGGTACATTTGTATGGGAAGTACCAGAAAGGGGCATGGTTAGACTTCCAATATGTTTTCATAACTTACTTCTGCTAAAGCTTTACTAAATACAGAAATTGAGCACGATGGGGTTGAGTGTATTGATATTATTACTCGATTTCTTAAGTGGAATGATACATTTGTATGGGAGGTATCAAAAGGGGCGTGGCCATGTAGCCCACTTGAAATACCGTAAGTAGTTTTGGACAGACAGACGGACATGGCTCAAAGTCATGAATCGAATTTGGTTCAAAGAAAACAAGGTTCTAAAGTGACTCCTTCTATGTGTTACACTTTTGGGTCGTTAATTCACAACAACGCGAAAAGCTATCCCAAACCTCATTCAATGGGTGTAAAGGGAAATTAACTAAACTTTAACCGTCGAAATTACGAAAGATTTGAATGGAATGACGACGGGACTTCTTAAGGTGACTCCACTTCTGTCTTAACTGACGGTTGATACTAGCCGACGGATAACCATCTGTGTGGACAGTCAAGCTGACATACGAGTATACTATTTCTACACGGTGTTAATCAAATTTGGTGAGGAATTGTAAGAAGAACTTGGATGGACTAAAGCCTCTTCATGTCAGCCTCTGTTGGGTGACGGGATCTCTGGGATCTTTGTTCTTGTAGGAATTGTAAGAAGAACTTGGATGGACTAAAGCCTCTGGATGTCAGCCTCTGTTGGGTGACGGGACGTTGCGAGATCTCGGGATCTTTGTTCTTTGAGAAAGAACTTTGTAATTAAATCGCTTGCTTAGCGTATAGTAGCAGCGGTTTCCGATCAATACTTGTCTCTTGATTTCCAAGCTGACATTATTAATTTTTTTTATGGCGGAGCCGAGATAGACAAATTTATATACCACTTCAAACTTGTAGTTGTCAACGTTCACGCAGCGTCTCAAACGAAACAAATAACTTAGTTTTGTAATCATTAATCACCAGACCCACTTCTGACCAATACTCGAAAAGGCCACAGTAACATCCCGCAGTCCTCGGCCAATGATATCGATATCATCGGTTTACTCGAGCAGCATGTGGCTTTTTTCATTTAGATGTTTAAGAGATCGCATGACAGCCTCGCTTTGTAGAAAATGGCTCTGTCAGATTTTTGCCAATTTTCACTGAAAACTTCGTGTCAGTCAGTGTCATCCCCATAAGTCGTATTAGATTCGCGGAGATACCAAACTCAGCCATAGTATCCAACAATTTCTGTAGTATTGGATTGTCGAATGAAGCTTTGTAGTCGATGAACAGATGGTAGGTGTCGATCTGCATTTCTTGGGTCTTCTCCAGGATTTGTCGTAGTGTGAATATCTGGGCGGTCGTAGATTTACCAGCTCTAAAACCACACTGATATGGTCCATTCAGGTTCGCGATAGTTGGTACACACACTTGGAGCGCCTTTCTTAAGCACAGACATAGAACACTCAGATTCCAATCATCGGGCCTGGATTCCTTGAGCCAACTCGTGTTTATGAGCTGATGCATGCATGTTGCCAGCTCATCGCCGCCGGCTTTAAACATCTCTGCCGGTAGTCCATCGGCTCCCACAGCTTTATTATTTTAAAGGCTTGCGATCGCCGTGCTGATCTCGTTTTGGCTCGGTGGTGAACAATCTACGCCGTTGTCTATGATTGGTGTGATTTCTTCACTTATGCTGCCTTCGGGAACTAGTAGAGATCGAAAATGTTCCCTCCATAGTTGCAGCACACTCTGAGTGCCTGTGACCATATTTCGGTCTCTGTCCTTACAGGTAGGGATCACTGTTCTAAAATCTTTGCTTTTAACATTTTGGTAAAACATTCAGACTTCAGATCTATCCCTGTAGTTTTTGATAACCTGGCTCTCTCTTTTTTACAACAGACGTTTCCCAGCGGTAAATGAAACGAAGTATCTATTTAGACATCAGTATGACATTGTAAGCGAGGATCTAAGTACTTAGAATGTAATGCGTGTGTAATGTATAAAATATCGTTCACTGATTATAACTCCGATTAAAATGTCAACTACTGACATCGTCACTTACTTTGTAATCAAGCGTGTTATCAAGCTCGCATAAAACTTCGCTTATAATGTTATTGTTACCGAAATGGGACTGACTGACATCTTCCCTTATTTTGTAAGCAAAAGCGCACCGATTAAACGGACTATTACACTCCCGTGTAAATGTAAGGCAGGACATAAGCGAGGGAATCATCATTGATTGCTACTAAATATAACTGACATCAGCGATTACGTAATGGGTATTTTTACCACTGGGTTTTTCCGCCTGAACAGGCATTTCGTCTCTCTTTTATACTCATTATAACGATCCGTCACCGCACGTGTTGCCATTGGCTGCAGTTTTGCATTGTAAGCAGCATCCATTTCCTCAGACATTTCGCGACATTTAGTACATTTAGTACCAAGGCTTGTCTGAGCGTGGTTTTTCATCACCCAGTACGGTCGTTGCGGCAGTGGTCATAGAATTTAGCAATATGCTTCCAATGAGTGTGTTGGGAACATCAGAACTATATGGGGGTTCGTTTTATTGGTAATTGAAAGCGTTGGTTGGAGCAGGCATTGGCTATCTCGGTGCGATGCAGCTTTGTGATATCTAGCTTCCTTTGCGTTTGGTTACGAGTGATTTTAGCACTACTTAATCGTGGTTAGGTGGTTATCCGAGTCTCAATATTTGCACCGCCCATCACACGCACGTCCATAACGCTTGAGACAAGCCATACATCAATTGCTACGTGATCAATCTGATTTCTTGTATTTTGATCAGGATATATCCAGGTTGCCTTGTGGATATCTTTATGCGGGATTCTGGTTCTACTCACCACCATGTTTCTTGTCGACGCGAAACTAATCAGTCAGAATCCGTTATGGGAGGTGTTGTTGTGTAGACTGAAATTTCCGACTGCTGGACCAAGAGCAATAAAATCTCCCAGAACAATTTTAATGTCATGTGCAGGGCAGCCGTCATATATATCCTACAGGCGCCCACAGAATGCATCTTTAATGTCTTCATCTTTGTTTTTCGCCGGAGCGTGTACACAAATCGCCGTAATGTAAAAATATTTCGCCCGGATGCGAATATTGGCTATTCGGTCACTTACAAGGTTAAACCGCGAGACCAGGTGTCGAAGTCTCTCGCCGACTATGAAACTACATCCAAATTCGAGTCTTTCTGTAAAAGATGTCACAGTTCTTTCGTCGTGTGCATCCCTGTCCCGTCCATCTCATTTCCTGTAGGGCGATAATGTCAGCTTTGTATTTGTCGAAGCCATCCGCCAGTTGGATAGTGGCACCATCTCTGTACAGAGTTCGGACATTCCAGGTGTATATCCTTTAACCAGGGTTCTTATAACGTTTGCGGAGGTCGTCAACATTTGGGAGGGTTCTTGTTTTTTTCTTTTCTTCGTGTTTTCATAATAATTGTTATTCAGTAAAAATGGACCGGTCGTTCTTGAGTTATGCCTCCCAAAAGTGGCTATAGGAGCTTTAAAACTTTTAATCCCACAGTGACACGGGTTAACATACTCCAAATTTTTTTTAATTTTTGGGGGCACAAGCTCCCAAAAAAAAAGCAACAAACACTCCATTAACACATCAGCATTTTTAAATCCCTTATTTTATAATACTTTAAGCAAAGTATTGGTTATTCGTTACTAATTAATTTGCAATACTTTTCCAATACTTATCACTGGGGGGAGGATGAGGTAAGTAAAATGCAAAGGGGCAAAGAGCAGTAATTTTCTTATGCCTATGTAAGTGTGTGTGTGTGTGTCGCGAATGTAGAGCAATAATGTACTCACTATAAAATATAAAGAAGAAACAAACAAACGAAAAAAAACAATGATAATTATAAGCAATGGCAACAGAAGCAGCTCCAGCAACGACAACAACAAATGACAATAAGCAACAACAAAAAAGTGGAGCAGCAACTAATCAATGCTGTTGTATTTAGTTGTTGTTTTTTTTTTGGTTTTGTTGCTGCTGTCATTATTGCCGTTTTTTTGTTGTAAGTTTCGTTCAAACGTGAAAAAAAAAGCAGAAGCGGCAAAAACGACGACAACGAAGGAAAACGTCAACGTTTGACAACGTTTCAGCTGGTTGTTGTTGCTGTCGCTATTAAACAATCGTTCAAACAAAAATATATGTATGAAAAATGGTACAACAACAACTGCAATAAGGTGGTACAACAACAGCAAACCAGCTAACTTACTATAATAAAAGCAACAGCAACAACAAAAAGTATCGTAATAATAACAACAACTATCATAATAACAACAACAACGCTTAGCGAAGGCAGCAAATACAGTAAATGGTTGTATATACATATGTACGCTTACATACATACATTGGTATAGCTACTGGCGCGTATCTACATTAGGGTGACCGCAAGTTGTATGGGGAAAAAAATTGTAGAATTCGATTGCGAAACTGTTGATTATGCAGATAAATAGTATATAAACAGATTAAAGGAATTTAATTTCGGATTTTTATTTCAGCAAAATTGGACTGCACCATTTCCAATTAAAGAGAAAATCAATTAAGATTCAAATATTCCATTTGAAACTCAAATCTCGTCAATTGTTATTGAAAAAATCCATTTGAAATTCAAAAAATATCAATTCAAATTCAAATTTTCCATTCGAAATTCAAATCTCGTCAATTGATATTCAAAAAATTCCATTTGATATTCAAATTTAAATTTTCCATTTGAAATTCGAAAAAAACCGATTGAAAATCAAAACTTGTCAATTAAAATTTCAAATACATCAATTGATATTCAAAATTCTTTAAGTGAAATTCATAAACTTGTCATTTGAAAATCAAAGCTAATCAGTTGAAAGAGTTTTGAAGATTTTTAAATTTCATTTTTAAATTTTTTAAAATTAATTAAATTTTGATCAATAAAAGATAAATTTGAAAAAAAAAGATTGACGAATTTTGAATTTCAAACGACGAGTTTTGAATTTCAAGTGATGAGTTTTGAATATCAATTGATGTGTTTTGAATTTCAATTGATTGATTGATATTTTTTGGATTTCAAATGGATTTTTTGAATATCAATTAACGAGATTTGAATTTCAAATGGATTTGTTTGAAAATCAAATAAAATTTTTGAATTTTAATTGATTTTCTTTGAATTTCAATTGGAAATTGTGTAGTCGTTCTTGAGTTATGCCTCCCAAACGTGGCTATAGGAGCTTCAAAACTTTGGCTGAAGTGCAGAATATGGGGCGGGAGCGCGATTAAAAAAAATATGCCATTGTCTTCGTCTTGGTCCCCAAACATCGGAATGGTAGTTCAAAGTTGGCGCTCAGGCCCATGGGGCCCGGGGGGTCAAAATAGGGGCCCCTTTCGGTTGATGAAAGATATTTTCGAGACGAATCCAACGATGTTATTTTTATATTTCTACGGGTCTTCTGGACCGAGTTAGAGCCATTTAAATTTCCGGGAAATACCAAAAAAAAAAATATTTTTAAAAAAAATCACGCGATTTTTTTAAAAATAATTTTTGCCTGCGTCGCTTTTACTCCCAGCATACCCATTTTCACTATAATTTACAAAAAAAAAATTCCCGGAATATACCAAAAAGAAAATTTTTTTAAAAAAAATTGCGCGAAAAAATTTGCCTACGGCGCTACTGAACCCATCTTAACCGCTACAACTCTAATTTAAAAAACAAATAATATTTTAAAGGGGTATATCAAAAAAAAAAACATTACAAAAAATACCTTTTTTTTAAATATTTTACAAATTTTTCTTAATTTTTTCCACTTTTCTTCTTTTTTTAATCAATTTTCTCTTTTCGAATATTTCTTTTTGGACTTTTTCTTAAATTTTTTAAAATATTTCTTGAAATTGTCCATTTGTTTCCTTCATTTTTTTTTCAAATTTTTTCTCAATTTTCTTTTTTAATTAAAAAAACCTTAAAAATTCAAATTTTCACACATTTTTGATGACATAGAAAAATGTTTCTATGGAATTTTTCAATTCATTTCCTTAAATTATTCTAATTTTACATGATTTTTTCCCATTTTTTTTTAATTTTTTACGGGTTTTTTTCAGAAAAAATATTTTTTTTTAAATCGCTCGGTTTTTAGATTTTCGATTTTTTTAGAATTTTTCAATTTATTTCCTTAAATTTCTCTAACTTTTTCCATGATTTTTTCACATTTTTCCAATTTTTTTTTTGGTATATCCCGGAAATTTAAAATAAAAATACCACCGTTGGATTCGTCTCGAAAGTATCTTTCATTTGAGTACCCACACGTGGGGGTTATCATAGAACCCAAGGGGCCCCTTGGGCCTTAGCGCCAACTTTGACCTTGATTTTCGTGTTTTAGGGCGAATTTGGGGGGAGTGGAATTTTTTTTTGGGCTCCCGCCCCATATTCTGTACTTTTGCCAAAACTTTCAAGCTAAGCGGCACGGGTTCACGCACTCCAATCGTAGTCAAAATTTGGTTATCCCAAAATCTGCAGACTTGTAATTTTTGGAGGGTCAGACCAACCGAAATTCTAATATCGATTTTTGAGGTAACCCTAATCTACATACATACATACATACATAAATATATACCTATTATATACAAATGTATTGTTGTACCTATTATATACTCCTATACATACCTCTATTATCATCAATATGTGCATGTAAGTATGTACGTATGTATGTATGTATGTAAAAAGCAGTATATAAAGAATTTAGTATTTAATACAATAAAACATGAAAGAAACGTCAACAATAAACAGCAAAAATGACAATAAATTACAGTAGAAACGAAATATTCGTTAAATACATGCTCACAACAAACAAACGACGACGAGGGTGTTCTGGTCGTTAGCGGTAGTATGTTGGCACTTCCGTCAGCTGTTTACAGGTGCACAGGTATTCAGCGACTTTATTGTATATATGTAACACAATTTAAATTTAAACCGAAAAAGAAGTTGTTGGATTGCTGAGAATTTTTATAAATAGGTATGTTCCTTTGTGTTCGATATTAATAAGGTTGTAGAGTTCGTATAAAAACTAATAAAACTATAGATAGTTATATTTTTAATAATTTAGTCATAATATTTGAAGTAGAGTTGTATATTATCACTTTCATTTACAGTGCAACTCTATTCCCTTACTTCCTACACCCGCCTCGTCTATGTTAGTGAAACAATAACGAAACAAAACTATCCCCGTATGTCACAGATACTAACATACAAATGGCAGAGAATACCCCCATAATCTACTATGAACACGAACATCATCATCATCGTCGACGGCACCAATAAAATAACAACCCGTAAATAACCCCCCAACAGCCCCTCGGTTATAGTTCGCTTTTAATATTCACAAAGCCCAAATATGATTGACACTCAATTTAAAGGCAAAAGGCATAGAAACAACAACAACACCAGCAACTGCAAACTATTTTATAAATAACGAATTGGTTCGGTGTGGTGGTTGGGTAATGGTAGGGCGCGTGAGAGGGGTGACAAAAGGGGTTTAATAAAAAAAACACAAAATTGTGATTTATCAAAATGATAATAGTATTAAGGAAAACTGTTTTGAAACTATGTATGTTGTTGTTGTTATTGTTTTTTTAAATTACATTAATTTGCATAAATGAATGAACGAAAGCACATAAATAAATTTAACAACAAAAAAAAGTCATACAAATGTATACAAACGTTCGTAGGCTATGTGTATTCTCGTGTGTATGTGTATGTTAAAGAAAGTGATACAAATCGCATAAATGTTTGTATCTCAATGTTGTTGGCTTATATTAATTAAATGGTTAAATGATTTGCTTAAGAGATTTGTGTAGGGCGAATTAATATTTTAAAAATGAAACGGATTTTTAAGATTTGTAATGATTTAGGTGGCATATTTTTGGCCATAAATTAATTAAGTTTTTAAGGAAACCGAAATAAATAGATGGGGGTTAGGAAGATATATAGTGGGGATAAAACTGTCACCGTTAACTAACTTGAATGAAGTATTACACTAAGAAACAAATTGCGGATTAATCTCTGCAAATAAGTGCCACTGTGATGGTCCATTAGTGTATCCAAAATGGGGAAGATTGCATAAAGGATTTTTTCCTTAAGGTATCCGTTTTCGAAATATTGCTCTTTGCGTTTTCAAATTTTCACCTGAACACTTACGAGCCATCATAGTGGCGCTTGATTTGCAGAACCACTGTCGCGCACAGTGTTATATAGAGCAGCTAAAGTTGCTATTAATAATATGTAACACAGTTAAGTGTTTGTATTATTTCTTAAGGAATTAACAAGTAAATGTTTTTAAAACATTTACATAAAATTTGCTTAACAAATTTAAATTATTACTTGATTTATAAAGTGGTACATTTGAATGGGCGGTACCAGAAGGGGCGTGGCTAGACTTCTAGTTTTTTCTTCAAAAATGTATGCTACACAATTTAGGTATTTTGATATTGATATTATTACTCCACCTCTAAAGTGGGCGGAATGGTACATTTGTATGGGAGGTACCAGAAGAGGCGTGGCTTGACTTCCAATATTTTCGCTAAAAACTTTATCCTGTTATAGCTTAACCAAATACCAAATTCTTTGGGTGTATTGATATTATTACTCCACCTCTAAAGTGGGCGGAATGGTACATTTGTATGGGAGGTACCAGAAGGCGTGCGGCTGGACTTCCAATTTTTTTTCCATAACTTTATCCTGTTATAGCTTTACTAAATACTGGATTTGGGTACGATCCCGTTGGTTGTATTGATATTATTACAGTTGGCGGATTGTAAATTTTTATTCGAGGTACCAGAAGGGGCGTAGCAATGTAGCCTATTTCCAATACCGTAAGTAGTTTTATGGAAATATTAACTTATGCAAAGTTTCAAAGCAATTGGTTACGTCCTTCGAATGTTATTGGGCGTACCAGCCGGACGGACAGACGGACATGGCTTAAACGACTTCAAAAGTCATGAATCGAATTTGGTTCAAAGAAACTTGGGGTCTAAAGTGACTCCTTATATGTGTTACACTTTTGAGTCGTATCATATGATATATACCCTCCTACCCGTAGGGTGAGGGTACAAAAATCTACATTTTGTTTAATACTACACCATTTCCAATTGAAATTTAAAGAAAATCAATTGAAATTCAAATATTTCATTTAAAATTCAAATCTCGGCAGTTGATATTCAAAAATTCCATTTGAAATTCAAAAAAATATCAATTGAAATTCAAAACTCGTCAGTTGAAATTCAATACACACCAATTAGTATTCAAAACTCATCAATTGGTATTAAATAATCATCATTTGAAATATACAATTTGTCAATTGAAATTCAAAAATCACCAGCTGAAAGAGTTTTGAAGATTTTTGAAATTCAATTGATTAGTTTTGAATATCAATTGATGTGTTTTTAATTTCAATTAATGAGTTTTGAATGTCAATTGATGTGTTTTGAATTTCAATTGACGAGTTTTGAATTTCAAATGGAATGTCTGAAAATCAAATAAAGTTTTTGAATTTCAATTGATTTTCTTTAAATTTTAATTGAAAATTGTGTATTGGACTCGATTTGCATAGTTGACGATTATTAATGCCGTGGCATAGTGGTTAGAACACGCGACTACCATGCGGGAGATCGCAGGTTCAAAACTGGCTTCAGTCATCTTAAAAAAAAAAATTGTTCTTTCATTGTCGGCTCCCCTCGAATGTTGTTGACAGAAACTTCGCAGTATTAAGTGTTGAGTCAATCGGCGTGTCTAGTAAGAGCTTCTCAAACAGTGACGTTCGCATTCGTCGATAAACAAGTAGGTGCCGTTAGTAGTTTAGTTGTGAATCTAAATATAGAAAGCGTGTTAATTCACAACAACGCGAGAAGCTATCCCATACCTCATTCATGGGGTGCAAAGGGAAATTAAAAAAAAAAAAGTATTTCACGGAATTACCTCAGAAATTTAAGTGCTGATGAATTCCACTTTTAAAAATACTGTGGGAATGTTTCCTAAGCTCGATAACAATATGTTGGGTTTGCTTACTTTCTACAGACACTCTCCGTTTACCTACCGAATATAAAAAATCTGCTGAAAACTCATATCTATAGTTCCTAGTACTATCTATATATAACTATTACCTTATATTGCCCTAAAAAGAGATATCTCACGCCCACTTCCGCTAAACGATCGATAAACAAGTTTACACCCTATGTGGACTGAATGGTGCTATTCCCAATATAAATGATGTCGCACTTACACTTTCCGATAGTTCCAAAAAAAAATTGGGCTCATATTGAACAGTAAACTAAATTGGTCAGGACCAGCACAGGATCGGCAGTTTGGTGGCCGATTCTAAAGAGGTCCGGCTAAGAACTGAAATTTGAGCTCGTTATGCATCTGGTAGCAATTATGATAACCCCAACTATAGTACTGTTCACGATCTTGAACTGGTTACACCCAGGCATTGAGGAGTAGTCACTTTGGGGAAGGTGTCATCCGGGTGAAGGGTCGAAATTAAGAGAAAAGCGTCTACCGGATCACTGTAGTTCAGGTCGAAATAGCGGCCATTAGAATAGCCGTGGAACAAATTGGGCGGCAATATTATTTTACTTACTGATGGTAAAGCGGCTATCAGATCCCTGGAGAACGTGTACACCACTTCGAGAAATGTTCGAGAATGTCTTCAGGACGTGGGGACCAAAGAGCCTATGCATTGACATACGCCGTCACCATCGTGAATTTGGACGAAGTTTACGGTTACAATGGTGTTCCTTTCACAAGGGGGAAACAGCTAATTGGGGGGTAACTGAACCTAATTGCTAAGGAAATCAAACAAATTTGGTCTACCATGGATATACAGAAAACATGATTTGCGCTTAAACTGTCTAGAGTCTATCTAAGGAACATCAATCATATAATAACACTGCGGAACATTATCGGGGTCATTGTCTTGAGGGTGAGATATTTCTAGTGAAGGTGAAGGTACTAGGTCAGTATAGTAAAATGCCCAAAGGGTTTGGCTTCCTCAGGCCAAACTTTTTTATGACAAACTTTATGTATGTACAACGTATGAGTACAATTAATGTTATACTTCGTTCTAATATTGTGGATTAATGGTTTAATAATAATGAACATGTTAAGAAGATTTCATTGGATAAAATTAGTCCAACTTTATTTGTTACATGGATATATTAATAAAAATTATTTATTAAAGTCTTAACTACAATTCTGCTGAAGAATGATATGAGAAATCATCAATAGTTCTTGAGTTATATCTGAAAAACTAAGCGGAAACTTCAATATAAGCAAAAATATAAAAAGTCATAAAGATAGAGGGGAGGTATGTTCATGTAAGATGATAGGAGGGAAATACTAGTGGGGTCGATCATACATTATACCCCTCTAGGAGGCACCATGGAAGCAACAGGAGCTAATTTCATAAAAAAAATATAAAAAAAAAAGTTCTATGAGGACCACCATAAGGGTTAAAGATAGAGGGTAGATATCAACTGAGGAACTCTTAAGGTTACAAAATTATTGAGGGACGTTCATACATTTGACTCCTTTAGGGGCGACTTCGTGGCAGTTAGAGCAGTGGGAACAAATTTTTTAAAAATGTTATTTTTGTATGGTAGCCTCCTTAGGGGGAAAAGATGGGGGGGTAGATATGTTTGGGAAAAATGTTAGGAGGGTAACATGACTGTAGGTCAGTCATACATTGAACCCCCTAGACGCGATTGCGGGGCAGTTGCGCTGCTTGTTGTTGATTTTTTCCCCAAAACGTAAAGTTTCTTGATAAAAACCTGAGGCTCGATTTTAATTTTTGACTCACGGTTTCTTAGGCAAATTTTCTTAAATTTTATCGTAGATTACGATTTTAATAAACGTATGTATATACAACGTATGAGTCATACTAATGTTATGCCTTTTTTTATGTTAATCATTCGCACTTCGTTCCAATATCGTGGATTTATTGTTTAATAATTATCAAAATTTTAAGAATATTTCATTCGATAAAATTAGTCCAACTTGATTTTTTACATATATATATTAATATAAATTATACAGTGCAACACACTTTTTGGGGGGTGAACCAAACCAATATTAAACGAAAGCATTTGATCTCAGTAACAAAAAATTATACTCCATTTTACTCCACTACGTCACAAATTTTTTAAAGTGTTTTACAATTTTATTTTTTTTTTAAAAGTCGAATCAAACAATAAGAAAAATCATGTGCAAAAATACATTTGGGATAGTTAAAATTTTCCGTGGAATATTTTTTCGGAACAAGCCTCTAGCTCTCACCCTTATTACTGTGTGATATGAACCAATTTTTTTTTTATATATTTCATTAATTTACAAAGTTTTATGATTCAAATCTTTTTTCTTAACATTTAAATACTTGATTTTTTGTTTAGTCAAGTATATGAAGAATAACTTACTAATTGAGTTGTGTTGATGTGTTTGTTATTAATCAAACTTATTTTTCTCTATTATGTGTGTTTAACAACGTAATTAATAAAGATTTGTTTTAATTACGATAAAATAGTCTCTATGAATAACATTCTTTCTAGATCATTTCAGACTGTTTCGATTTATCGCCTATATTCATTCATAGGCAACAGCATCTGGCAACACTTTAACGACAGATAAGTAATTTTAAAACACAAAGAGAGTGAGTGCGAGAGAGAATGTTGTAGAGTACAACACAATTCAGTTGTTTGTTTTTTTATCTTGTCTGTTAAAAATAATGTGCGTGATTTTGATTTTAAAATTGCAAAAAAAGAAAAGAAAAATAATAACAAATACACCACAACAATACAAGTGCAAGGTGCATTTCTATGAGATAAACACATAATGTAATTTGACGTGTAAATGCCTTTTATTATAGAAATTGTCTAAGTGGTCAGAAGATAACAAATTTTAAATGCTAAACAAAATTTGAAAATATGTGTTAACAAAATTTAGAAATTGACTAATTATTCTAAGCAGTGGGTATGGGTAAATTTTGAATAAGACCAAAGTCCTTTAAACATATAAAGCACCAATATTCAGTTAATGTCAACTCATAAACGTAACTTTTCGGAAGAGATCAAAATTAAGTTAATTCGTTTATTAACGAAAAGAAATGTACCTTCCAGAAGATGGTTCAATTATTTCAATTTTAGTTATTATTTTTTATTATAATAATATTATTATTTTATATTTTGCACTTGTTTGCCAGAGGTTAACAGATATAGAGAAAAACTGTAAAAAGGTAACAGTGTAAAAAATAATATAAAAAAAATTTAAAAAGTTGAATTCAATATTTCTTTTTCATTTGAAATGAGAACTAAGAAAAAAGGCTCTTATTAATTCGAACAAAAATCTAACAAGAAATCATCATTTCAAATGGGTTTCTTAAGAAAAAGAAAAGCCTAAAGCAAAACAAACTGGCTTATCTTTAAGAGGGTTCTAGAGAGCAAGTTACCGGTGTCCGGCCTATATCGATGATAAGTCTGCACTGGACTCCACGGTTGAAGTATTAACTAACGTTAAAAAATCCTGCAGCAGAACTGACAGGAAAGGCAAAGCAAAGCTACACTGGTAGAATACAGATATTGCGGCAAAACGCAAGGAATTCAGGAAACTATTCAACAAATAGAAAAGAGATAGCGACTGGGCGCATATAAGTCTTCAGTTAACAATTTCAAGAACCTTATCAGAAAGGACAAAAGGCAGTCGTTGGAGCCAGTCTGGGCGTGTTTCCGTATTTCCAAGGTGGCGTTTCGCGGTACTTCACATGGAGGAGTACTGACTTCACTACTATGGAATCTAAACACCAGCACTCTCCTGAGGACGATGAAAACATCGTGCTACACAACCGTCGCATACGCTAACGACGTGGCACTAATAGTATTCGACAACGAACCTAAACTACTCTCTGAGCTGCTCGAATCTGTGCTGAGACCTCTGTTAAAATTATGTCATGACTAAGGACTGGGTGTTAACCCGAGTAAAACTGAACTGTAATTCCTAAATTTTCCAAACCCAGATTAAATGGAGTCGCACTTACTCTCTCTGATAGTGAAAAATACCTTGGGCTAATATTGGACAGTAAACTGATTTGGAATCTGAACAATCAGACAAGGAACAGCAGGTCTTATACTGCTGCAAAAAGGCAATGGGCCTCAGTTAAGGACTTAGCCCCAAAAATGTGGACAGGTTATACGACTCAGTTATTAAACCCATATTTTTCTACGGATCGGCAGTTTGGTGGTCGGCGCTAGATAGAGCGTCCCAAGGACTGAAATTCAAACGCATAATGAGACTGGTGGCAATCATGATAACAGGGGCACTTAGAACTACTCCAACTAAGGCACTGTTTGCGATCCTAAACATTGAGGCGAGGAAAATAGCAGCGAACACCGCAATGCGTTTAGACGCCACAAAAGCATGAATGCACAGCAACAAAGTCATGCTAAAATTCTGGACCTAATCAATGTGAGCTACACCATACCAGAACCTGTCTTCGATCCGGGTCTTATAAGAAACTTCCCGGATAGGTTCTACTATGTTGATAATGACAATGCCCTAAACTTTGGAGGAGGATGTCATCCTAATTTTCACGGACGGTTCGAAATTAAAGAAATCTGAGGAATCTTTTCGGAGGAGTTGAATTTGCAACTATTAATCAGACTACCGGATCACTGTAGCATAGTTCAGGCCGAAATAGCGGCCATTAGAATAGCCGTAGAGATAATTCAGTATCGTGGAATATTGAGCGGCAATATTCTTATTCTTACTGATAATAAAGCGGTTATCAGATCCCTGGAGAACGTGTACACCACTTCGAGAAATTTTCGAGATTGCCGGTAACAATTTGTGCTGAACCTGTCCAGAGTCCACCTGAGGAACATTATAGCTGTAATAACAGGTCACTGGCAGTAAACACGCTAAGTGGTTGAAACTACCATACAACGATTTTTGTAGAAGATTTTTGTAAAGAGGAAAAAGAGAAGACCACGGAGCATCTTCTATGTTACTGCCCTGCTTTTGGTGGCCTGAGATCTGAAAAGCTAAGTCATCGGACACTTCTGGACAATACCTATCTATCAGTAGGCGATTTGCGGAACATCCATGCCTTCATCAGAGCAACAAAATGGCTTGATAGCAACGTTGACCGAACAGAATAGGCGGAGTGCTAACTGTGCATAAATACAATATGGCACGACCACTCCGCCTTCTGAACGAAAATTAAAATTTCGTTTAAGGCACGGACTAATAGGTTCCGCTGTTGGATTTTACATCATGTCCGGAAATAGTGATCCCTAATAGAGAAGGTTCGAAAGCTTCCTTTACCTTCAGGGGACTGTCTATCTTCACTGATGGTTCTAAAATGGAAATTAGAATAGCATCGGGTATCTTTAGTAAGGATCGGGCAGAGTGTTTCAAGCGAAGATCTTCGCTATTATGAAATCTGTGGAGAAAATACTGTCAAGGAATTTGAAGACATCGTCATAATCTATGTGGATAGTGAAGCGGCCTTAAAGGCTTTGGTATCGAAGGTCATAAAGTCGATATTAGTGCACAGATGTAGGTCGGCGCTCTCAAAACTGCCGAAGAATAGTGTTCGACTCCCCAGACATAGTGACATTTTAGGAAACGAAATAGCGGATGAACTGGCGCGGAAAGGCTCCGCACTGGGATACAATCCGCAATCGGATGGATCAGTGCAATCACCAATATGTCAAATATACGGAATTATAACCCTCACATCGAACGGATGGCTAATGCATCCTGAGAACATCGCACCGACTGTGTGGTATCACGGGATATTTGGCCAGGACTGAATGGATAACGAACCAGATCATTATTGGAACTGGACAGGAGGTCCGTTAGACTACTAATTGGAATAATTACGGGACACTGTGACGTCAGAGCATTTACACCCAACTGGGAGACGAAACAGTAGGATTATTGCAGGCTTTGCGACTATGAGGAGGAAATTGAGACCATTGAGCATTTGTTAGGTCATTGCCTATGGAAAATGGTCCTTTGATAATCTTACCGAATTGTCGTCATGTAACATGGAGAATATGGTGAAGTTCACTGATGGTATGAGCTCGCTTAAGGGCAGAGGTCCATAGTATTCCCACGTTATCTCACTACTCGTATATATATGAAGTTGAAGGAGAGAACACACCGGAATAATTTGTTTTGCACTTCTGTCTCTCTTCCACTATACTATTCTTGTAAACTCTTTATTATCTTGTAAAATACTTAACTTAACTTAATTTCCCTTTGCACCCCATGAATGAGGTATGGGATAGCTTCTCGCGTTGTTGTGAATTAACACGCTTTCTATTTTTAGATTCACAACTAACGGCACCTACTTGTTTATCGACGAATGCGTAGTCGCGAGTTCTAACCACTATGCCACGGCCGGTCCCAAAATACTCTTTTCTTTAATCTCCTTTCTTAAGTCAGAACAATCGCTATGGATCATAATGGTCTCCGAGTGTTGTAATGACATGGTATTGCGATGTCTTATTACATGTCCCGAGATGTATTAGCCAGCCGGTTTTAACTTTTTTTCTGATTTTTGTGCCTCTGCACTGTCAACTTACATATACTCGTCGGGTTGCGCCTTTCGGTTGTCAAAATTTTGTATGAAGATTTTGACACTAGAGAGGAACTACAAAAAAAAAAACAAAAAAAAATTGCCTGTTGTTGTTGCAATGCCAAATTTGTTGTACAGATGACTTCACCTTTATTAATACATCTTGACATGTCCTCAACCTAAACTTAAACCTTCATATTTGCGTAGCCGCGTACTATCTGGGGCTACAATACAAATTTACAAATTGGCACGCCCCTCCGCCCTTGGGTCAACAAATTAATAAATGTGCAGCCTACGGTAATTTCCATATAGAACACTTACTCCTTACCAAATTTGATTCAAGCACAAAACAGACAAATATTCGAATTTTTTAAATTAATAGGGACTGCCATTAGGCGTTCCAAATGGTCTGCTTGGGTAAAGGGTATAAAAATTGGACAAGTCGTTTTTGATAAAAAAAAATGACCCAAAACAATTTAAATTGTGTCAAAGAATTTTTTTTAAAAAAATGATCCAATGAATTTTAAATGTCGACTACTTTTTGTACTTGACCTAAGTTGACCGTTTTTTAAATTTTCATGGAATTTTTTTTATCTGATTTTTTTTTATTTCTACTATCAACATTACACTTAAAAATATCTTACAATAAAAGTGACTCTCGGCACAACAGATTTTAAAAAACAATCTGCTAATATCTGAAAATAGAAAATTAACGCCTAATCTACGATTGTCCGACTACTCAAAACTTGAAATTCATATGAGTTAATTTGAAATTTATGTGCATTTTTTGTAATTACAATTCAAATAAAATTTTATTTCAAAATCAGTCCATTGCTAAAATAAGTGTTTTTGTTTATCCAAAAATTCCTCTATGTATTGTAAAAATTTCCTACAAATGCTAATACGGCAACACTACTATGTTATCGCTCTCCCTCGCACCACACATTACTCTTAAAAGTAATTGAATTGCTCTCTTCAATTCAACTTCCCCTCTTGGATGGCAAATTATTTTGGTTTTGCCAAAGTAGGCCTCGTCTCAGTGGGTGGGTGGATGAGCGGAGGTTTGTTGTGACTTAAACCGTTGTTTCTCTGATCTTCTTGTTCTCTGCATACAGAACGCGTATTCCGCTTCAAGGTAATGCACTTTGTTTTTTACGTCGCTTATTTTGTACGTTAATTATTTTACTGCGTTTTTTTTGTCGTTCCTCTGTTCGTTTTTAATTTAAATACAACTCTTGGGCATTTCTTTTTTCACACCTCGAGAAGAGGGTTTTGAAAATAAACGATTCTTGGTGAATGTGTGTGCGTGTCCACTGCACACACATATTTGTGGAAATATATGTATGTACTTACGTTTTAGGGTGACAGCGCCGCAGATGATGATGATGTTGGATGTTGTTGGTGATACGCTGTATGGTAGTAGTAGTGTTGGTGTTTAAAAACAAAACAAAAAAGCTGTTAAAAAAACCACTTTAAAACATATACTTTTTTTCTACTTCTCTCACTTTCTCATTGGATTTTGTTGTATTTTTTTTTTTTTTTGTTATTTTATTTTTATTTTATTTTTCTTTTTTGGTTTAAGTTGAGGCACATATTTAATTTAAGTTAACTTAATATAGTTTATAATTTGCAAAACGTCAGCAAATATGAATTTCAAAAACAGAAACAAAACTTAAAAAAACGGTATAAACGTATGCTGTTTTCAATACAGACTCACATTATAGCATGAAATCTTTTTGCTTTGCCAACTTTGGTTTTTTTTGTTGTTGTTTGGTTATAGTAAACTTAGATTTTAATGATTTTTTTCTTCTTAGATATCATTAGATACGATTTGTATTTATTTTTAACACATGTTGGGCTTTTTTTCAAATTTAACGTCTTTTTGGCAGACCTTTTAATAATTCCGTTGTTTAACTTTAGGTATTCCTCTATTTTTATTTTGATTTTTCTCCTTCGTGTTGTTGTTGTTGTCGTTTTTTATATATTTGCGTTTCTTCTTTTGTTATATTTTCTTTACTTTTTTTGTTTTCTTGTATTATTATTCATTTATTTATTTATACCGAGCACGATACACGTAGCCATCATCAGTGAGTGTAATTTAATAACAATAGCTCAGCAGAGAAACAGCAAAGAACGAACCAAACCGAACTGAACCGCACGGAGCACAGCAGAGCAGAGCAGTGCACAAGACGTTGGCAAAGAGCAAGAGAAGCGGAAACTTAAAATAATATAAAACGAAACTCAAAAATAAAACACGCGCGTAGATTTGTCTGTTACTTTTGTATTTCACTCGCTCTTCTCTTTATGTGTGTGTGTGAGTGGTGTGAACGCGCTTCTGTCTGTGTTGTTTCCATTTGTTGACTTTGACGTTTCTTTCAAAATTGTGTTTTCAGTTATGAACCGCTACGATGCGCTTTGTACAACAGTTTGAACGCGAATGAATAAATAACAGAGTTTCGTACTATTTTAGGGTTTCGAACGGAGCAAAGCTAAACAAACCCACAAAAGAGAGAGAGAGAGAGAACGAAATGAAATCATGCGGCTAAAGAGCTTGTGTGTGGAAAAAGAGAACCGCTTTATTATTAAGGTGTAAGCTTAAAATAATAATTATTGCTTTCATTGTTCATAAACAACTTTAAGATTTGTATTCTTTGTATTTGTAATGTATATATCTATAATGTCTGTTATATTATTAATAACTTTAGTTAGAAGTTTTTAGTTTACTTGTCTGTAGGTATTGTCAAAACTGTTCCAATTGTCTGTTTATACTCCTTGAGTAACTTAATGTGCTTAATATTAATCATACGCCGTGTAAACCGGAAAGGAAATATCACATCCTAATAACGACGTTGCCAGGTGCGAAGGCATAAAAGGAAACACATCCATACATACTACACATAAAGAAGTACATACATAGAACTTATATTCAGATGTAATTTAAAGAGAGCGAAAACTGCAGTAGTTGATCTTTTAAGGCTGAGGCAGAGCGGTGAACGGCAACAAGGTAAAATATATGAAATGGCGCCGCTTATATAAAAATAATTAAAAATTAAATATAAAAATAAATAAAAATATAAATATCAAAATATATAAATATAAAAATATAAAAATATAAAAATATAAAAATATAAAAATATAAAAATATAAAAATATAAAAATATAAAAATATAAAAATATAAAAATATAAAAATATAAAAATATAAAAATATATAAATATAAAAATATAAAAATATAAAAATATAAAAATATAAAAATATAAAAATATAAAAATATAAAAATATAAAAATATAAAAATATAAAAATATAAAAATATAAAAATATAAAAATATAAAAATATAAAAATATAAAAATATAAAAATATAAAAATGTAAAAATATAAAAATGTAAAAATATAAAAATATAAAAATATAAAAATATAAAAATATAAAAATATAAAATTATAAAATTATAAAAATATAATATAAATATAAAAGTATAAAAATATAAAGATATGGAGAGGTCACTTTAGAAATTTACTGGATACTGACATCATACCATGATGATGGTATTAACTGTCCACCTCCGAGCCAGAGCGAGATACGTATGGCCATCTCCCGCCTTAAAAACAACAAAGCTGCTGGAGCCGATGGTCTCCCTGCTGAATTGTTTAAGGCTGGCGGGGAGGAGCTGATTAGGAGCATGAATCAGCTCATGGAGAACATCTGGCAAGAGGAGAGCATGCCCGGGGATTGTCTGTTATGTCTCAGTCTGTTATGTCCCATATACAAGAAAGGAGATCGTAGTGAATGTAAGAACTATCGTGGAATAAGCCTATTACCAACTGCGTACAAGGTCCTTTCAAGCATATTGTGTGAACGTCTAAAGCCAATTGTAGAAAAACTAATTGGACCATATCAGTGCGGCTTTAGACCTGGCAAATCTACGACGGATCAAATATTCACCTTACGACAAATCCTGGAAAAAAAAACCCATGAAAAGCAGATCGACACCTACCACCTCTTTGTCGGCTACAAAGCTGCCTTCGACTCTCCGATAAGGAATAGGCTTTATGAGGCCATGTCTGAGTTTGGTATTCCTGCAAAGCTGATTCGACTTTGCAAATGTACCTTAGACAACACCAAATCCTCGGTTAAGATTGGTAAGGATCAGTCTGAACCATTCAACACGGAAAGAGGTCTCAGGCAGGGCGATAGCCTGTCCTGTACACTATTTAATATAGTTATGGAGAAGGTGATGAGAAAGGCTGGTGTCAACATGTCTGGCACCATATTCCACAAAAGCCACATGCCACTAGCCTACGCCGATGATATAGATATCATTGGCCGAAATCTGCGGGACGTTACTGCGGTCTTCTCATCACTAGAAAAGGAGTCGCCAAAAATGGGTTTAGCGGTCAACGAGGACAAAACAAAAATAATGATTTCGACGAACAAAGAGACCTCTCGATGGGGACGCAGCGTCAACGTTGAAAATTATTGTTTTGAGGTAGTAGATGAGTTTACCTACCTCGGATCTTCCGTCAATAAGAAAAATAATGTCAGCCAAGAAATTAAGCGGAGAATAGTGCTAGCCAATAGATGTTTCTACGGACTTCGGCAGCACTTTAGTAACACCACCTTATCTCGGAATACTAAGAAACAGCTTTACCAGGTGCTAATCTTACCCGTTCTTTTGTATGCTGCCGAATCATGGGTGCTTACGACAACGGACATACAAAACCTGGGAGTATTCGAGAGAAAAGTACTCCGAAAAATTTATGGACCTATCTGTGTCGACGGCGAGTTTCGCCATCGGATGAACCATGAGCTGTATGAGCTTTACCACGACATCGACGTAGCTAAAAGAGTCAGAAGGCAAAGACTACGATGGTTGGGTCATGTTGCC
This sequence comes from Muscina levida, assembly GCA_964034835.1. Taxonomy (NCBI): domain Eukaryota; kingdom Metazoa; phylum Arthropoda; class Insecta; order Diptera; family Muscidae; genus Muscina; species Muscina levida. Next base: position 140,119,567 of record OZ035881.1, on the reverse strand, counting down.
AGGATGGATGTAAATGCTCCAGCAAAAAAGGTGTTTGAAGGCGAACCTGAAGGACGGCGCAGAGCAGGGAGACCCAAACTCAGTTGGAAGGACCAAGTGGTAGGCGACGTGCCACCATCTGGTAGTACTAACTGGAGAACACACGCACAAGACCGAAGCGTGTGGAATTCTTTAGTACTTCAGGCCTCAAACTTATGAACCATGTTTGTAAGTTGTAATGGGCCACTTAAGTAAGTAAGTAAAAATATAATATAAATACAAAAGTATAAAAATATAAAAATATAAAATTATAAAAATATAAAAATATAAAAATAAGATACAAATATAAAAATATAACAATATAAAAATATAAAAATAAGATAAAAATATAAAATTATATAAAAATATCAACTTACGTTAGTGTATCGAATGATACATCAAATTCGGCTAAAGATCAGAAAAGTGTTTTTTATTTTTTATTGTTTGATATTTTTGGTCAAATTCAGTGTGTCACGCACTAGGATGACGCGTTTCGAACTCCATGACGAGTTCATCTTCAGACCCCTTTGTGACGAACTGATGCACAATGGCACATCATCAGCTGTATATATATCTACAATTATGTCAAACATGTGCATGTGAAGTAGATATCAGCCGAAAATGTCCAGCATAGTTATGAATTTGACCATTGATAATCAAACATGAGAATGGAGGATATTTTATCCCCACGATTCCCTTTTTACTACAAAGCTCAAGCTCAGGCTTTTTACCTCAAAGCTCAAGCTTCTTACAAGGTTTATTGATAAACTAAGTTTGTTAGGCCGTGCCGTGCCAGTGTTTGTGTGTATTTGTTTTTTTAAGTTTTTAGTCGATCTTACTGTATATTATATCAATTTACGTTAGTGTATCGAATGATACATCAAATACGGCTAAAGACCAGAAAAGTGTTTTTTATTTTTTATTGTTTGATATTTTTGATCAAATTTAGTGTGTGTCGAACTCCATGATATATATATAAAAATATATATTATATAAAAATATAAAAATATTTTTATATTAAAAAAAATGTGAATGGTAAGCCTATGGAAGATATTTTCGAGACGAATTCAACGGTGCCATATTTAAGGGGTCTTCGCAACCGAGTAAGAGCCATTTAAATTTCCGGAATACAAATGAAAACAAAGGAAAAACAATTTTTTTATATATTTCTTGAAATTTCCCATTTTTCCTTAATATTTTAAATTTTTTCTTTTTGTAATTTAAAAAAAAAATTAAATTTTCGCACATATTTGATGTTATTTAATTTTTCTATTTTTTTAGAATTTTTCAATTCATTTCCTTAAATTTTTCTAATTTTCCATGATTTTTTCACATTTTTTTTAAATTTTCACAAGGTACATAAAATTTTTTTTTTTTTTGAAATTCTCGCTGCTTTTAATTTTTCAATTTTTTTTTGTAGAATTTTTCAATTTATTTCCGTAAAATTTTATAATTTTTTCCATGATTTTTTCAAATTTTCAAATTTTTTTTGGAATATCCCGAAAATTGAAATGGTTCTAACTCAGTCCGGGAGACTTGTCTTCTATCAATTTTTTTTAAATTTTTAAAATATCTTCAATACCTCAAAAGATGTGATCTTTGCAATGAAAAAAATCATACTAAGCCACTGTGCGTCGTCGGATCTATCAGTTGTAACGCCGTCAAAAATCTCTGTCTTGTAGTTAAATGTCAGCTGATTGTACCACTGCTATCAATACCTCTTGCATGTGGCTAATGACAAGGAAGAAGAAGCACTTGCAGATATCAACAAACAGTTGTTCGCTAGTGCAGTTGTGAAAATCAACAATTAATAGAAAGTTTCGCGTAATTTTGTTAAAAATCCGCATTTAATATTGTTTCAACCGAAAACCAATCACCAAAATGACCGAAGAATGGCAATCACAAAAGTTTCGGCAAAATGTTATCGCAAAAATGTAAGACAAACGAAATTATTCACCATCCCAGATAATAAATCAATTTCGGTATCTCAATTATTTTTTAGCAATGAAATGCTGCAAAATACCAGTCAAGATAGCTCGAAAAATGCCGGCGTTATGGAAAACCACATATTCAAAAAGGCCAAGAGTAAAGATGAATATTTGGGTTTAGTGGCCAAATTGTACATGCATTTCAAAGATAGTATGTCGCGTAGGTTTTCATCGTAGTTGTTGTTATGATGTGAACATTTTCTTATGTATGCATATTTGTGTCTTTTTTTATAGGGCGACCCCAGCAAGCGCCGCCACCAAATGCTGAAATTCCACAGCAGAATATGATGCAGGACCCTTTGGGTGCTTTGCAGAACTTGGCTAGTCAGGGCAATAGAAATCCTCAGTTAATGTCCATGCAAGGCGGTCCCAACAGTCAACAAGGTGCCGGTCCGGGTGGACCAGTGCCAGCTTCAAATTTACTACAGACTCTGAACCAACAACGGCCGGGACAACAAATGCAGCAAATGCAAGGTATACGACCCCAAATGAATATGGGTGCCGTGGGCCCAGGACAACAGCAGGGCAACATTGGGCCGGGCCAACAACAAATGATGGGTGGGCCTATGGGCGTGCAGATGAATGTTATGGGCGGCCCTGCCGGAGGTCCTAACCAACAAATGGTAGGCCAGGGCCAACAAATGGGTGGCCCAGCGGGAGGTCCAGGCGGTGTAGGGCCTGGTGGTCCTCAGGGTATGCCTGGTCAAATGAATCAAATGGGTGGAGCTGGTGGCCCAATGGGTCCAAACACTGGTCCCGGTGGTCCAAATCAAATGCAAATGAACGCCGGCGGTCAAATGCAGGGAGGACCGGTCAACGTTAATGCTATGAATCAGATGCAACAAATGCAGCAAATGGGTATGCAACATCCACAGCTGAATCAAATGATGAATGCGCGTATGAATCAAGGTGGTCCTGGTGGTCCCATGAATGTTGGAGGACCAAATGCTGGTCCCAATCAGGGTATGCAAGGAATGCCACCGAATATGCAACCAAATCAGTCGGGTGTTGTAGGAGCCGGTGGTCCCATGCATGCGAGCAATGTGGTGGGAAATGCTGGACCGCAGGGTCAGGGGCCAGGTGGTATGCCAAATACGGCGGGACCGCAAGGTAAGTGCGAGTGATACATATGATAATTTACAATTTATTATTTTTAATGAAATTTGATTATATATGTTGCATGATGATACATTTTACGAGATGGTTCACTTGTTAGTATAGTTGTAACAGCCTGGAGGACGTATCTGGGTTGATAATTCTTGATACCGACTTTTTTTTTTTAATTTACCGGTACTTGATCGGGCATGTAATCCGATTATCATACGATCATTGTTGGTAAATCTGTTTCGTTCCTTTATAACAATTATTATTTATTATTGCGCTCCCAGCAGCAGTTAAGAAAACTGCAATAGCCGTTCTTGTCCGCCTGTGCAAAAGCCTGTCATTTTCCGAAATCGCGTGTTCGGGCGAAATCGGGTGTTCTTTGAGGACTTTGTTGCTTCGGTAGCTGCTGAGAGCTTCGGTTACAGTTTGCGGGGGCAAATGTTTCTGCACGTTCACGATATACATTCGGTCGATCTCAGATGGTATGACGTCCTGGATGTCGTTGCGAAAGCGTCGAAACTCCTTTCGGATGTGTAGAGGGGGGAGATCGTGCATCAGTGACTGATGGTTCGGGTGACTTGGCAGATGGGATGCCATGAGATATTGTATAGTCAGCAACACATTATTCCGCCTGACCGACAATAACCTAGTTTCCTCGTGTAAATGGTCCCCACTCGCCATCTCGACACATCCGGTAGCGATACGGAGTTGTTTGTAGTACTCGCCATTGAGTGTAGCTGTGGATCGAGGTCCAAACTGGGGGTGCGTAAATGAGAATTGAGCGACCGATTGCCTTATACGTCGCTACTATGGTCTTCTTGTTCATACCCCAGAAGGTGCCTAAGAGAGCTTTCAGGACCTTATTCCTGGTTTTCACCTTCTGGTTGATGTAAGAGGCGTGCGAAGACAAATGAAGGGGGCTTGCAAATATTACCCCTAGGATCTTTGGGTTTTGGAGCCTAGGAATGCTCTCTACCTTCGGCTGAGATGTTAAATTCCATCCTTACTTCTTTTGTCGAAGAAGTGAAAGGGGACACTGTCGGCTTAGTAGTTGATAGCTGAAGCATTCGTCCCTTCGTAGTGGTGGGAGGAGGGGGAATGGGTGATAGAAAACCCCCTTCTGGCACGCCGATTTTGCTTTGCGGTATTTTGTTTTTTGGCCTCAGAACTCTGGTTGTTGTTGTACCCATTATTCATTCGATGTGTTGGGGTCTGCTTGCTGCGTTTCTGTCTGTTTCCATATATAGAAATATGGTCACACCTACTGGGTCCATCCAGAGTGATTCAGGGTGAGGTGTGTGGGCTTGGCTGGATATTGCAACAGATGCTCAGTCGTATGCGGGCATAGACCACTTGTTGGCGCACGTTGGAAGTGTTTGCCGGATTCGGCTGTGCCAGAACCGTTTACGTGCTTCTTGGAGCACTGGTTCCTGGAAATCTAGTAAATCTATGTAGAATTGATCTATTTGTTTTTCAACAAGTAAAGTTTAACTGTCTCAATAGCGATAGTTTGGAAGTAGTTGATTTTGGAATTAGTTCAGAATTCGCCATAGCAGCATCATTATCCACACACAATTTGCTGTTGATCAATCTGATCATAACTTTATAATCATCTCTTTATATAAGGAAATATCTTACTGAACACAACAGAACATGATTTTAATACAAAGCCCGATTGCTGCAATAAACACCAGCAATAATACACTTACAACCCCTCAATATATCAATGTTCAATTTACATTTAACATCATACCCCCAAGACGCTTTTGCTCCTATACTAACCTTATTTCCCCCACTCCCCTTAACTGTCGCTTTTTACACATTAGCTCTACTGCAAATTCACTAAACGAGGTATAATAAGAGCCCTTTTGTTATAATGGCAAATTGCCATTCATTACTGCACATATAGACTGTGTCTTCTATATAATTCAACAAAAGGTCAATGATATATACATACATACATTGGGTATTTCCCACTGTAGTGTAAATAATTGGATTTAATCTAAACACTATGCACAGCTGTATCAATTTAAGTCTTTGTCATCGACTCAGTTTACTTACGAATGCCAAGTGTAGTTAGTATTCTGTTTTATATATAGCCATGTGTGAAATGTGTATTAAGACGTTTCATTCATTCTTTCAGGTAATCTCAATCAGATGTTAAATATGCCACCTGGCATGCAAAAGAATCCCAATATTACCATGGGTCAGGGACAACAAATGTTTGGTGTCAATCGTAGTGTTGTGGGACAACAACAATTTCTACGCCAAAGTCCCTCGCCCAGTACAGTGGCTTCACCGGCGGGCGGTCTTAATGTACAGCAGCAACAACAGGTAGTGGGTAATCAACAGCAGCTGCAACAACCGAATCAAACGGTGGGTCCCCAGGGACAACAAGGCTCGTTGCCGAATCCACAAATGATACCCAGCCCGGCATTGGTGCCCACATCAAGTCCTCAAATGTCGGGACTAATGCAAAATCCCAATCAAAGACAACAAATGCGTCAATCACCAAGTGCACCGCTTAATACACCGGGTCAGGTGACCCAGAATAGTCCTTTCAATGCTCAAGAAGATCAACTTTATCGTGAGAAATATAAACAGCTAACGAAATATATTGAGCCCCTAAGGAAGATGGTAGCCAAGTTTGGTAATGATGGCAACTATGCTGAAGGTTATACAAAAATGAACAAGTTACTGGAGATTTTAAGTAATCCTTCTCAGAGGGTGCCACTGGAGACATTGCTAAAATGCGAGAAAGTTTTGGAGAAAATGGAAATCAACTCATATTCGGGACAGACCTTTGGGGTGAGTGTGAAAATTGTTATAGTTTTTATAGTTGAAAGTAAGGCAAATGATGTATTTTCATATAAAGTATAACTTTTATTTGTATGTGAATCAAGCAGGTCGATGCATATCATATATTACTTTGGCAAAGAGTATAAATCAATTAGCAAAAATTTAAAGTTGTATGCCAATTTGTCACGCCCATCACATACTGCCCATATAACCGGAATTGAAATTTTGGTCCAAAATTTTAATTTTTGGACTAATAGTTTTGTAACTTGGAAAAAATCAACAATATTATGATTTGCAAATGTCCGGATAGTCCATATAGCTCAAAATAATCTCTTTACCCAAATTGTGAATTTTGTATTAAAAATTTTTCAACACTTCACTCAGTTAGTGCCTCATTGTTTCGAATATCAGTAAAATCGGAACCGCCATTTGAGTTTTGAAAAACAAACACCGGATTCGTAATCAGCGATCCCCAAAACCCCTGAGTAAGAAGTTTGAAGACATTAAAGCGTGAATAAGTACCAATATTAACTTGTTAACTTTAATATCATTCATCAGGTCACATATTGTTTTTTTTTTAACCGAGTATTTTACTATAATATTTTTTGTTTAGGACTATTTTTAAACGTTGTACCGCAAGATATAATTATTTCCTATCGATCTATAAAAAATTATCGAATTTTTACTTTCCACTTTCCAGAAATCATCCAACCCCTTAATGGAGGTCATCAATACCACTCTACAAAGTCCTATTGCCAATCATACATTGTATCGTACATTTAGACCAAGTCTGGAGTTACTTTTTGGCACTGATATATGCGCTCCTCCAGCAAAAATGGCCAAATTGCAGGATAAACCTGCAGCAGGAGATTTAGAAATACCACATGTTCTACAAGGCGAAATCGCACGTCTAGATCAAAAATTCAAAGTTACTTTAGATGCCACAGCACAAAATAACAATAAATCTATAAAACTGATATGTTGCCTTGATGATAAAAAGCTGCCTTGTGTGCCACCAATTAGTGTTAATATACCAGGTAAGTTGGAAGGTTTAGTAGAGAAAATTATAAATATTAAAAATCCTCAATGTTTTTTTCTATTTCACAGAGGATTATCCTTGGACTTCCCCTGAGTGCTCTCTTATTGAGCAAGACTACTCGGCTACACCCTTTCTCAAGGCTGTGCAAAATGCTTTGGTGGCACGCATAGCCAAGTTACCGAAATTACATTCGTTGTCACATTTATTGGACACATGGGAAATGTCAGTGCGTCAGGCTTGCTCGCCAAATGCTGTTAAGCCTGTTTGTGAATTTACCGCTCTGCTAGGAATGTGAACTATTAATATTCCAAGGCGGCATTTAATCTAAAAACGATTAAATATAATAAAATACTTTCTACGGGCAAATTAGAAAATAGTTTTAGTTTTCATTAAGTTTAAGTAAACCACAGCAGCATAATAAATAAAAACAATTTACAATCTTAATACAAAAAGAATTTAATCAAGAAATTACAAAAACAACAACACAAAAGGTAATTAACACAAATTTTAAATTTGTTTTGATTTATACATGTAATGAGTTTTGTATCAAACTTTTTTACAGATTTACCTAGAAGTAAATCAAGATACACTTACATAAATTTCACCAAAACCCAACAATCAAGACATTCAACATTTCAAAAACATTCAAGAACTCTAATCACATCACTCACATTCCCACATTATACAAACTCCCTTTCAATCTCATCTCAAGAAAATCTAAACAACATTTCTGCTCTATTCCTCCTAAAATGGAAACAATGCAATATTTCAAATGGAAACACCATTTTAGTTAACTTTAAAAGAAAACAAGACTAAATGTCAATCAATTCAATTGTTGCTGGAGCAGAGGGTAAGTTTTATTTAAATTTTTCTTTTATTAATTGTGATTTTAATGTTGTATATTTTCTTGGCTTATTGTTTTAATGGTAACTGGCTCTATTTGTCTTTTTAAACTATTTAATAACAATTTATAAAGTATTAAAATATTTACTAAACAAAGTTCAAATAGAAACTCTGGCAAATTCACAAACAGTGATTAATCCAAAAACGCTTTTTGATTTAATTTGCAAACAAATACTTTGTAGTACATAATAGATTTTTTATATCAGTGCTATACATTTGCTTCAGTAATACAATTTTTAAACAAATCTGTTTACTAACAGAAACTGTACAATCTAAATGAACGACAAACCATCCGATTCGAGAATGATATCATACTAGGCATTGTGCTTTACTAGAAACGTATTTACTGCAAATCTAAACAACTTCTGTAACAACCAATATGATTGGAATGGCATTTTTTCCTTTTAGAATGGCATTTTTGAGGATTTTGTTAAAAATTTGTGTTTTTAGCGATGTTGGTAACCTAGCTTCACAATAGGTTTGTTTTTGTTTCGTCACGATTACGTATATATTAACTTACTTAAGTGACCCATTACAACTTACGAATGTGGTTCATAACTTAGAGGCCTGATGTATTAAAGAATTCCACACGCATCGTTCTTCTGCGTGCCTTCTACAGTTAGTCCTAAAAGATGGTGGCACGTGTTCAATCATTTGGTCCTTCCAACGAAGCCGTCCTTTAGGTTCGCCATCAAACATCTTTCTCTCTGAAGCATTTACATCCATCCTGGCAACATGTTCCAGCCATCGCAGTCGCTGGATTTTGACTCTATTAACTACGTCGATGTCGTGGGAAAACTCATACAGCCCATGGTTTATGCGGTGGCGAAACTCACCGTCGACACAGAAACTTACTTACTTAGCTGGCACTTCTTTGCAATCCCATTGGATTATACACCACACGTAGAAAAATCTTATAAGCGCCTCGATCTTTTGCGCTTTTTCTCCAGTTAGTCACACGAAGTTCTGTAAGGTTCTCTGTAACCTGGTCTTACCAACGGAGTTTTGGTCGACCTCTTCTGCGCCGTCCATCGAGTTCATTGTCGAAGACTTTTCGAGCTAGAGCATTTTCTTCTCAGCTCATGATTCATACAACGCCGATACTTTCCGTTAACGATGATGGACCCATATATTTTATGGAGTATTTTTCTCTCAAATACTTCTAGACTCGATTCATCCGCTTTTGTCGCAAGCCAGGATTCCGAACCATACATTAAGACAGGTAGAACCTGTATCTGGTATAGCTGGATTTTTGTTTGTCATTAAATCGCTTGCTTAGTCCGTAGTAGCATTTATTAGCAAGCAGCATTCTTCTCCGGGTTTCGAGGCTGACATTATTTGGTCTGTTAATGGCGGAGCCTAGGTAGATAAAATTATCTACTACCTCGAAATTATAGTTGTCAACGATCACGCAGTTTCCTAATCGAGTAGATTCTTTGTTCGTTGAAACTAATAACTTGGTTTTGTCCTCGTTCAACATTTGAGCCATTTTCACTAATTCCTTCTGTATACCTGAGAAGGCTGCAGTCACATCCCGCAGTTTTCGACCGATGATGTCTACGTCATCAGCGTATGGTTATAGCTTGTGGCTTTTTGTTAAATAGTCGACAAAAAGATGCTGCTTGTCGTTCTGTTTCTCTTGGGTCTTTTACAGGATTTGCCGAAGTGTAAATACCTGGTCAGTTGTTGATTAACCAGGTCAAAAACTACACTGATAAGGCCCGTTTAGGTTGGATAACACTGGCTTTAGTCTTTCACATAGAATACTCGACAAGACCTTATATGCGATGGGTAAAAAGATGATCCCGCGGTAATTGGAGCACTCACCTGGATCACTTTTTTTCAGCACAGGACATATAACGCTTAGATTCCAATTAATGGGGCGTGCACGTGTTAAGCCAAACGATGCGTAGGAGCTGTTGTAAACTCGTTATCAGCTCCTCAACACCGGACTTGAAGAGCTCCGTCGGAAATCCGTCGGCGCCATCTGCTTTTTTGTATTTCAACCGCGATATTGTTCTTATTACTTCGGTTTGGCTTGGTGACGGTCAATCTAAACCATCGTCGACAATAGGCGTGATACCTTCACGTGCGCTGCTTCTAGAACCAGCTTTTGCTGGAAGTGTACTCTCCATATATGCAGCACACTCTGCCTATCTGTAACCCGATTTCCTTCCTTGTCCTTATAGGAGGTGAGCCTATTACCACAGCCTTTTGCTCTTACTTTCTGGTAACATTTTCGTGCCTTACTCAATCCCTGCGTCGCTCTATATCATCGTTCCCCCGTTCCTTCATGTGACGTTTTTTTTCGTTTAAATAGCTGTCTCGCCTGTTTTACTGCCTCCTTGTGCCGTTTCCTAACAGCCCTAGTTAAAATTTGGTTGAAGCGTTGCCCTTTAAGCAGCATTCTTCTTCTCAGACGGTATGCGATATTTTTCATCGTACAAGGATACTTCTGAGCGTGGCTTTTCATATCCTAGCACGGTTGTTGTGGCGGTTACTATGGAATGCGCAATATGCTGCCACTGTGTATCGGGAACGTCAGAAGTAGAAGTTGGTAGAGCTGGTTGGAATAGGCAGTAGCTATCTCTGGGTTTGCAGCTTCGCGATGTTCAGCTTTCTTTGTGTTTGGTTACGTGCGTTTTTCGTTCTGCTCAATCTTGTGTGCACCTTGGCTGCAACCAGGTATTGACCCGATACATTATTATAACACGCACGTCCATGACACTAGATGCATGCCTGCCATCAATATCCGCATGATTAATTTGACTTTTGGTGTTTTGATCGGGGGATATCCAAGTTGCCTTGTGGATACCTTTGTGCTGGAATCTGGTTCCATTCACTACCATGTTCCTTCCCGCTGCGAAGCTAACAAACCTAAACTTGTTGTCTGACGTGCCGGTATGCAGGCTGAATTTATCGATCGATGGACCAAAAAACATCTTCTCTTCCTATTTTTGCATTAAAATCTCCCAGAACGATTTTAATGTCGTGGCCAAGGCAGCGGTCGTATATTTCCTCTAGGCCCTCGTAAAATGTATCTTTATTCTTATCGTCTATATCTTTCGTCGGGGTATGAGCACAAATCAGCGTGATGTAGAAATATTTAGCCTAGATGCGGATTGTGACCATTCGATCACTAACAGGATTGAACCGCGAGACAAGGGGGGCTACTATGTAACTCGATTCGAAAGTTAAATATTACGAATTCGGATTTTCCCTACCAACTAACTCGAATTCGCAAATACATTTCCTACTTTCGAGTTTCCATATCCGATTATCGGATACTCATACTCTACTTTCGGATATGCATCACTATGTATTTCGAATTTAGATGTCAGAGTCGGTCGAAAGTTGACATTTGTACTCGTTTGATGTTTAGTTAACGGAAGGCAAGTGGATATAGACGAGAAAAATTATAAGCTTGCAAAAAGGAAATTCGACCATGAACTTAAATTGGACGTTGAAAATAAAAAACTTAAAGTTGCAAAACTCGAATTAAAGAAAGAGATGATAGAAATTAAAGAAAAATCGAATTTAGTATTTTTCAATCTTTTTGTAAAGTATGTAAGTGTTATATTAGTACCTAAGCCTTTTCCTTGCCTTAAACCATTATAAATGAATTAATGAAAAGAACATCAGTGAAAATAAATGAATTGCTATTTTATAAATTGTTTTTTATTTGATTTCTTAAAGCTTGAGCTAAGGCTAAGAACTGATTTCAGAATCTGAAACAGCGGTTGAGGTCAATTCCATTTCTTCTTCATTATTCGGTATTTCTGGAGGTGGTTCGACATTATGCTCCAAACAAATATTGTGTAATGCACAGCATACATTCAATATTTGTGCGACCTTTTCCGGTGCATAATGCAATTCTCGTGCTGCGAGCAAGCAACGAAATCTTCCCTTCAATACACCAAACGCACGCTCAATTATAGATCTTGCCTTACAAAACCGCTTGTTAAATCTGCTTTCCGCAGAATGTTCATTGGCGCTCCTATACGGTGTAAGGATCCATGGCTCCAATGGGTACTCAGTCTCCTACGAAAAAAAAAAGATTTTAAATAAATAATAAATAGCAGTTAAATAATTAAATTACCTATTAGCCACGATGACTTGTCGCCATTAACAAATGCATTCTTCATAAATAGACGTTAATCTGACAGGCTCCATACGTGAGAGTCGTGTGATGCTCCTCCATAACATCCATTCACTGCTCTTATGCGCATTGTATGATCGCATATCTTAAATAACAAAGAAGGTTGCAAAACGTGGCATGGGTGAACGATGTCCTCCCCTCAATAACATAATAGCCCATACAACAATGATATATCATATTGCAAAATACTTACAACCATTGCATTTATGCTGTGTTTGAGTTTCCGGTTGAAAACCAAGTGCTCGTTTTTAGATGGCCTGACCATTTGGATGTGAGTACCATCAATAGCTCCTAATATCCCTGGAATTCCAGACGTGGCATAAAAGGAGTTTTTAGCAGCACGTTTTTCGTCTTCGCTCATGACGAAATTTATGTGCTTTGAGCACAACACATTCTCTATAGCATTGCATACTTCCTTGATACAGTTTGACACAGTTTGTTGTGCCAAGCCAGCAAACCGGTCTTGACCGATTTGGTGTTGGTACCCACCTTGCCCAAGAAACTTCAGTGTAGCACCCAATTTGATTGTGGGTGTTACACCAGTCGATCTCATGGTTGTTGGCAGCTCCGAACTAATGCTCTCCAGCACATAGTTAAATGCTTCCTTGTTAAGCCGAAAATTTCGCACAAACCTGCAAATATAAACACGTTAAAATATGTACACACATATAACATATTTAACAAATTGTTACTTACATTGCATCCGTCAACTGCATAAAGTCTACACCATCGCGTAAGATTTTACGTTCCAATCGCTCGTCTTCACTTTCTAACCAAAGGGCAACCGAATCCATTTTTATAAGAAACAAATATTTCTTGTTAACTTTTATTTTTATTGTTTTGTTATTTTTGATATTTTTGCGTAGGAAATGCTGCCAACTTTGAATAATACATTCGAAAGTACTGCCAAAAATAGTTCCAATTAGTGGCAGCACTTTTCACTCGATCCGAAAGTGTTACATGGTAAGAGCTCAAATTCGGATCGAATACAACTTTCGAGCTGTTCGAACTTTCGAATCGAGTTACATAGTAACCCCCAAGATGTTTGAGTCTCTCGCCAACTACAAATCTACATCAAAATTCGTGCTTTTCGGCATGGCAGCTGTAATAGATGTCGCAATTTTTACGTCGAGAGCATCCTTGCCCTGTTCATCTCATCTGCTGGATTTCGGTGATGTCAGTCTTATATTTTTTGAAGACATTTGCCAGTCAGATAGTGGCACCTTCTCTATAGAGAGTGCGAAAGTTCCAGGTGCATATTCTTAAATCATGGTCCCTATTACATTTGCGGGGGTTTATTACTTTTTCTTTCTCGGTAACTATTGACACAAATTTGGTATTCTGAAGGAAATGTGACGACGACGTTGAATCGAAACGACTCTGAATCAGTCGTCACAGTTGTTAGTAACGACTTGAAACTATCTAAAGGAATAAGTTAATTATTGTAAATTTAAAAATTTTTTGTTTGTTTCCAGTTGTATCCAATGTGGACAAATGACCTCTCTAATGCATTCAGGTTTTCGACATGAATCTTGCAGCTACTGGCTGCACTTACACTTAGGTTGTAAGGCCCCTGTCCAAAGGACCTCAATGTTGCTGACCCCTTAATTATGGCTGAAACATATGTCCTGAGTTCACTTTTCACTATAGCTACTATTTCTTCCATAGGTAATTAATTTCTGCCTTATTTAGACTAAAGTGGTTCTAGAATCTAAAAAAAGTTGGAAGGCCGGCCGGCCAACAGGTAACCTCAAATTACGATTTTAACACCGATGTACGTACTTGTTATTTGGCAAGTTTAATATATTGGATCATTGTCGAAGTATTTTCCTTTCCAGTATAATATTATTCTTACTTTCCTCATGGCCGGAATCTGAATAGGACATAAAAATATTTTTTCAAAAAACACAATAAAAATCAAAATAAATCACCTGATTTACAAATGCTAGTTACATCAGCTGTTGTTTTTTTTTTTTATGTTATCGATAAGCAGTCGACGTAGTCTCATTGTAGTTACAGAATACCAAAATAGCACGACGGTGTTGAATCGAAGTGATGCCGACGACGACAACGGGAATAGGGGTGATTGTTTTTATACACGAATTTTATTATTTTCTCATAGTTTTTATATTTTTTTCCTATTAAATTTTAATTATTTGTAGCCTGGCAGAGTATTTTGTCGGAATGTCGTTAATTCCATTAAATCAAAATTCCTAAAATTAGTCTCGTTAAATTTTTCAAAATTTATTCCGATCTTAAGTCAACTTTTAACAAAATAAAAACCCATTTATTGTTATGTTTTGGAGTAGTTTGAAAAATATATATTTTGATTAATATCTGTTTATAGTTTTCTTTCTTAAATCTTTGTTTATTCGTTTATCCCAGATAATTTTTTTTCTTTTTTACTCTTATTTTCTATAATTTTTTTCCACTTAAAGTTATTTTTTGTGGCTAGGGACAATATTGTCGCAATGTCGGCTATTGCCCTGGCCAAAAATTCAAATCTCTTTAAAATTTCCCACCAAACATATTTCCTCTTTTTGCCCTTTCTTCCAAGTCACCAACCAAGTGACGACCCCCTTTTCAGCCCTCATCCCATAATGAAAACACATGTATTTCTATGTTTTAGAGTAGTTTGGAAAATATATATTTTGATTGATTTCTTTTTTATATTTTTCTTATTCTCTTGATTTTTTTTATCATAGATAAAATTTTTTATTTTTTTCTTCTCATAGTTTTTTTTTCTCATTCAAGTATTCTATTTTCATTTAATAGTAATAGATAACATTATACAGAGTGAAAAAAGTTGATTTTTCTTGTTGTTGTTCAGTTTTTTCATATTAAATAGTAAAGATATAAAATAAATTAAATATTTTGTTTTAAATGTTTACATTTTAGTTTTATAAAGAATTTTTTATATTTTGCAAGAGTTTTGACAAAAAAGAAAAAAAAAGGAAAAATTAAAAAAAAAACAGAAAATAAAAACAAACAAAACTTAAATATCACAGTTTACATTTTTTTATATACTAAATAAAACATATACATAATTATATATTTTAAGCAAATCTATAATAATAATTAATAAAAAAAAAAAAAAAAATACAGTAAAGATACGTAGAAATGACTTAAAAGCTATAAGATCTCTAGATAAAGATCTGCAGAGAGAGAGAGTGAGTGAGTTGGTGAGGAAGGAAAGATGCATTAAAAATATTGCGATCTGTGTAATACTCAAGCTAAAATTTTGTTGTTTTTTATAATAGAAAAAAAACCAAAATTATTTAAATTTGAATATGTGTTTGTTTTAAGGAAATTGTTACAAATTTAAAGTGAAAATTTTCAAGGATTTGTGTGTAGAAAGGCAATTTTAAATTATTTTACAATTGTAGCAGAGATTTTTAGTTCTGACTTTTTGTTTTAAGTTTTACATTATTAAATGGAGTTTAATTGTTGGTTTTTGTTTTGGAATGACATTTATATGTTGCATTTAATTGAAATTTACTTGGCTTTTCTTGAAAAAACCCTTTGCACAATCTTAAGTCTTTCTAAGATGTTAAGGTAATTTGTTTTAAATGTTGTGTTTTGCCCTTTTACCAATTTTGGGGTGAACTTAATTAGTATTCATATAGGGTTAAGGGTTTGAGTGGCATAGAGCAGTATCTATCTTGATGTGACTAAAGTTGACCAATGAGATTTTTTGTTAATGTTGTTGTGTTTCTTTTAATTGGTTCTCCTTACTGCGCCACTGTGGGCATAAGATTGGCAAAGTTGGTGATTTGTTGATGTTGTTGTTGTAGATTCAATAGATCAGAGGCATTGCAGATTTGTAACTGCAAAGCCGACGCCGTCGAGGGGCTAATTTGTACTGTAGCTGTGGCGGTGCTAGTAATAGAGGTGGTGGCTGGTTGAGAGGTATAGGTGCTGGTGCTGTTGTTGATGGCTGTGTTGCAAGCGGCTGCTGGTGCTATGGGTCTTAAATGTTGCATTATCTGTTGTCCGACAGCGTTGACCGACGAACTGTCTACAAGATTGGTCGCTGCACTACTACTGGGCATGGCTGAAGTAAGACCTCGGGCGCTATCCTGTCTCTTGGAGGCGTGTCTTTTGACATGCTTCGACAAATGATCGCTGCGCATAAATTTCTTATCGCACACATGACACACGAACTTTTTCTCTCCCGTATGTGTGCGCTTGTGTCGGGAAAGTTCATCGGATCTCGAGAACCGCTTGTCGCAGTTCTCCCATTTGCATATGAAGGGCCGTTCACCGGTATGGACTCTTTGGTGGGCCTTTAAATGGCTGGACTTGAAGTAGTTTTTACCACAATCCGGATGATTGCACTCGTAAATGCGTTTGCGTTCGGCAGCAGGAACATTAGAATTCGCACAGGGGTTCGACGAGGAAGATGAGGACAACTTGGAGTTTGGCCCCTGGAACATTGGCTCACAAGTCAGGGCGGGTAGTGTAGCCGTCGCCACCAGGCTGGTTGAGTCCGTAGTAAGAGGGCGGGTTGTGGTCAAACTCTGCAACAGGACATTGGGATTTAACAGCACAAATTGAGGTGGCAATAATGTGGAATTGACTGCAGCAGACGCATCTGTTGTAATGTAATTAGCTTTAGGAGCAATGACTTGGTAATGCATAGTAGCAGGGCTACTGCTAGCAGCGGTAGCATTAGGTATAGCCACCGGCTTATTAACCAGCGACAATTTTGTTAAGGGCGAGGTGAAACGAAATTGGGTTTCGGCGGTAGGCAACTCTTCTGCTTTGGTTTCTAATACTTTTACTGGTCTCTCTTCTATGTGTGCGGGTTTAATATCTTGTATTGAATCCGTATCGGACATTTCTGTGGTTTCGGTGGCCGTTCGTTTGCGATTCATTTTAAATTTCAAACTACGCCACACATTGGTCTGGGAGCAATCATCATCGGTGCTGTAGACCGATGAAAATGAAGAGCAGGAAGCTGATGATGAAGACGCCAAAGATGACGCCGAAGATGAGCAGGAGGAGGAAGAGGAGGCAGATGATGATGACGACGACGTAGATATAGTCGATGGAGTTTGTGATATTGTGGAGATGGTAGAAGAACATGAATTTTCATCTATAGCCGAGCAAATACCCGAACTATTGACGTGCATTATAACGCTGGCCCGTTGTTGTTGTGCCATGGCTGCGGGTGTGGGTGTAACTGCAGGCGTGGGTAGTTCCAATTTTTGTTTCTTACACGCTGGTGGTTTGGCACACTCCACATCATCTTCGGTATCTGAGGGTTGGGGTGTAATGATACCGGTTTGTTGCTGCGCTGAATTATTGCCTAATTTCAGTTTTTGCTGATCCAACTGCAGTTGGAGTTTAGCTTTCAGCAGCTTTTCGTCCAGTGTGTTGGAGGATTTCAAAGGGTTCTGGAAAAGAGAACAGATAGGAGAAGGTGTTTTATTAGTAAAATGGTAATAAACAAAAATAATTAATGGTTAAACATTAAAAAACTTAAAATTTTTAAAATTTGATGTTAAAAAAAAAATTAAAAATCTTTGAAATTAGAAATCGTGAAAACTTAAAAATTTCATATTCAAATTTTTATAAAATTGAAAACAAATAGTACTTATTTAAATAAAAAAAAATAATGATTAAAAAAAACTTAAATTCTTATAAAAAATTAAAAAAATTGAAATTCTTAAAAAAGATTTAAATTTGAAATTTGTAAAAACAAATTAGAAATTTTTTAAAAATTTGAAATTGTAAACAAAATTGTAAAATAAGAAATTGAAATGGTAAAACAAATATAAAATTAAAATTTTTAAAATTTAAATTTATTTAAAAAAAATGAAAAATTTTAAATTGTAAAAATATGTATTTACTTTAAAAATATTTCTAAATTTGTAATAGTACTTATTTAAAAAAATAAATAAAATTGGAAATATTGAGAAATTTGAAATTCTTAAAATAATAGAAATTTTCAAAAATTTTAAATTGTAAAACAAAACCAAAAATTAAAAATTTTAAACAAAAACCTAAAATTTCAAAAATTTAAAATTGCAAACAAAAATTAAAAATTTTTAAAAAATTTTTGTTTACAATTTAAAATTAAAGATTTTTTTACAATTGTAAATTTTTAAAATGTTTAATTAACAAAAATTTTAAATTGTAAAATATTTCGAAATTTTGAATATTTTTTGCATTAATATTATTGTAAAAATATTGATAAATTTGAAATTCTTAAAATAATGGAAGTTTTCAAAAATTTTAAATTGTAAAACAAAATTAAAAATTTTAAACAAAAACCTAAAATTTTAAAAATTTATAATTGTAAACAAATATTAGAAATTTTTAAAATTTTTTGTTTACAATTTAAAATTAAGATTTTTTTACAATTGTAAATTTTTAAAATGTTTAATTAACAAAAATTTTAAATTGTAAAATATTTCGAAATTTTAAAAATTCTAAATTTTCAATATTTTTTGCATTAATATTATTGTTAAAAGATTGAGAAATTTAAAATTCTTAAAATAATAGAAATTTTCAAAAAATTTTAAATTGTAAAACAAAACAAAAAATTAAAAATTTTAAATAAAAACCTAAAATTTTAAAAAATTTAAATTGTAAACAAAAATTAAAAATTTTTAAAAAAAATGTTTGTTTACAATTTAAAATTAAAGATTTTTTTACAATTGTAAATTTTTAAAATGTTTAATTGACAAAAATTTTAAATTGTAAAATATTTCGAAATTTTAAAAATTCAAAATTTTGAATATTTTTTGCATTAATATTATTGTAAAAATATTGAGCCTAACCAATAAAGTGTTTTTAGGTAGGACAATGCAAAATTTGTTTTTTTTTTTATTTTTCTCAGTCTTCTACGATAAATTATAGAAGAGCTCATGTAGCGCGCGTTACACCTTCTTTATACACGTCTCTATGCCATATTTTGCTCTAGTTCTATACAAACAACTTTAAAGTGAACACTTGCCCTTATAGGTGCCCACTATGCCCACAGTTCGTATAGTTGCCACACCTTGTTGCAAGCGATCTCGGGTGGTGAATATACACTTCATACACATGGTTGTTGTCTGAGCTATAATATCGTTATATAGTACTTAATTCAAACTCTTTAAAATATGTCAAACATTTATTCAAATCAAATTTTGTATTCAAATTTAAAAATAAAACCAAATATGTCAAATGAGTCCTTTCTATATTAACCTGCATTCTCGAAAAATCTCATGAGTCCTAATCTCACGGATTAGCTTTACTGTTTCTACCTATCTAGTATTTTCTAAAATCATTTGTAGTGCCTTTTGACGACGCTCTCACAATTCACCATGTTGTGGCTGTCTTTGCTATGTATTTGAATATACTATTAACCGCCTTTTTCACAATTCACAATTTCCATGTCATTCCCCCAATTTGACCCAGGAGAAGGAAATTCATTCGGTTCCCATACACTTCATTCACTAAAAAACCTAGGTAAAGAAAAAATTTGTGTCAAAACGACATATAAATACGTACAATGCACGTTTACACCAGGCGCACAGCAGTGAACCACAAAGGGTGACATGAAATCTTTCAAGCGAAATGCAAACAAATGTTTGTAGAAGAATGTAGAGAAAACCCGAGAGAGAGATACCAAAACAGCACATGCGCTAAATAACAACGCCATTCTTACTCACATTGCCATACACTCACTCACTCCATTCCTCCTACCTCTTTAGTATACTACAATACAACAAATAGATTTTGTTATTGAGGCGTCTAAAAAAAAAACAAACAGCCTTATTATGTGTGTGTGTGTATATGTGTATCTGTGTTGTGTATAACTGCGGTAGCACGCGTTCATTGCATGATTTCATGTCATGCCTATTTATTGTTGTTGTTTTTCCTACGACCACGATTGTGAGTGTCGTCTCAAAGGTCTTTTTAGTAGGCGACGACGTCATTGTAGAGTTAAAATAAATGTTTATTTTTAACAATAATAGAGCAACAGCCAGTCGTCGTACGAACGAAACACTATTTTTTGCCAACATCATGATGATGCCAGCAAGTGTATTAGCAAGCATAAGAAGAAGAGGAATAATATTCGCATATATGACCAAGTACGTTAAACAGGCTTGGCCCCTGTTTAGCGCGCCAAGTTTTTGTGTTTTTTCACCAAAGAACAACAAAAACCACATCAACCAAACACTCCCTCTTTTGTGATATGAACAGGCCAACAGCAAACCCAGACAGATGTAGCAACAACACAACAACAATAGCCCAAAAGAAAACGAGTTAACTACGTCAACAATAAACAAGAAATTTCTAAACCCATGAACCAAAGAAACACAACAGCAACGCATACATTAAAATGAGCATGTATGTATTTTATATCTGTGTTTGTTTTTTTTTTCAATGTTGTTTCAAATGGTTACTGTTGTTGCCTATAACATCTAGCGATACATCCGCAAGATACCATACCCCCAATTGCAAACACATACACACGTGCGCTCATGTGCTGTCAATAAAACTCTCTTTGTATAGACTTCGTGAGTATCGCTATACCCTCCGTTCCAGTTACTCGACTAAGTTTTATTTCCCTCTTCAATTCCTCTCTCTGCATTTATTTGATATTGTTTTCATTTACAATGTTGTTGTTTTTGTTTTACTTTGGTTTTGCATTGAGTCCAATGTACGTACGTTAGGTCGTTTGTGTACATGTTTATATCTATACTTAGTATACACACACACACACTCGCACACACATAATTCACACAGGTCTGGCTGTTGTGACTGTGGCGATGGCGTAGTTGTTGTGGCTGTTGGCATTGTTGTATCACTCATCCACTTCATGGTTGTTCACTCGATGTTCACGTGAACACCAGCTGATAGACGACTGACTGCTGCGTGATCAAATGCCTGTGCATGTGTTAGACAAAGATGCAAGACATTTGTTTTCAAACTTTATACAAGCCAGACAGAGAAGAGATGCGAATATTTATAGGTAACACAGAAAGACGTACGTACAAAAAAAAAAATAAATGATGTGTAATAAAAAAAAACAACAACATACAGAAATAAATAAAATAATAAGGGGACAGACCAACAAACGCCTCTATATTTTTTTTTTAAAAATAGTCATCATCGTCATATAATGAAATTATTTAAATATTAACTTATGCTCAAGTTTATTGTAATCTTTGTTTGGTTTTTTTTCTTGTTGTTGTTCGTGTGGTGATTCGTCATAAATTCTGCTGGAGATATCAATTTTGTTTTTTTTTTTTTTAATTTAAACTTTTTGGGGTGTGGAGGGGTAAGGCTCAAACGTGTTGCGGAATTGTTTTCCATGTTTTTTTGAGGGCAAATTACAGAAATTTTAGATTTTTTGAAGAAATTTTTTTTTTATGGAATTTTTATAAAATTAAATAAATATTTAAATAAATAAAATTAAAAAAATTAATAAAATACAAAAATTTATTGATAGATATGTATTAAAAATATATAAGAAAAATAAATTGATTAATGAAAATAAAATATATTATCTTTTTATGTAAATAAAATACATTATTTTTTATTAAATTTAAAGAAAATTATATAAAAAAAATTAAAAAAAAAAATTTTAAAATATATAATTTTGAATAAAAATAAAATACAAAATTTTTTAAAATTTATTAAAAAAATATAAATCAGTTAATTTTTGAATAAAAATAAAACACAAAAAAATTTAAAAATTGTTTAAAAAAAAAATTCAGAAATAAAAATTAAAAATTGAATTTAAATAATAACAAATAATAATTATAATATGTATTTAAAAAAATATAAACCGATAATATTTTGAATAAAAATAAAATACAAAATTTTCTTATGTATTAAAAAAAAATTAATAAATAAAATTTTGAATTAATATAAACTACAAATTGTTTAAAAATGTAGTAAAAATTGAAAAAATAACATTTTGAATAAAAATAAAATAAATCATTTTTTTTTAGTAAAAATAGAATACATTATTTTTATATATTAAATAAATTAATAAAAACAAAAGACAACATTTTTATAATATGTGCTAAAAAATATAATATTTTATAAAAATAAAATACAAAACTTTTTTATGTATTAAAAAATTTTAAATAAATAAAATACAAAATTTTGAAATGTATTAAACAAAAATACAAATTTTGAATTAAAAAAGTACAAACAAAAAAAATTTTAACTATATTAAAAAAATTTAAATAAATGATATTATGGATAAAAATAAAATAAAAAAATGTTTATATTAAAAAAAATTTAAATAAATAATATTATGAATAAAAATAAATTAAAAATTTTTTTTAAAGTATAATTTTTTTAATAATTTAAATTTAAAATTTTTTTTTTAAATAATTTAAATTTTTTAAAAAAAATAATTTTGAAAATATAAATTTTTTAAAAATATTATTATTTCAAAGCTTTTCAAACAATTTCAATATATTTCACTGATCTTGTAAATATGCATCTGTGGTACTATGTCATCCTCAAGTCTATGGGTGGACGGGAAGGGGGCTCGTCAGGTATATGGGTGTGGCAGGTACTAACCTAACCGGTAGAATTAGCGGAAATATACCGCCCAAGGCCAGTACAAGTTAAGCTGGGAAGTAAAAATACGCCTAAACTGAACGCGGCCTATACGACGTCTCTATAGACGCCTAATGGCTTCGTGTCCAAAAAACAATTATACATCATATATATTAAGTGACCTACATATCAAATATGGTACATATCAGGGACTTGTGAGCTATAGCCTACATTGTTGAAACTAACATGGCAATCAAATTGATGAAACTTTCATCTGTTTTTTATATTGGAATTTTTAATTAAAAATAAGAAAAATATAATGAAAAATTTAATTATTAAATATATTAAAAAAGATATATATATTTAATAATAAATTTTTTAAGTACCTAACAATATTTAAATTTTTTGCTTTTTAAAATATTTTATAATTTACAATATTGTTTATTTAATTTTTTTTTTGCTTTTTTAAATATTTTGAAATTTTTTGTTAAATTTAAAACATAATTTTAATTATTTTTTTAATTTTAATTTGCTTAAAAAATATTTTTTTTATTAAAAAAATTAATGCATTTTTATTCATTTTATTTTTATGTTATTATAATTAAAAATCATATTTAAAAATATTATTTTTTTTTGGTATTTTTAATTTAATTTTTTTTTTAATTTTGCAATTTTTTTTTAGTTCATATAATATTTTGAATTTATTTCTTTAATTTTTATTTATTTTATAATTTTTTATATATTAAAAAAACAAAAACAAAATTAACGCAAATTTTAATATTTAATTTCTGTTAAATTAAAAAAATATTTTTTTATTAAATATATCAATTAAAAAAATATTTTTCATATTTATTTTGTACATAAAAAATATTTTTTATTTTAATTCACATATTTTTTGTATTGTTGTTTACTTTTTTAAAAATTTTCTTTTAATTCGAAATATAATTTATATTTTTTCTAATTTTTTTTCATATAATACTAAATTTTTTATTGGTATTAAAAATTTTTTAAAATTATTATTTTATTTTTAATTAAATTTTTTTATATTTTATTTTAATTACTTAATTCCAAACATCTGAGAATTTAATACATATTTTTATAATTTTTTAAATAAATTTTTTCAAATTTCATATTTTTTTTCAAAATCTCCTGAATTTTATTCCTTATAATTTAATTATTTTTTATTAATTCTTATTATTTTTTTTTAATTCTTATTATTTTTTTTAATTAAAAAAAATTCCTGCATTTTTGCCTTATAATTTAATTTTTTTTATTATTATTTTTTTTACTTACATTTTCATTTTTGTTTTCGCACAAGGGCGGTGTGGCCGGGGGTGAGGGTAATAAAGTAATATCCATTTTGTAATGATGATTGTTGTTATAAATTCCACAGGATTATTAAAATCTTGAGATTGTTATTGGGGTAATTCTGGTTTTTTCAAATAAAATCCAGTATTCCGTTTTAAATTCACTTTGTTTTTCAGTTAAATTTGAGTTGTCAATCTTAGGGTTTTCCGTGTGTAAAGTATTTAGCAATGAGAGCTTTTCTTTTTGTAGTTTATTACTTAGCAAATTCACTTTTCTTGTTGTATACTACAATTGTTTTAGTTAATTTTAGTATTTGTGTTCTTTTTTCTATTTAAAATTCTTTTTTTTTTCTTGGTTCACTTTCTTGTAAAGCACATACGGCGGAGCGCTCAGACACTCGCAGACAACCGTTCCGTTGAACAATCAACAAACGAATGAAAACATTTCACAGTTCCATTTCAAAAAGTTAAGTTGCCTGCCTTGCCTGGTCTCGTCTGGCATGGCCTGGCCTGGCCACCGGGGGATTGCGCTAAGTGAGCGTAAAGCAGCGTGAGCGTTTAGTTTGTTGGGTGTAGTAGAGTAGAGTAAAGTAGTGAGTGGCCAGAAAGAAGTGTCGTCAGCAGCAGCAGCAACAACAACAACACACAGCGGTGTGTGTCTCATTGAAAAAGAAGGCTCGTTTGCTCGAACAATGTTTGCTCCCCTGCACCCTCCCACCGCCCTTCTTCACTAGCCATAGGTAGTGAGCTATAGTACTAGCAGTCATATTTATTATGTATCTGCATCTGTGGCTGTGCGGTCTTGCCTCGTCTGTATCTGTTGCGATACATTTAGTCGGTCGGTTTTGGTTTTTTTGCGGACTTTGTAGTGGGGTGTTGTTTGTACGACGAGTACTTCGCGTTCGTTAACAACAAAATTTCGTACCGAATGTTTGAGATTTGTGTTGCAGAATGTTCAGGTCGCTACTAGCTGCTGCTGGCCCTCGTTTTAAGGCGTTCAGTGGCGGCATCAGCTTGTTTCTTCTGGTTGTTGTGGGCAGGATTTGTTTGAGATGCGACGTCATCGTTTAGTGTTAAATATTTGTTTATAATTAGATTTGTTTTATTTAAGCTACATACATAGTATATTATTAAAAATCTATTAAAATATACTTTTTCTGCTTGAATTAATTAGCGATTATTTGTTGTCTGGGTTTTTAATTATTGTGTTTTTTTATATATTTTTTTTTTATTTAAGATGAAGATTTTTTTGTTTGGTGTGAGTTTAATAAATTTGTTGTTTTTTTTTTAAACAGTTTCGTATATTTTATGATGACACTTTAAATGTGTTGTTTATGCGGCAATAAGCTATTAGCATTAAGTAGATACGTATGTTTGTATGTGTACCATTCACTAAATTCTTTTTTTATATCTATAGGTATGTAGGTGTATAACACCAAGCGACAAATCGACATATTTTATGAGCAAAAAAAAAAAATATTTTAAAAGTTAGCAACAATTTAATTATCATATTTTATTTATGTTTGTCATTCTGTGGCGTTTGATTAATTATTATTAAACCAAATTATAAACAAATCTAAAATTAGAGAACAAACGACAGCAACTACACTTTAAACAAAAAAGTGGGTTTCTACCCTTTTTACAGTTACTAAAGGACATCTAATGTAGTGATATTAGTGATAGAAGCGTAAAGTTCCAAAAATTACACAGTGCAACATTTCTAAGGTCATCGTCTGGTGCCGCCTTCGTACCCAGATATTTTTGAAGTATATACCGAGACTAAAAAAATCCCCAAAGGATTTGGCCCCATTACATCGAAACATTTTTTTATGGATACTCCAATATTTTCACCCCAACACAATGTTTTTATCATTTTTACAGAGTCCATATTTCATAAACTGTTCGGAATTCTTTCCTTTCGCCTTCGGCAAAGTTGTAGATCTAAACCAGAGCAAAAAAAGTCTCAAACAGACCGACCCAAAAAAATTGCATCCAGTGCATGAAAATTGCAAAAATTGGGAAAAAAGGAAATTTTTTTATGATGTTTTCCACACAAAACGTATTTCGTTGTACTCCGTGGCGTATGAATTATGTGGAATATTACTTGTTATAATCAGCGTTTGAAAAAAACTCACAAATGTGCACAAAATGTATGCAAAACTCTTTTCATGAGAGTGTTTGAGAGGTAAATGTGACACAAACTCTGTACCGTTGAGCATGTTAACATGCAAACACATCTCGCTAAGTGTCGGAAAACGATGTTGCTCTTTTTTCTGACTCCCGTCGTGTGTGCCATAAAGATGACACAACTCATATGTGCACTGAGAAACGAAAATACCCAAACACGGAGTAACACATGAATATTCATATAGAGAAAAAAACACATACATACATATATTTACACATATACAGCTATATTTCTTCTTCTTCTCTACCAATCTTTTAGTGTCGCTCGTTTATGTGTGCACACCATCTTTGAGTGCTCAGGAAAAAATTGTACAAAAGAGTTTTGTTATGTGTTGACTCTGTGTGCGGAGCATCTTCGATCATTAAACTCTTGTGTTTTGAGTTCGCCTGCGCTCATTACCGACGTTTAAAATGTGTTGAGCAGAGTGTTTTGGAGTCTTTTCAATCCCTGGTTATAATCATAATTTTATGCTGAAAATATCATGAAAAAATAGCCTTTTTTCTCATATTTTTACAATTTTCTAGATGCAATTTTTTTGGGTCGGTCTATTTGAGACTATTTTTGCTGTGGTTTAGATCTACAACTTTGCCGAAGGCGAAAGGAAAGAATTCCGAACAGTTTATGAAATATGGACTCCCTAAAAATGGTCACAAAATCGTATGGCGGTGAAAATATTGGAGTATCCATAAAAAAATGTTTCGATGTAATGGGGCCAAATCCTTTGGGGATTTTTTTAGTCTCGGTATATACTTCAAAAATAGCTGGGTACGAAGGCGGCACCAATTTATGTGTTGCACTGTGTTATTATTTGAAATCAATATCAAACGAGGGTCTATGTATGTACACCAGAATGAATGGGTCAATTTGTATGGAGTTAAATAAATCACTAAGCGGCTATAAAAATCTTAACCTATGATGAATTTTAAGGAAATTTGCCCATGAAACCATGGGTCTAAAATCAAATTCGAGCCCCCGGTTTTTAACGAGAAGATTCAAATATTTCAAACTTTAATATAAATTAGAGTTGGTATAGTGCACGAGTTTTCGATTTCGATACAGCTCACCCCATAATTTTGTGCAGTAGGAAAGAATAACACAGTGGAACACACTTTTTCGGGGAAGAATCAAAACAATATCAATTGATAGCATTTGACCTTGGTAACAAATTCTAAAACTCCATTTTGCTTCACAACTAAATTCTAAGGTGTTTGGAATTAAGTGATTCAAATTAAAATATAAAAAACAAAAATTTAATTAACAAAATAAAGTAATAAGAAAAATAACGATTTTAATAAAATTTTAATCAAAAATTCCAAAAAAAAATTTTTTAGAAACTAAAAAATTAAATTAAAAATTATTTTTTAGATTAATAAAAAAAATCATTAAATTTCTTTAATAAAAAAAATATTTGTCTTTCGGAAAAAATTAGAATTTAAATAAAAATTATGTTTTGAATTAAATAAAATATTTAAAAAAGTAAACAAAATATAATTTTAAAATTAATATAAAATACAAAATGTATTTAATTAAATGTGAATTAAAATAAAATTAATATTTTTGAATGAAAATAAAAATTTTATTACTATATTTAATAAAAAAAAATATTAACAGAAATTAAATATTCAAAATGCATTAATTTTATTTTTTTTCAACAAAAAGATTATTATTCGGCTTAAAGAATAATAATTAAAAAATAAATTGAAGTTATGTTCTGATTTAAATAAAAATTTTAAAATATTAAAATAAAACAAAAAACAATATAAATTTTAAAATATAAAAAAAAATATTTCTTAAAAAGTACTATTTTTTAAAGAACAAATTGAAATATTAAATAAAAAAAATATTTTTTATAAAATACTAATTATTAAAAAACAAATTTAAATTTTAATTAAAATAATATTTTTTAATTAAATAAAGTATTAAATATTTAATGCATTTATTTTTCTTAATAAAAAAAATTTTACAATCTAATAAAATTTGAAGAAATAATTTGAAATTATTATTTGAACTAAATAAAAATTGAAAAATTACAAAACAAAAAAAAATTATTGTAATATTAAAAATACAAAAACAATAATTTTTTTTTAAATATAATTGTGACAGTGGTTTGAAATTTAATTTTTTATGTCAAAAGTCGAATGAAAGAATGGAAAATCATGTGTAAAAATACACATGGGATAGTTCATGATTTCGGGGACCTATATGAAAATTTTTCGGGAATATTTTAACCCTTTAGCTTCCACCTGTATAGGACATTTTAGGCCCAATTTTGGAAAATTGCTTAACTTTCAACTTTGCACGTGGGCAAGAAGCAGTGTAGTTTTTGCTTTTTGATACAACAGCAGAACTTTTAAGTACAAAAAAGTACTTTTAGATTTAATTAAAAAGATTTTTGGCCCAATTATAGTACATTTTGGTACAATAAATCGTCCTATTTGGTACTATAAATTGAATTGTACTATTTGGTACAACAAAAGTACTATTTGGTGCAATACTACTTGGTACAGTAAACGTACTTTTTGGTTCCAACAACAAACTACAATAAAATGTACTTTTTGGTACCATTAAAGTACTTTTTGGTACAATAAAGTGTAGTTCTGAATGGTTGCATAAATTGTACTCCTTGGTACAGTAAATGTACTCTTTGGTACTAACAACAAACTACAATAAAATGTACTTTTTGGTACCATTGAAGTACTTTTTGGAACAATGAAGAGTAGCGCTGAGTGGTTGCATAAATTGTACTCCTTGGTACAGTAAACGTACTCTTTGGTTCGAACAACAATCTTCAATAAAATGTAATTTTTTACAATTAAGTGTACTTTCTAATGCAATAAATCAATACAAAAATTTTTAGCACAATTTAAGTACTTATTTGTACAATAAAAGTAGATTTTGGTACAATAAATCGTCTTATTAGGTACTATACATTTAATTGTACTATTTGGTACAACAAAAGTACTATTTGGTGCAATACATTATACTACTTGGTACAGTAAACGTACTTTTTGGTTCCAACAACAAACTACAATAAAATGTAATTTGTGATACCATTAAAGTACTTTTTGGTACAATAAAGTGTAGTTCTGAATGGTTGCATAAATTGTACTCCTTGGTACAGTAAATGTACTCTTTGGTACTAACAACAAACTACAATAAAATGTATTTTTTGGTACCATTAAAGTACTTTTTGGTACAATAAAGTGTAGTTCTGAATGGTTACATAAATTGTACTGCTTGGTACAGTAAATGTACTCTTTGGTACTAACAACAAACTACAATAAAATGTACTTTTTTACCATAAAGTGTACTTTCTAATGCAATAAATCAACACAAAATTTTTTGCACAATTATAGTACATTTTGGTACAATTAAAGTACTTATTTGTACAATAAAACTAGATTTTGGTACAATAAATCGTCTTATTTGGTACTATAAATTGAATTGTACTATTTGGTACAACAAAAGTACTATTTAGTACAACACATTGTACTCCTTGGTACAATGAACGTACTTTTTGGTTCCAACAACAAACTACAATAAAATGTACTTTTTGGTACCATTAAAGTACTTTTTGGTACAATGAAGTGTAGTTCTGAATGGTTGCATAAATTGTACTCTTTGGTTCTATCAACAATCTACAATAACCATAAAAATTCTTTTAGGTACAATAAATTGTACAAGTGTACAACTAAAGTACTTTTTTGTACAATTTAAGTAGATTTTGGTACGATAAATTGTACTTTTGGTAAAATAAAATAACTTTTTAATGCAATAAACGAAGTTTTTGGTACAATAAATCGTCCTATTAGGTACTAACCTTTTGGTACAATAAATTGTACTTTTTGGTACAATTAATTGTACTATTTGGTATAATGCTATATATAGTGCTAAGTGGTTGCATAAATTATACTTCTTGGTTCTAACAACAATCTACAATAAAATTTACTTTTTGGTACAATAAAAGTACTTTGTGGTACAATAAAGTGTGCTTTCTAATGCAATAATTCAATAAAAATAATTTTTGGCACAATTATAGTACATTTTGATACAATTAAAGTACTTATTTGTACCATAAAAGTAGATTTTGGTACAATAAATCGTCCTATTTGGTACCATAAATTGTACTGTTTTGGTACATTGAATTGTACTTTTGGTACAACAGAAGTACTATTTGGTACAATACATTGTACTCCTTGGAACAGTAAACGTATTTTTTGGTTTCAACAACAAACTAAAATAAAATGTACTTTTTGATACCATTAAAGTACTTTTTGGTACCATTAAAGTACTTTTTGGTACAATGAAGTGTAGTTCTGAGTGGTTGCATAAATTGTACTCCTTGGTACAATAAATGTACTCTTTGGTTCTAACAACAAACTACAATAAAATGTAATTTTTTCTACCATAAAAGTACTTTTAGGTACAATAAATTGTACAAGTGTACAATTAAAGTACTTTTTTGTACAATTTAAGTAGATTTTGGTACGATAAATTGTACTTTTGGTAAAATAAAATAACTTTTTAATGCAATAAACGTAGTTTTTGGTACAATAAATCGTCCTATTAGGTACTATAAATTGAACCTTTTGGTACAATAAATTTTACTTTTTGGTACAATTAATTGTACTATTTGGTATAATGCTATATATAGTGCTAAGTGGTTGCATAAATTATACTCCTTGGTTCTAACAACAATCTACAATAAAATGTACTTTTTAGTACAATTAAATTACTTTGTGGTACAATAAAGTGTACTTTCTATTGCAATAAATCAATAAAAATAATTTTTGGCACAATTATAGTACATTTTGATACAATTAAAGTACTTATTTGTACAATAAAAGTAGATTTTGGTACAATAAATCTTCCTATTTGGTACTATAAATTGAATTGTACTATTTGGTACAACAAAAGTACTATTTGGTACAATAAATTGTACTCCTTGGTACAATAAACGTACTCTTTGGTTCTAACAACAAACTACAATAAAATGTACTTTGTGGTACCATTTAAGTACTTTTTGGTACAATGAAGTGCAGTGCTGAGTGGTTGCATAAATTGTACTCCTTGGTACAATAAACGTACTCCTTGGTTCTAACAACAATCTTCAATAAAATGTACTTTTTTACCATAAAGTGTACTTTCTAATACAATAAACCAATACAAAAATTGTTGGCACAATTATAGTAAATTTTGGCACAATTAAAGTACTTATTTGTACAATAAAAGTAGATTTTGGTACAATAAATCGTCTTATTTGGTACTATAAATTGAATTGTACTATTTGGTACAACAAAAGTACTATTTAGTACAATACATTGTACTCCTTGGTACAGTGAACGTACTTTTTAGTTCCAACAGCAAACTACAATAAAATGTACTTTTTGGTACCATTAAAGTACTTTTTGGTACAATAAAGTGTAGTTCTGAATGGTTGCATAAATTGTACTCTTTGGTTCTATCAACAATCTACAATAACCACAAAAGTTATTTTAGGTACAATAAATTGTACAAGTGTACAACTGAAGTACTTTTTTGTACAATTTAAGTAGATTTTGGTACAATAAATTGTACTTTTGGTAAAATAAAATAACTTTTTAATGCAATAAAACTAGTTTTTGGTACAATAAATCGTCCTATTAGGTACTAACCTTTTGGTACAATAAATTGTACTTTTTGGTACAATTAATTGTACTATTTGGTATAATGCTATATATAGTGCTAAGTGGTTGCATAAATTATACTCCTTGGTTCTAACAACAATCTACAATAAAATTTACTTTTTGGTACAATAAAAGTACTTTGTGGTACAATAAAGTGTACTTTCTAATGCAATAAATCAATAAAAATAATTTTTGGCACAATTATAGTACAGTTTGATACAATTAAAGTACTTATTTGTACAATAAAAGTAGATTTTGGTACAATAAATCGTCCTATTTGGTACTATAAATTTTACCTTTTGGTACCATAAATTGTACTGTTTTGGTACAATGAATTGTACTTTTGGTACAACAAAAGTACTATTTGGTACAATACATTGTACTCCTTGGTACAATAAACGTACCGTAAAATTTACTTTTTGGTACCATGAAAGTACTTTTTGGTACAATAAAGTGTACAAGTGTACAATTAAAGTACGTTTTTATACAATGTAAGTATATTTTGGTATGATAAATTGTGCTTTTGGTAAAAATAAAGTACTTTTTGATGCAACAAAAGTAGTTTTTAGTACAATAAATTGTCCTATTTGATACTATAAATTGAACTTTTTGGTACAATAAATTGTACTTTTTGATAAAATTAATTGTACTATTAGATATAACAAAAGTACTATTTGGTACTACATATTGTACTATTTTGTACAATAAAAGTACTGTTATTTGCTTTTAGGCGAATAAATTGTAATATTTGGTACAACAAAAGTACTATTTAGTACAAAAAGTTGTACTATTTAGTACAATAAAAGTACTTCTTGATACAATAAATTGTACTTTCTAATACAATAAATTGTACGTTTCGGTACAATCAAGTGTCCTTTTTGGTACAAAAAGTTGAACTGTTTGGTACAACAAAAGTACTATTTGGTACTACATATTGTACTATTTTGTACAATAAAAGTACTGTGTGGTACTAACAACAAACTACAATAATTTGGCTTTTAGGCGAATAAATTGTACTATTTGGTACAACAAAAGTACTATTTATTACAATAAGTTGTATTATTTAGTACAATAAAAGTACTTCTTGGTACAATAAATTGTAC
This sequence comes from Muscina levida, assembly GCA_964034835.1. NCBI lineage: Eukaryota > Metazoa > Arthropoda > Insecta > Diptera > Muscidae > Muscina > Muscina levida. Next base: position 140,086,775 of record OZ035881.1, on the reverse strand, counting down.
TTTCTAATACAATAAATTGTACGTTTCGGTACAATAAAGTGTACTTTTTGATACAATACAGTGTACTTTGCAATAAAATTTACTATTTGGTACTATAAATTGTACTAATTAATGTAATAAAAGTACTATTTGATATAATAAATGAACTTTTTGGTACAATAAATTGTACTAATTAGTATAATAAAAGTACTATTTGGTATAATAAATGAACTTTTTGGTACAGGACAAATACTTTTTGGTACAATTAATTGTACTATGTATTTGTTTCGTGTATAACATATTTAAGTGTATTTGTTTTTAAAAAACTGTTTTAATAAAAACACGTACACTTTTTCGCTGTTACGATCTCTTGCATTCGTTTTGTTTTTTGTACCAATCCAATGCCGTTGTCGTAAACATGTCTGAATCAAGACAAACACCTGAGTTGAACAAAAATAAGCTTGAAACCGTTTCAAGATCACTTTGTCGTCCGGGGATTAATGTGTTTTATGTGCCAAAAACATACTCTAAGTAAATAGAGGGATAAAGAGCAAAGTGTACACGAAATATCTCGATTTCTACAAGACATAGCCAAAAACGGATTGCAGATTTGAAAAATTTACTAGCAATAATACGAAATAGCAACACTAATTCAAAATTGTCAAATGCAGCAAAAGCAGAGAGTGGATATTCTATGGCCTAATCTAAGGGCGTGTTTTCCAACAAGTCAATGCTGGTGTTCCTATATAGCTGCGGATATCTTACCTCTATTTTTTGTTCACCTGCGGCCAGAGGACCCTAGTTTCCATAGTTTTCATATATCATTGAATATACTATCGGTTCACTGCCTGATGTATAGACGTCAGGTAAAGATCGGCTCGCGGACATTTTCCTTGTGCTGGTTGAATCTGTGCCGAAGTATCCAGTCTAGATAGCTCATCTGCTAAACAATTGCCCGAAATGTCGTTGTGTCCCGGTACCCAGATGAGTCTAATGTCAAAATACTCAAACATCACCCTTACTGACGAATGGCATTCCCTTACGATCAGGTTTGTAGCAAACATGCCGTAAAGGGATAATTGCTGCCTGACTGTCTGTGTAAATGCAGATTCTTTGGTAGTAGTTCAGCAACCTTAAGCATAGCCTGGAACACGTAACGATGGTCTGGCAGCTTGTAGGAGCTGTTTAAATTAAGTCCAATTAAATCCAGTTAATGGATGCCATTGTCTACTCTCTCGTCCAACTTTGATCCATCAGTGAAAAATCAGATCCCACTTCCTATTGACATTTGTTATTTTTTAATGTTCATCTTTTAATTTTGGGTGCGTATACGCGACGATATTGAATTGTTTGTACCTCATACGCAGTCTCATTCATTTTACAAAATATTACGTATACTTGATAATATTTCGTCGCAATCGCAATCTATAAGGAACAAACACACAAACTGCATATTATAAGCAATGATTCCGTCAGTAAGTTTTAACGGTGTTTATCTGTATTTTATGATAATTCCAAATTTGTTTAATGTGCGCATATCTTTTTATTTTGGCAAAAAAATTAACTATTATTACAATGCAAAGCGTTTTCATTTTCGTTGTCCAGTGTCTCCTTTACTGATGTTGAAATACCTATGATTTATTATATTTATTTTTGAGTCTATTGTTTCTGTTTTTGTTTGATCGAATTAAATTTCTTTATTGGAACAAAGTTCACAACGAACGTTCACAATATGTGATAACTGTGAGTAGGCTGGTAAATTTTTGCACGCGTGCAACATGGTGATGATATGACAATAATATCACCTACATATATGTTTGAGATAATAAAAGTATACAATTGACACAAAGCGTTGTGGCAATTTCTAGAAACGAATGATATACATATAGTCTATGATGTGCGTTGTGTAAAAAAAGGTGAAGCTAATCATATGTGCTACTGTGCTAGACTACATATATTAGAATAAAGATTAAGTTAGGGAAATTAATTATGGCATATTATGGGTAGATAAATACTTTTTTGATTTAATTAGTTAATACAAAGGTCAATCAATACTTAGACATTTATACGCAGAGATATTTTATGTAGTATCCGATTTCAGTACCAAAAATATAAAATTTTGTTGTCAGAATGAGCTAATTTGTATGGGAGGTACCACCAGGTGTAACACAAAGTGTTCAATTTATTATTTGTATGTCTACGTTAAAAAAACTTTTAACTTGTTTGACTAAATTCAGTGTTCTTACAAGAAGAGATATGTATGTAGAACTGTGGGGGTGATTATGGTCATATGGATAGGAGGTACAAGAAGGGGTGTGGCAAATGCTTTGTCTACAGTTGCAAGATAATTAAACTGTCCACATTTAAAAAACCTCCACTTATCCGTTTAGAAGATGATAGAAATGCAAATTTCAAAAAATTTGGTAATTTTGTATGGGGGATACCGGTAGGGTTCGGCCGATTAAGTTCATATTTATTCCAGTCTTAAATTTAAATAAGCGTACATCTTGCGTTCAGTAAACTTACACAAAAGATATGTATGTCAAATTATTGTTGAATTCGGTCTTTTGTATGGGAGGTACCAGAGGGGGTGAGGCAAACGGTCCGGTTTTCTATGAATTTGTCTACTATCATAAGATAATTAAACTGACCAAGTTCAATCATCCTCCACTTGTCCGTTTGCAAGTTATGAGGGAAATATTAATAGGTCGTTTTGTATCCCACTTGATATATATTCAGCTTGCTTGCGAAGGTCCGCGCTGGCGTTTTAAAATTGGATGTTTCATTCTCATTCTCTTTGTTTTTGTTTGTTTTTTTTTGTGTATACTCGAACTGAAATAAAAATGTAAACAAAATGAAAATAAAAGAGAATTATAATTTCTTTTCTGATAGGAAAATTTGAATATGAAACACGAAAAACCTCCGACTAGCTTCCGAAGGTGGATCCAAAAATGGAAGATTGGCGGATCCAAAAACGGACAATTTCGCGGCCACACACAAGGCGACGATGTGTCTTTTTTGGTATCCCTTTCGGATCTTAAAACGGAAATTTTATCCGCAACAGTCCGTTTTTTATTCCCTTTGGGCACGTTTCCGGACTTCAATGTCAAGTGGGATGGGAGGTATCAAAAGAGGTGGGGCTATTCTGCCTATTACCAATCTGTAACGTGATTTTCTCGTCGGCTGAGGTAAGTCCATTGTCGCCAGTGTCGCCATAAGGACCCACAAAACTTTACGGAATAAGAACTTAGTAGATTTTCCCTGACTTGTATTTTCCCAACAGGATCGCTGCCCTGACTTGGGCAAAATAACAGTATTGTTTAAATTGATGGTGTAATTCAAACTTATAATCTACCGGATAATGTGTGTAGATACTAAAAAAAACAATTAAGATTCGTATTCAGTGATAGCGTTGTTGTCTTGTCCGGTAATTTGTACTCAGTTCAGGTCAGATTATCGAGAACTTTTGGTGTACGCTCGGCGATGTGACCTTTGACTGAAATGACAGGTTTTAAGACTCGGGTCGATTTAGGGTAGTCGGGAACTTTACGGATCGGTCGATTTGGGGTGCTCTTTATACTATACTCCCAAAACTGTAAAGGTCAGGTAGGTCAGGATCGTTTTGGAGGAACGTGGTAATTCGGGTACTTTCGATAATTCAGTGGTCAGCTTGGTGATTCGGGTTTTGTCGGAGTTTCAGGTAAATATCAGCAAGTGATGATTGTTGACTCGGGTTTGTCGGTAGTTCGAGTTTATCCCAGTAGGAAGTGTCTGCAAGACATCCTCAAGGATAGGTGCACGACCATAGTAAATCGTTGATGACACGTAGGGGACCGTCCATACAAATCATCGACGAAATTTTCATACAAGTGTCCGCTTTGTCATGCACGACCTGATGAGCGACAATGTCGGTCAAATTGTCGTTGATGCCTAAATAAACGACATGTCGCCCACACAATCGTGCACGACATAATGACCGTCAATTTAAAATAACAAATTGAAGTAGTTTTATTGATAACGTGCGATACATGAACCGTAACGCACTGAAAATTTTTTACTTCTACTTTCCTCTCTTCAATTCAATGTCGTTATTGTTTCGTGACATAGAACTTTTTTGTTTGATGCTCGACAACATTAGTATTTTGTCGGTCAGCTTGTCGTCAACCGAGCGGTCTGTCGACAAGTACATACAAGTTTTACATTTTGTTTTGAGGACAGCGTTGACGACAAAGTCGTGTATGACGATACTTCCTATTGGGATGTCAACAATTCAGAAGGGTATTGTTGATTTAGGTTTTATTGATGATTCGGGTTTATATCAGCAATCCTGGATCATGTTGATGATTCGGGTTTGTCGGTGTTTAAGTTTTATATCAGAAATTCGGAAATATCCCAGAAGGAAATGTCTGCATGACATCCTCAAGGATACGTGCATGACCACAGTAAATCGTTGATGACGCTTAGGGAACCATCAATACAAATCGTTGACGAAATTTTCATAAAAGTGTACGCTTTGTCATGCACGTCCTGATGAGCGACAATGTCGGCCAAATTGTCGTTGATACCTTTATAAGCGACATGTCAACCACACAATCATGCACGACCTGATGACCAACAATGTCGGTCAAATTGCCGTTATTAGGGTATTTTGACAACAAGTACATCAATTTTTCACATTTTGTCTTGAGGACAGCGTTGACGACAATGTCGTTTATGACGATACTTCCTACTGGGATATTGTTAATTCGGGGTTGATGGTAATTCAGCTTCGAATTCGCAACTCAGGATCGTGGGGGTGACTCACGTTTTTCAGCAAATCGACACTTCTGCAACGACAAAAGCCGAATCATCGATACTACTCGTGGTATTGATGACTCGGACTTCATTTGGTATCCGCATCTCTGGGTCGTCTTGATGTCTCGTGTTTTTCAGCAAATCGATTGTTGCAACTGGTGGTTGTAACGATGATTCGGTTTTCTTCGTAAATCGTTTTGTTATTCGCAACTCAGGATCTTGTTAATGACCTGTGTTTTTCAGAAAATCGACTTTGGAAACTCGTGGTTGTATCGATGATTCGGCTTTCGTTGTCAATCTGTTTGGTATCCGCAACTCAGGATCGTGCTGATGACTCGTGTTCATCAGTAGATCGACTTCTGCAATTCGTAGATGTATCGTATCCGTATTCGCTACCGAACTAAAAATCGTATCCGACGGGTTGTTAGTATCAAGATGCTACGGTGCTAATATCTAATTTCTAAGTCCGATTGAACAGACCGAAGTTCGTTTTAACAAACCGAAGTCCGATTTAACAGACCGAAATCCGATTTAACAGACGGAAATCCGATTTAACAGACCGAAGTCCGATTTAACAGACCGAAGTCCAATTCAACTGACCGAAGTCCGATTTAACAGACCGAAGTCCGATTTAACAGACCGAAGTCCAATTCAACTGACCGAAGTCCAATTCAACTGACCGAAGTCCGATTTAACAGACCGATGTCCAATTCAATAGACCGAAGTCCAATTCAACTGACCGAAGTCCGATTTAACCGAACGAAGTCATATTTAACAGACCGAAGTCGGATTTAACAGACCGGAATCCGATCCGATAGTTACAAACCTCAAATCGATATTAAGTTATTATGTCATGTATCTTGACAAAATGAATGATGCAGAACTTCTTCTGTTTGGGGCTACTTTCATGTACAGTTCTCAGAATTGAGTCCCAAAATCATGTGTTGTACTGTGTTATGAGGTTAAACTCGGTCATTTGTGTGGGAGGTGCCAGATGGAATGTGGCATATTCTTCGGTTTTCTGAGGATTTGTCTACTACCATAAGATATTTAAACTGACCACATCTAATCATCCTCCAGTTGACTGTTTAGAAGTTTTGAGAGAAATATTAATTTTCCAAAAATAGGTAATTTTGTATGGGAGGTATCAAAAGGGGTGAGTCTATTGTGTCTTTTTACAATCCTATTATTTCATTTAGGAAAAGATAAATACTGGTAAATTTTCATAACGTACGGTAAAGGTTTATTCGAGTTATCTTGCCCACCAGCCAGCCGGACATATGGGCATGGCTCAATCGTCTAAAATATAGCGTCTTAAGATATTAGGGGTCCAACTCGTCTCCTTTAATGCTTTAGACTTTTTGTCGAATCAAATGATATATACCCTCATGCCTATGGTTGAGCCATATGTCGATCTCCACGTTGCTGGAAATGAGCTATTCACTTATGGGCTTTTTCTTAAATTTGAAATAAAACCATTAAACTGGTATAGGATATTGGAATTTCTATTATAACCCGAAAGAATAATCTATGGCATTTGATTTTTAAAGTTAACTCCATTCAAATACTAACCGCAATTCTGCAAACCTTACAGCTTAAGATCACTCTCTTTATTATTAATTAAAAGAAAAAAAAAATATAAATGAATTACCTTTTTTTCTTCTCAGGCATCTTAGAGAAAATACATTTTCTATAATACATTTATTTAATTGTCTTCCATTATGCACTTCTTATATCTTACCCCTACTCTTTGCAACACCTCTGTGTAGCATTCAGGTGAAATATAATGTTCTAAGAATTATTTTCGTGGAATTCCCCTTGATTTAGAGAGAATTCATTATATTTCCAATTCTTTAAAATATTAAACTATACTGTATATGTTTAAATCATTTTATTATTTCACAATAACTATATGTAGTCACGTCAGAATAGAATTTGTTATGTTGTGAAAAACAACATACAGCTACAGGCAAAATAATAGCACATGTCGGTGATTTAGTCGACTAAAGTGATTAACAAAAGTAAATGAAGAGATCAAATATTATTATAAAAAAAAACAATGTCCCCTTTGCATTAATTGAAGGGGATGTGAACGACAAGCTTTACGCAACTAGAGAATGTACTAGAGAATGTCTCACAGATGTAAGGCAAGTAAAACGTCCTGAAGTCAAAGGACAAAAGGCGAATGTCGTTTCATATCCCATAAAGAAAATTCAGATTTAAATTGATGACAATTATAGAAATTAAACCCTTTTTTACTATACATATTACACTGGTTAACAGCATTAAAGTTTCGCGGTGCAACACGATCTTTTCTAGTGTTACTGACTTAAACAGCTAAATAAGGTGCCTGAACCAGATCCACTTACCTCCACTCGCAAGTGCTCATTTTGAACACGTTCATTTGTTTTCTTACAACATTACCTCACTTAAGGTCAATTTGTTGTAAAGCTTAAGGCGCACAAGGTCATAATTGAAACAATGCGACAAGCCGACAAAAAAAAAAACAAACACAAACACAACAATATTACAATGTTAAAAATAACTTATTATTAAAGGAATATGACACTGAAAATTTCAGAAAATTTACACAAACTGGAGGGGGGAGACACACCTGTAAGTGGCATAGATAAGATATGAGCGAAAACAACAATTTTTGGTACACAAAAAAAAACCAAATGTAAAAAATATGAATGTTGTTTGGAAGAGTTTCTTAAAACGCGCCATATACAACGAAAACCGCTTGCGCTTGCTTACGGCAAGTTGTATCAGCTGTTTGCTGTGGCCTAACCCACAACAGACAGCGACAACGTCAAGCAATACACATTACCTTTGTCTGCGCTGACACAAAATAAAAAAATAAAAAAAAAACAAACGAGATTTACGCCACAGCTTTTTTTTACGTGAGAATGTTTGGGGACTTTTTAGAACAACAAATGTGGGACAACAAATGTGATTTGCTTCAAATGTACTAACAACATTCCTCTCCTACAGAGACGCACACACACACACAGTATACACACTGTCGTTGTTCGAACATACGTACGTACATACATAGTTTGTGTTGTCCCCCCCATGCGCTCAATGTGAATAATTTCCAATTTGAATTTCAAAACAAAAATCACGCTCCCCAAGCGTGATTTGTATTCTTCCAATAGGCACAGCCACCAGGCCACAGTGAACACACACGGGCAACTCGCCAATAGACTCTTCGCCACACACCATCATGAGCTGCCTCCGTACGATAGAAAAATAGATAGAAGATAGCTCGTCATCGTCGTCATACCAAACAAACAAGACGTTGTTTAGCGTATAGAGTTGTCTTCATATACGGGCCAAACAATAATATTTCATCATCGTCATTGGAGTCATCATCATCATCGTCAATATTATCATCAGCGTCATTACCATCAGCAGCAACAGCAGCAGCAGCAACAACATAAGGTCATTCAGCTGGCCATTCATCTATCCATCCATCCATTCGTTTGTCAGGTTGTGTATCTCCTCTCTCCCAAAATTTGCGCCGTGTTGATTGGATACATATATAGTGAATAGTCTCTAAAATACTAGAAGCACCACCAGACTCTCAGTTTTGTCATCAACTGTTGCTAACGGAAGTTTAATAATTTTTTTAAATTTTGTTGTTCAAATATTTTGTGGGACTGTTTGTTTGTTCAATAAGCTTAACAACAACATACGAGGGGTGGTTCAATAGGCTATGTCGGAAGTGGGAAAAAGTTGTATGAAAGCAGTTTCAAGTAAAAAATCCTCTAAAAAATAACCAGAATGGGCCCGGGCCCTGGGTAGAAAATCCTAAGCAAATCACTACGACCCACACTGTTACCAAAACAATTTTTTTTGCATAAACTCGAAAATATAGAAAAATAAAATCCGCCATTATTATGTATGTCGTAGTCGACTTTCGACAACACTCGATTGTTTTTCTATTTAAATAAAATTAGGAATAATTAACAGAAATGTTTAGGGTTGAGAATTTTTTCATCATCTGATGAAGAAGAACATAATAGAAGCAAGCAACAGTCGTATTTCAGTCTCACAAATGTCTTCAGCGATGTCATATTTCAAAAACGACAAAGATTCTACGTGACTACGACATACATAATAAGGGGATTTGCGCAAAGTGGTCGTTGAAATTCCGAAAAGATCGGAATGAAATGACGACGGGACTTCTTATGGTGACTCCATTTCTGTCTCTATTGAACATGACATAGACACTAGGGTGATCAATTATTCGGGTTTTTGCGAAAACCGGTTTTCGAATTATTCGAAAAATTACATTTAAAAAAAACCGGTTGCTTTTTTTGAAATTCACAAAAAACCGGATAATCCGGTTTTCAAATGTATGCCAAATAACAAATTAAAACACAATTTTTTACAAAAAATGTTATTAAAAAATAACAGAAAACAATTCAATTATACCTATAAAAAGTAAACTTTTAGTTTAATTATAATTACAATGCAAAACATTAGTGAGATAAGTTTGTTATTTTAACTAAGACAAACAAAACAATTAATTTGTAAATACTTGATTTTATATAAATATATTTAATTTAATCTTTAGTTTACCCTAAAGTAACATTTAAGAAATAAAATACAATTTAAGTGCGTGGGGGTATACCTATTTTTTTTCTTTGGTTTTTATAAAACTTGACATTGAAAATGCCCTTTCACTCAATGTACTAGTTGGACTTATAGTGTAAAAGGCGTCTGTCAAGGTTTCGAGTCCTTTTGCCGCTCTTATCCATATATAAAAAATCAAAAATCATTTTTACTTGAATATTTTAGAAATGCGCCATTAATTGGGAGTTTACTCGTACTTAAATACAAAATGAGAGTATTCAGAGATTGAACAGGTCGTTCTCATTTACATCTTTTTAAAATTTCATATAAATTTGGTGATAATTGGTTTTGAATTGTTAAAAGTGTTTAAGTAAATATTTAAAAATACCTTCAGCATCAGCTAAAGTCGAAGAGTTTGCAGAAAGTTTTTGTATAGACATTTCCAATGGTTTAAGGGTGTCACTAAGCACAGACAAAGTTTCGATATTATTGTCACTAAATGGTGTCAGTCCTAAGTCCAATAAAGTATGATTCACACATTTGTGCAATTTTAAAAATTAAGAAACCATATTGGCCATAGAATTCCAGCTGTGCTTTACATCATGAATAAGTTTAAGTTCCTTATTAAATTGGTCTTTTACAAACATTTGTAATTTCTTTCGCTTTTCAGCCGACTTATTAGACATTGAAGATTTATAAAACTAACAATTAGGTTGTTCGGCCGAAACACTGGAAAAATCATGTACGAGTAAATTTAAATAAAAAATATCGAACGCCAAAAAACCGAGATTCGACAAAAAAATAACCGGATTATTCGATATTCGAAAAACAGGGATTTAAAAAAAACCGACGGTTTTTATGAGTGAAAAAAACCGAGTAGCCGGTTTCTAAAAACCGAACTGATCACCCTAATAGACACAGAAGCTGATGTATACAGCGATGACCTGCAGTTTAGCCTTTTTTTCAGGCTACATAATAAATGCAGTGTTTTTCAGGACATTCAAAAAACCGTTGAGACTATTATGGGATGTGGAATGGATACTAGAAGGCGTGTATTCCTGTGTGTGAATAGCTAAGCTGCAATTAAAACGATCAATTCTATACAGTGGAAATTAAAGTTGGGGAAGAATAGTAAGGGGAAGTTGGATCCTAAATCCTTTGAATGATATTGCGGTATCTCTGGGAACGAATCAGCAGCAATACTGACTAGAGGAGGGAAGTCGGAAGTCCCATGCACCGGATTGACTCGGAGAACCTTATTTTCTACCAAGCACTTCCACCACCACAGTACATGTTTCTATACTGTATTCGGCGTGTATTCCTCTGTGTGAATAGCTAAGCTGCAATTAAAACGATAAATTCTATACAGTGGAAATTAAAGTTGGGGAAGAATAGTAAGGGGAAGTTGGATCCTAAATCCTTTGAATGATACTGCGGTATCTCTGGGAACGAATCAGCAGCAATACTGACTAGAGGAGGGAAGTCGGAAGTCCCATGCACCGGATTGACTCGGAGAACCTTATTTACTACCAAGCACTTCCACCTCCACAGTACATGTTTCTATACTGTATTCGTTAATTTTTTCGTCCGCCCCGGATCATGGTTCTGTTCTGTGTGCCAAAACCAAAAACACCACCGTTCAGCATTCGTGAGATGTTATAGATGCCTGGAGTGGGTGCATTTTCGGAACTGCTCCGCTGCTTGCTCAGCTTAGGGAGTATGACGACAACTACATCGCCAATTGCTGCATAAACCGACGTAGCCAGTTCTCATCGTCGGCATCGATGACTGGGAAGGATTCAGAGAATACACCAATCGCCACTTCAATGCTCTGCTAATTCCTCTCGACGCAAGGGCAGCGAAGAGAGAATTTTGGGACATCATCAACGCAGTGGCTGCTCGCTTTATAGCTGACGGTCAAATAACCTCGATAACACCAAACTTCCTAGCAGGGGCAGCAGGACTTGCAGATAAACTTCATGAAACAAAATCTGGGAATCCCCGAATCAGGGAACAGGATGGAGAAATCTCCAGACTTATCAACGAATACAAGTAGAATAAATGGAGAGAACACTTGTAGCAGTGTAACCTCATTTCCGAACTCAAGAAATTGTGGACAACGGTCAAATCCGTCCCAAATCCCACTAAACGGGATGATCGGGTGGCAGTCAAATTTGGAGATAGGACGATGACTGACCCGAAGAGGTGTGCGAGCTGTTTTAACCGGCAGTTCGTTGAGCACCTAGAGAGGGACAAATCGAAAAGGAGAACCATGCGCCACAAACATGAACTCCGAGTTGAAGGTGGATCCACACAATTTGCTGCCAGCGAGGTAGCGCATGTCATCCGCAAAGCTACATCGTTAAAGGCGTTGGCCCCGACGGAATTTCCATGCTTATGCTGAAGCAATTGGATCAACCGGGAGTTGATTACCTCATGAAAGCCCTCAACCATTCCTTAGCCACTCTGATTGTTCCCAATGCCTGGAAAATGGGCAGAGTGGTCCCGCTACTGAAGCCTGGGAAAGACGCTAGTTTAGGACACGCTAGTTTCCGAAAGCAGGATAGCACGACAACAGCGCTGCACGCCATCACCACACATAAACCAGAAGAGGCCCTGCGACAGAGCGGTCCTCGTGGCTCTCGACCTGTCGAAAGCATTCGGCACAATTGACCACCCCGTTCTGTGTGAGGTCAAGATACCAGCAGAAGTAGAACCCCCTTAAAGTAAATCAAGGAGTGCCACAAGGTAGTAAACTATCTCCGACACTGTTCAACCTCTACGTTTCTAGAATTCCACAACCACCTGATGGTGTAAAAATCGTAACATATGCTGATGATTGTACGATCATGGCGTCGGGCCCAAAATCTGATGACATTTCCGATAAAATAAACGGCTACATAACTGATCTTGCGGCCTTCTTCACTGCAAGAAACCTGAAGATCTCTGTTGTCAAATTCTCAGCCACACTTTTTCTTTCCTGGACAGCGGAGATGCAAGAACAGAACGCAGCCTTAAGAACAGCAACAGGATGCCTCCTCATGTCATCAGAAGGACACCTACATAAGGAGGCCAACAATCTCCCCGTACATGTACATAATGGGGTGTTTTGCAAACAGTACCTGCTGAGTTGCCACAGGAACAGCTACCCTAACCACCATCTCGTAGGATCGGATTCCCCGCCACGGTACATAAGCAGAGATCTACATGATCTCGATAGGGAGGCCCAACGATACAAAAGAGAGCCTCTAGAATAGCAAGCATATCAGGCAGATCTGAACGACATTCATAGGGACACTGTCACTTTGGCCATGAACTCCTACACTATGAATGTTGTTCTCTGAGACCATCCTCCCGAAAAAGTATCGGTGGAAACTAGTCTGCCACGGAATACCAGAACGGTTCTGGCACAGCTGCTATTCGGCTGGTGTAGTAGGCTTAATTCCTACTGGACCTTAATTGAGCCAAATACCCCAAACGTACGCCTAGCGTGTGGTCTTGGACCGCATACCACCCTACACTTGTTCCAGTGTCCAGCCAATCCTACCCACCTTGTCCCCGAGTCATTCTGGAAGGACCCAGTGGGAGTGGCCAGATTCCAGCACTTGGAAACAGACGGAAACGCAGAGAGAAGAATCCAGCATTTCGCCTAACGGGATTATACTTAATACCGGAAAAAAACATAGAATAGGGTGTATTATGACTGGTACTGACTCTCTGACGTTGTATCTCTAGATCCGGCTGTGCACCTGCAAGATTGCTGTAGCCCAAAAAATATAGCAGATCCCGATCGGAGTATATGGTTGGCCTTGTACTAGTGACTTGAGACTGGCATGTGGAATTTTAAATGGCCACTGCTATATGAGGCACCTAACAGACAAATGTGATGGGTTCATATCGTTCTACTGCCGCGTGTGTGTGAGTACAGGGACGAGTCTGAAACGATGGAACATCTTCTTTGCAGCTGTTGCGCTCTAGCCCGTAGGAGGCGACAACACATATGACAAGTTTATATAAAGGACCTAAAGTTTCCTTCCTGCGGTGTCTTCCATGGTAAACTGGGTCAAAATGATTGACTTAGTTACAGCTTGTAATGGTTCTCCACGATCTTCTCTACCTTCATTACACAGTACAACACATGATTTTGGGACTCAATTCAGAGACCTGCACGTGAAAGTAGCCCCAAAAAGAAAAAGTTCTGCATCATTAGTTTTGTCAAGTTACATGCCATAATAATTTAATATCGATTTAAAGTTAGTAAGTATCGTATAGAGGGATTTTGTCACGTTTTAGGATCTTTTGTTAGACATAACATAAATACTTCATGGTGGAGCATGATTATTATAAGTACTATTCCAATCATACGCCACGGAGTACAACAGTTTTATTGTAACTGCTACAAAATAAACCCAGTTCAGATTAAAGGAATTGTAATTCTAAAACCTGACAAATTCCCCTATACGATACTTACTAACCATCCATCGAGTTCATTGTCGAAGACTTTTCGAGCTGGAGCATTTTCGTCCATGCGTACAACATGACCTAGCCAACGCAACCGTTGCACCTTAATGCGTTTGACCACGTCAATGTCAGTGTACAGCTCGTACAGCTCATGATTCATACGACGCCGATACTCTCCGTTAACGATGATGGGCCCATATATTTTACGGAGTATTTTTCTCTCGAATACCGCCAGAACCGATTCATCTGCTTGTGTCATAACCCATGATTCTGAGCCATACATTAAGACAGGTAGAACCAGTATCTGGTATAGCTGGAGTTTTGTTCGTCGAGAGAGGGCTCTGTCTTTGAAACGCTTGCTTAGTCCGTAGTAGCATTTATTTGCAAGCAGGATTCTTCTCCGGATTTCTAGGCTGACATTATTTTCTTTGTTGATGGCGGAGCCTAGGTAGACAAAATTATCTACCACCCCGAAATTATAGTTGTCAACGTTCACGCAGTTTCCCAAAAGAGTAGATTCTTTGTTCGTTGAAACTAATAACTTCGTTTTGTCCTCGTTCACCGTTAGGCCCATTTTCGCTGATTCCTTCTGTATACCCGAGAATGCTGCAGTCACATCCCGCAGTGGCTTTTGTTGAATATAGTGCCACTAGTGTTTACTGCAGCTTTTCTCAGTATCATCTCCATCACAATGTTGAAGAGATCGCACGATAGGCCGTCGCCTTGTTTTAGGCCTCGTCTGGTATAGAATGGCTCCGTAAGGTCCTTGCCAATGTTCACTGAAGACTTCGTGTCAGTCAGCGTCATTCCGCAAAGACGTATCAGCTTCGCTGGAATACCAAACTCAGCCATGGCTTTAAGTAATTTCTGCCGTATCGGGCTGTCGAAGGCAGCTTTATAGTCGACAAAAAGATGGTACGTGTCGATCTGTTTCTCTTGGGTCTTTTCCAGGATTTGCCGAAGTGTGAAAATCTGGTCAGTTGTTGATTTTCCAGGTCTAAAGCCACACTGATAAGGTCCGATCAGGTTGGATAACACTGGCTTTAGTCTTTCACATAGCACACTCGACAGGACCTTATATGCGATGGGTAAAAGGCTGATCCCGCGGTAGTTGGAGCACACACTTGGATCACCTTTTTTCAGCACAGGACATAATACGCTTACATTCCAATCGTCGGTTTGCACTCTTTAAGCCAAACCGTGCGCAAGAGCTGGTGCATGCTCGTTATCAACTCCTCGCCACCGGACTTGAAGAGCTCTGCGGGCAGACCGTCGGCACCGGCTGCTTTGTTGTTTTTCAGCCGCGATATTGCTCTTCTTACCTCGGCTTGACTTGGTGGTGGGCAATCTAAGCCGTCGTCGACAATTGGCGTGATAATTTCACGTGCGCTGCCTTCTGGGACCAGCAGTTGCTGGAAGTGTTCTCTCCATATGTGCAGCACACTCTGCGTATCCGTGACCAGATTTCCATCACTGTCCTTACAGGTGGGGAGGCCATTACCGTATTTATTTGCTCTTACTTTCTGGTAAAATTTTCGGGCCTCACCTCTATCCCTGTATCGCTCTATATCCTCGTTCTCCCGTTCCTTCATCTGACGTTTTTTTCGCCTAAATAGCTGTCTCGCCCGTTTTACTTTCTCCTTATGCCGTTCCCTAACATCACGGGTTACAATTGGCTGTAGCGTTGCCATATAAGCAGCATCCTGTTCCTCAGACGCTATGCGACATTCTTCATCGTACCAGGATTCGTCTGAGCGCCGCTTTTCATATCCTAGCACGGTTGTTGCGGCGGTTGCCATGGAATGCGCAATATGCTGCCACTGTGTATCGGGAACGTCAGAAGTAGAGGCGTTGTGTCGTAAAAGTTGGGAGAGTTGGTCGGAGTAGGCAGTAGCTATCTCTGGGGTTTGCAGCTTCGCGATGTCCAGCTTTCTTTGTGTTTGGTTACGTGCGTTTTTCGCTCTGCTCAATCTTGTGCGAACCTTGGCTGCAACCAGGTAATGATCCGAGCCAATATTAGCACCACGGATCACACGCACGTCCATGATGGCATGCCTGCCATCAATTACCACATGATCAATTTGATTTTTGGTGTTTTGATCGGGGGATAGCCAAGTTGCCTTGTGGATATCTTTGTGCTGGAATCTGGTTCCACTAACTACCATGTTCCTTCCCGCTGCGAAGCTAACCAGCCTAAACCCGTTGTCTGACGTGTCGGTATGCAGGCTGAATTTACCGATCGATGGACCAAGAACATCTTCCCTTCCTATTTTTGCATTAAAGTCTCCCAGAACAATTTTAATGTCGTGGCCAGGGCAGCGGTCGTATGTTTCCTCTAGGCGCTCGTAAAATGCATCGTCATCGTCTTTATCTTCCGTCGGGGCATGTACACAAATCAGCGTGATGTAAAAATATTTCGCCCGGATGCGAATGGTGGCTATTCGGTCACTTACAGGGTTAAACCGCGAGACCAGGTGTCGAAGTCTCTTGCCGACTATGAAACCACATCCAAATTCGTGTCTTTCTGCATGGCAGCTGTAAAAGATGTCACAGTTCTTTCGTCGTGTGCATCCCTGTCCCGTCCATCTCATTTCCTGTATGGCGGTGATGTCAGCCTTGTATTTGTCGAGGACATCCGCCAGTTGGATAGAGGCACCATCTCTGTAAAGAGTTCGGACATTCCAGGTGCATATCCTTAAATCATGGTCCTTATATCGTTTGCGGGGGTCGTCAACATTTGGGGGGGTTCTTGTTTTATTTATTCTCCGTGTTTTCATAATAAATTTTGTTTAAGGAGAGTGGCTTATTAGGCCACCGCTCCCGATCCTAGTTTCTTGGGGCTGCCAAAGCCACTAGGAGAGTCTGTGTTGAGCTTCAGTAACTTCTGTTACCTAATTCCTAAGACGCATCGGTGGTAGCATGCCGATTAGGTTACTCAATGTTTCGCCTTCTAACTCTAGCTAACTTCTAAGCGGTTGCTTTAAAGTCATTGCCCAGGGAATACTTGGTCTAAGACCGGAAGTAGTTAGCTGCTTGGACAGTGCCGCAAAGGAATCGATTCTGGTCACTCCCAAGTGAGTGACAATCAGTAACTTTCAGCCTCCGGGCAAAGTCCCATTCCCCGAGTTTTCCTTTAGTTTTCCATTTAAAAAATATGGAAAATTATTACTTTTCCAAAAATAGGCCATTTTGTATAGGAGTTACTTGAAGGGATGGGCAATGATGCCTATTTGCAATCCCATAACTACATTTTAGAAAATATTAACACTAGTATATTTTCCTAACGATCAGTGAAGGTTTCCTTGAGTTATCCAATCCACCTGGCAGCCAGATAGACGATCATGGCCCAATAGGTTTAAAAAGACCTGAGACAAATTTTGTCCGAAGATACTTGCGGTCCAACTAGACTAGACTCTAATGTGTTACACTTTTTCTCGTATCAATAAAACTTCCATCATTCCTATAAAGGTATAAAAAACTTCCTTCCTCTATCAGGTCTTATTATTATCTTATCTTATCATGCTTTCCCCTAAATTATTATGCTGACCTCGTAAAAATGTTCTCTGCAAAATCATAAGATATCAACGTGATCATCATCATAACGTAACGTAATGACCTTGTGATTTGGAATGCCCTACGTGATAAGTTATGTTGATATAGGATGTTATTATTTAAAAATTCCAAATTACAAGTTCTAATGGAAAAAAACTTCCAACATTGTTGTGGTTATTTGTTAAAGTTATGTATACTATACATTTGTGGTAATAACATTGAAAGAATTTTATATTAAGGAAAATATATGAACAAAATAGAAAAATGTAAATTAGAACAATTGGCTATGTGAATGTTATAAAGTGCCTTAAATTGGTTTTAAAGTTAATAAAGTAAAAAAAATGCAAATAAAAACATTTACATATTTCTAATGTTAGAAAATTTCCTTAAGGTTGAAGACAAACATCTTCGGTTTTACCTCTAAAAAAACAAAATCGAAAGAAACTTTAGTATGATACAAATAGGAATATGTTCTGATTTTCATTGACAATGGATCATCACTGAAATACCCCTTACTCATAACAGTGACTCATGGGTATATAGCTGTATTAGTCACGACTCCTGCTTTACCGGTAATAAGCTAAGGTCACAACCTTCGCAGGACGATTCACTTCCATTTAGTCATGTTCACTGAACATTGTTCATTTATAACAACAATTATTGTATATATCAACCTATAAGGTTCTCTCAATTCTCTATGAACCGATCTCCTCTATAGCTATGTATGTATTTTTCAAATTTCATAATAAATATTCTTAATTAAGCATAAAATTAGCAGCTGCCGCCCTACAGGAGTATCATCAATGATGTTTGTTCACCACAAAAATTTTTAAAACAATTTCTTGGCAAACTTTTGACAATTGTACATACATACAGACGTATGCCCATCTGTACATAAGTGTATGTCATGTTCCGCATTGAACCTATAGCAACATGAATTGTGTTTGTCTTTAGTTTTTTTGTTTAAAACCTAACCGACCGTCACTATTTTTGCCTTCATAACATCAGGGAATTATACTGCTACGACCCTCTTAATCGACCGCCTGCCTTTCTCTTATGTCGTTTAAGAATCTTTCATGTTTATTAATGGAAATTGGGTTGATGATGGTGATGATGATGATGAGGATGAGGATGATGATGAAGTAAAAAATTTACACACTATCTTTATGTAGTACATATTGTTATTGTTTATTCACATAAATGTAGTGAATATAGTATATTTTGGGATTTTCATGTCATTGTTTTGTATGTTTTCTTGTTTTTGTTTTGTTGTTGTTTTTCTTTATACATGCGCTTTACCAACTGTTGCATAGCGTATGAGAGATAGAGAGAGAATGTTATCACAGCAGAGAGCGTTACATTCACTGCAGTGTTACCATATCTATGAATAATATTATGTAGGTAATTTATTGTGGCGTTCTATTTAGATACTAGTGGGGTGTGTGATACATAGATTCGGGGTCGAATTTCGAAAAGCTCTGAATATCTCTGATGAAAAGAAAAGTGCTTAAGTCGACTTAAGCAGAAAATGAGATAAGAGCACAAACTGATCTTCTTTTTGAAAAGTACTCCAATGGAAAATTGAATGTTTTTAAAGTTATTTATTATTATTATTATTATTAGCCTTTAAAAAAACTTAACACATATATATATTTATATCTTAGTGCCTAAGTCAGAGGCCGAAATGATCAAAGATTTCCATTCGCTTCGATCTTGTGCGCACCGTCTCCAGTCAGTCCTACCAAGCAGCGTCAGTGATTCCTCCACCTGGTCCTTCCAACGTAGTCGCGGTCTCCCTCTTTTGCGCCGTCCTTCGAGGTCTTGATAGAATACCTTTCGCGCTGGAGTTTCCTCATCCATTCTCACGACATGGCCTAGCCAGCGTAATCGTTGCACTTTGATCCGCTTGACGACATCAATATCGTGGTATAACTCGTACAGCTCATGGTTCATCCGAATCCTAAACTCGCCGTTTATGCAAATGGGTCCATATATTTTGCGGAGTATTTTTCTCTCAAACACCGCCAGATGAGCTGCATCTGCCTGTGTAAGCACCCAAGATTCGGAGGCGTACAACAGGACCGGTAAAATTAGTACCTGGTACAGCTGGACTTTGGTAGTTCGAGATAGGGTGGTGTTTATAAAGTGCTCGCGTAGTCCAAAGAAACACCTGTTAGCAAGCACTATTCTCCGTTTTATTTCGAGGCTGACACTGTTGTTCTTGTTCATGGCGGATCCAAGGTAGATAAATTCATCCACTACCTCAAAGCAATAGTTTTCAACGTTCACGCTGCGTCCCCAACGGGTGGACACTTTGTTCGATGATACCATTAACTTCGTCTTGTCCTCATTCACTGCCAAACCCATTTCCGCTGACTCCCTTTCAACTGATGAGAAAACAGCTGTTACCTCTCGCATCGTTCGACCGATAATGTCGATATCATCGGCATATGCGAGCAGCATGTGGCTCTTATTAAATATGGTGCCAGACATGTTAACCGCTGCTTTCCTTAACACCTTCTCCATCACTATGTTGAACAGCATACATGACAAACCGTCACCCTGTCTAAGACCTCTCGTCGTATCGAATGGTGCAGATAGATCCTTGCCAATCCGAACAGAGGATTTGGTATTCGTAAGGGTACACCGGCAGAGACGAATTATCTTCGCAGGAATACCGAACTCAGACATGGCTTCGTATAGTCGATGCCTGATGGGACTATCGAAGGCAGCTTTGTAATCGACAAAGAGGTGGT
This sequence comes from Muscina levida, assembly GCA_964034835.1. NCBI lineage: Eukaryota > Metazoa > Arthropoda > Insecta > Diptera > Muscidae > Muscina > Muscina levida. The sequence continues at coordinate 140,066,652 of OZ035881.1, read as the reverse complement.
AAGTGTCGATTTGCTTCTCATGGGTTTTCTCAAGAATCTGCCGTAGTGTAAATATCTGATCCGTCGTGGATTTGCCTGGTCTAAAGCCGCACTGATAAGGTCCAATCAGGTTTTCCACAATTGGCTTTAGACGTTCACACAGTATGCTAGACAGGACCTTATACGCAATCGGTAAGAGGCTAGTTTTTACACTCACTTCGGTCACCTTTTTTTGTAGATTGGACATAGCACACTGAGATTCCAATCCTCTGGCATGCACTCCTGAAGCCAAATGTTCTCGATGAGCTGTAGCATGCTTAAAACAAGCTCATCTCCACCCGCCTTAAACAACTCAGCTGGAAGACCATCAGCCCCAGCGGCCTTGTTGTTCTTTAGGCGGAATATGGCAGTTGTTATCTCAGCTTGGCTCGGAGGTGGACACTCGATGTTATCGTCTCGGATTGGTGCACAGTCTTCTTCCGTCAAGTCTTCACACATTAATAGGCTGCAGAAGTGATCTTTATATATTCTCAGTACGCTCTCGGAGTCAGTAACAAGATGGCCATCCTTGTCTTTACAGGAGGGAAGACCTGTTCCATGTACCTTTCGTTTTATCTTCTGATAGAATTTTCGGGCTTCACCTCTGTTCCTGTAATCTTCAATACACACATTATTCCGCTCCTTAAGCTCTCGTTTTTTTCGCCTGAAGAGTCGAGTCGCCTCCCGCCTCTTCTCCCTATACTTTTCATGAACAGCTCGCGTTGCCATTGGCTGCAGTTTGGCCCTGTATGCAGCATCTTGTTCCCGGGTGGCATCGCGGCATTGGTCATCGTACCAGGCTTTATCGTTAAAGGGCTTCACATACCCAAGTACGGACCGCGCAGTCCTTTCCATCGAGTGGGCAATATGTTTTTAAAGTTATAACCCAGGGAATCATTGCTTATCTCACTTAGGCGTATATAATTTCAATTGGAATAACAACTTTAATTTAATAAGGATATTCTGTATTTCAAATTGTACTGAAGTACTTGAATTAACAGACATTGTTGTACTAATTCAAAGAATTTGTTTTTATAATCAGCAATTGGAAACATCAAAATCTCTTATGTCAATATAAGCGATTTTTTCAAACCATCCAAATCATACCCAAGTTCATTTTATAAAGATATAAACAGACTTCATGGAAAATTAGTTTGGATATGTTCGTCGGTGTCTCATACACTCGTTTGCAAAAGTGCTTAAGTATTATATTTGAATATATCTCCTTAATTAAATAATTACTAAATTGGAAAGTACAACAATTTATTCCTTAATTAACAATGATTCGATGGATGACTTTCATTTATACTAGAATCAGCCTTCATTTTCAAAAATTAGGTATAAACTTGGAAAGTACACTCCGGTAGGATGACAAAACCAGACTTAAGCAGTTTCTCCTTTTCATCATATGTTTATGTTTCTGATTACTCAGAAGTTTGTTATTTATATTTAAAGGGAACACTAAATTAGAGTTTGATCTCTGAAATTAAATTATCTTAAATTTTAAGTCAATTTAATTGAAATATTTGGAAGGTCCAAATTTCGATCACTCTTTCGTGTATTGGGGAGCTTTTTTTCTGCCCGGCCATAAATTATTGATTGTGGTGTATTATGAAGCCTTAAAACCAAGATCCTTGCGTCAAGATTTGGCGTACGGGCGAATCAATTGGACAGGGTCTTTAACCACAATCTCCGGCACAACTGCAATATTCTTCTTAATACAGCATAAAGATCTCTGAGACTTAAATTTTCGGGTGGTATTGGCAATATTTGACCAAATTTGTTGCAGGACTTTTTAAGTCGATTTACCCATTCTGGCTATCTGACTGGACGTCTGGTGGGTAGGATAAATCGAGTGTCTTCACCGATACTTAAAAAAACTTACAAGCATTAATATTTTCCGTTATGGAATTTAGGTATTGAAAATAGGCAGAATAGCCCCACCCTTTCTGGTAACTCCCATAGAAAATTACATATTTTTGAATATTTTGTATTTCTTTGATAACTTCCATACCGAAGAGTCCATAATATTTGAATTTGGTCAGTTTAATTATCTATTAATAGTAGAGTAAAACCTTATTTAAACCCTCACCCTTAGGGATGAGGCTAAATATCAGTAACACAATGTAACACAAAGGAGGTAAGCTGAATCCCAAGTATCTTAAGACCAAATTCGTTGCAGGACTTCTTAAGACGATTGGGACGAGTGGGATAACTCGAGTGAACCTTCACTGACCTTTATGAAAATTTTCCAATATTAATATTTTCTAAATTGAAGTAACGAATTCTAAATTGGCAGAATAGCCCCAATCCTCAGACAACCGAAAGCTTAGGCACACGCCTTCTGGTACTTCCCATAAAAATTACTGAATTCTACGAGTTTTACGTATATATCTGGTTCGAAAGTACATTGAATTCAGTCATATTTTGCGTAAGATGAACGCTTTAGAAAATTTGACCGGGGAATAAATATGGACTACATAGGCTGACCCATTCTGGTACCTCCCATACAAAATTACTTTTTTCGGAAAATTAATATTTCTCGCCTAATTTCCAATGAAACAACTGGAGAATATTTAAAATTGGTAAGTGTAATTATCTCGTGATGCTAAGCAAAACCTCATAAAACCGAAACATTTGCCACACTCCTTCTAGAACCTCCCATTCAAAATAACCTATTTTGGAAAATTAATGAATTAAACATCAGAGAACCGACACAGTATACGCGGTGTAGGCTGCTTACTAACCAAAGAAGCTGCGAAGGCAGCCATATTCAGATAGGATGATATCCATGCGACTTCGCACTCGTGCACGCAATATTACATGCATCCAATGTTATGCCCCACAGAAGTCTATGAATCCAGATACAAAGAAGACTTCTACAGCCTTCTGGACAATACAACGTAATGGGATCTCAGGGACTAGGACAAATGAACGAGAATGAATGCTTGTAGGAGAGATACGACTGAAAATATGCAATCCGGCGACAAAAAACACAGTCTCTGCCAAGACGATATGACATAGTCTAACGTAAGTCCACTCATGTACGCGAAAGCTACATCGATTCCTTAAGGACCCGGTATGAAGGTGTACCTAACAATTGTAGAAGGCAGTGGAATGAAATCAAATAAATTTTTTTCAGAAAGCGCGAAACAATATCTAGGTTACCCGCAACGTAAACGTAAAGTGTGAATATCAGGCTATACCTGGCAACTCATTTAAGACAGAAGCCGCTTGAAAGGCGCCATATACGCTGCCTGAACTAGAGTCTCAAAATCGTGTCTACAAGCTCAATATACAACCTTATACCGGCTGAATAAATCATGTGCTCAGCGAGACAAGCTCGTTTGGACGGAAAACATGGCCTCTGTAGCCCATACTGCTGCCTATAGACAAACGAGTAGAGATCTGCACAGGATTGCAAAATAAATTTCAGGGAATGCCCATAAAACCACATACCCTCTAAAAGATACGAATAGGGGAACTGCCTGGCCTCTGTATCCCATACTGCTGCCTATACACACAGGAGTAGAGATCTGCACAGGATTGCAAAACAAATTACAGGAAAACCACATACCCTCTTAAAGATACGACTGCCTCGTCCGAGGAGCGGCAATTGGCAGTATGGTCCTACTACTATGCCGATATACTGTCAATACCGCAACCTACAAATGTCTGGCAATGTTACTGCTCCTCTCATGAAATTAGAGCTGACATAAGTACACCCTGCTTAGATGAAACCGAGATAGCCGATTCTATTCCTTCGCTGAAACTCGTCAAGACGCAAGGTGTAGACAACACCTGTAAACCAATTCTACCCCGAATTGCTTAAAGCCGGTCCAACTTTTAGCACATCCATAGGCTGACCCATTATCGAAGACTTTTGGTTATACCATTCTCTTTCAAAATAACTAAGTAAGGGAGTCATAATTAAGCTGCCAAAAAAAGGAGATATCACAGAATTGAAAAACTGGAGAGGCATAACACACTTAACTATGGTCAACAATGTGTTAGACACAATAATCCACATAATGCTGTCATCCTCGCTTGCAACAGATCTTCGCATTAAACAAGCCGGCTATAGACCACACCGATCTTGTACTTATCATATAAACAGTCTAAGAATCATAGTGGCACAATCTGTGGAATGGCGATCCTTTCTATATCTTATTTTCATAGACTTTGCGAAAGCATTTGATACTCTTCCTCATCAGGCGATCTGGCACGCTCTCCAGTGTAAAAGAGTTCCACCTCGAATTAATTGACCACATCAGAGCTTCGTATCAAAATTCAACAAGTCGAGTGCCGGATGAACGTTGGTTGAGCAAGCCAATTGGTGTAACCACTGGAGTACGGGATGCATTTTATTACCACTGTTATTTATGTGAAAAGCAACATACATTAGAAGGTGCAACATATGGGGTATGAATGGTCGACTGGAAGATCTGGACTATGCCGATGATATATGTCTACTCGCTCAAAACTACTCCGATATATCGGCCAAATTGGTTCAAGTACACCATATATCATACAATTTTGAACTCCACATTATTCCTCCAAGTTCACCACCGGTAGCTCACGTGAGGATATTGCAAATCGCATTAAAAATGGAAATCTGTCCGACCTGTCCGTAGGAATCAAATAAAATAATAATAAAAACAATATCATACATAGGGTAAAGTTATTAATTTATCCTAACTATAAAAACTGCTTAGTTTCCTCCATTTAACTTATTTATATCTTAAAAAAACTTAATTTCCCTTTACACCCCATGAATAAGGTATGGGATAGCTTCTCGCGTTGCTGTGAATTAACATGTTTTATATTTTTAGATTCACAACTAACGGCACCTACTTGTTTATCGACGAATGCGAACGTCACTGTTTTAGAAGCTCTTACTAGACATGACTATTGACTCGACACTAATACTGCGAAGTTGCTGTCGACAACATTCGAGGGGAGCCGACAATGAAAGAATTTTTTTTTTTAAGATGACTGGAGCCAGGAGTTGAACCTGTGATCTCCCACATGGTAGTCGCGTGTTCTAACCATCATGCAACGGCCGGTTATCTATTACGTCTATATTAACTTTTTTTCAAAAAAGACATTCTTCACTAAATACCCCATCATCAACTTATGCCATTTCCTGCAACACACCTCACAATAAAACCTAACAAAAGAAATTATAACGAAATTAAAACCCAATGAAACCACATTTTGCTGCTGAATGACTAAAGCAAAAAATTAGAATGTCATCACCATGTGTCTGTCTACCAGTAGTACTCGTATCGATCAATATAACAAAGCAAACTTGTACTATTACTTCCTACTGCGAAGATTAACACTACCCATCCATCCATCCATCCATCGGCCGAACAACAACTTGTTGATTTTCTACATCAAAAAAGAGTCGTCGGTGGTGTCCCTCTCTCGATGAAACACACACCATCTGGCAACACTTTCGTAATCGTTGGTATAAAAAAAGGGGCTCGTCATCGCACACCACCAATCAACGTCAAGGTAATTGACTTACAAAATGTACCCAACATAGCTGAACAACAACAATGTACCAGTAATGCGAGAGATGCAGAGAGCGAAACACGACAGCAATGAGAGAGCGTGCAACTCTTTGGTTTACTTAAATATGCGGGAAATATACAACCGACGACAACAACGAGCAACTGTATCTAGTACGTTTGGGTGTGTGTATCCAACAAATACACAACAATGCGAAATCATGTTGCCGTCGTCGTACTCATTGCTGTTGGGGGGGTTTTTTGTTTATTTTATTTTCACAACACAACCATCAGCAGCTTGGACTGTTCACGCGTTGACCTCATGATATCAGGCAACTGTTCACGTGAACAGTGAAAGATTATCGCATGCCTGTGTTGTTGCGTTATATGCGGACGTGTGTGTGTGTGCATGTTTGAATGGATGGAGTGGTTGTTGGTATTGCTGTCGTTCAAGGGTCTTTTCGCCGTTGTTGTTGTTGCTGTTTCGTCTAAAGTTGGCGTGGTGGTATTGATACATACGAAATAAGTGAATACGATGTATGGCGGCACAGTGGTGCCATATGAATTATTTTAACAAATATTTTTGGAAAATTTCTTTGGCAGCCTTTTTATTTATTTGGTAGTATTAAGGCTATTTTTACCTATCGTGTAGGTTTGGCATGGCGAAAAACAAACGTAACCAGGCACAACGAAAGCTGGACATCGGTAAACTGCGGACCACAGAAGTAGCCAATGCCTACTCTAACCACCTAACTCAACTGCTACGGAATGCTCCAACCCCTGGAAATATTACCTCGCAGTGGCAATATATAGCCGACCCCATACAACGGACTGCGAGGAGCGTACTTGGGTACTCAAAGCCGTCTCAAGAAGATGCCTGGTACGTTGATGAATGTCGCAATGCCACGAAAGAGACGGATGCTGCATACAGGGCGAAACTGCAGCCAATGGCTACACAAGCCGTTCGTGTACGGCACAGGGAGAAGATACGAGAGGCAACTCGGCTTTTTAGACGGAAAAAGAAGGAGCTGAAGAAGAGACAGGATGAGTGCACAGAGTTTCAGGGGAAGTAGATGGGAAGACCGAAAATTCTACCAGAGAGTTAAGGCGAGAATGCGCGGAACAGGGTTTCCCTCCTGCAAGGACACCGATGACCAGCTAGTGACGGACCCGGGTATCATTCTAAAGATATTGAGAGGACATTCCAGCAATCAACTCAATACGGACACTACTGCAGAAAACCCCGCTCCAATCCATGACGATGGTATTAACTGTCCACCTCCGAGCCACAGTAAGATACGTGTGGCAATATCCCGCCTTAAAAATAACAAAACAGCTGGAGCCGATGGTCACCCGGCTGAATTGTTTAAGCCAGGTGGGGAGGAGCTGATTAGGAGCATGCATCAGCTCATGGAGAACATCTGACTGGAGGAGAGTATGCCCGGGGATTGGAGTCTCAGTCTGTTATGTCCCATAACAAGGAAGGAGATTGTGTAAGAACTGCCGTGGAATAAGCTTATGACCAATTGCGTACAAGTTCCTTTCGAGCATATTGTGTGAACGTCTATAGCCAATTGTAGAAAAACTAATTGGAACTTATCAGTGCGGCTTTAGACCTGGTAAATCTGCGTTGGATCAAATATTCACTTTACGATAAATCCTGAAAAAAAAACTTATGAAAAGCAGATTGACTCCTACCAACTCTTTGTCTACTGCAAAGCTGCCTTCGACTCTTCGATAAGAAGTATGTTATATGCAGCGCTATGTCTGAGTTTGGTATTCCTGCAAAGCTAATTTGACTATGTACCTTGGAAAACACCTAATCCTTGGTAAAGATAAGTAAGGATCACTCTGAAACGTTCAACACGAAAAGAGATCCCTGGAAGGGTGATACATTGTCCTGTACACTATTTAATATAATTATGGAGAAGGTGATGTGATGAGAAATGTTGGTGTCAACATGTCTGACAACATATTCCACAAGAGCCACATGCCACTAGCCTATGCTGATGATCTAGACATCTATGGCCGAGATATCTTCGAGATTTTACTGCAGTTTTATTATCGCTAGAAAAGGAGTCAGCAAAAATGGACTTAGCGGTCAACGAGGACAAAACAACAAAAAACCGGTAGTCTCGATGGGAATGCACTGCGAAAGTTGACAATTATTATTTTGAGGTAGTAGATGAATTTACCTACCTCGAATTTGCCGCCAATAAAAAAATTAGTGTCAACCAAGAAATCAAGTGGAGAATACTGCTCGCCAGAGATGTTTTTACGGGCTCCGGCAGGAGTTGAGTAACACCTCCATATCTCAGTGTATTAAGAAACAGCTATACCACGTGTTAGTTTTACCCGTTCTGTTGTATGCTGCCGAATCGTGGGTGCTTATAACAACGGACATACAAAACCTTCAAAACAAAATACTCCGTGTTTCGCCATGAACCATGAGCTGTATGAGCTTTACCACGACATCGACGTAGCTAAAAGTGTCAGAATCCAACGGCTTTGATGGCTGGGACATGTTGCCAGGATGGATGTAAATGCTTTAGCGAGAAAGGTGTTTGAAGGCGAACCTGAAGGACGGCGCAGAGCAGGGAGACCCAAACTTTGTTGGAAGGAGCAAGTGGTTGTCGACGTGCCACCATCTGGTAGGAACAACGGAGAACGCTCTCAGAAAACCGAAACCTGTGGAATTCCTTAATACTTCAGCCTCTAATCTACGAACCACGTTCGTAAGTTGTAATGGGCTACTCAAGTAAGTAATTGCCGTAGTTATATCGTTTTGGCTCGGTGGTGGAAAATCTTCTTCGAAAGTCTTGCCTTTATATGTGCAAACACTCTCTGAGTGTCAGGGACCAGAGGTCCATCTCTGCCCTTACAGGTAGGGATCCCTGTGAAAAAAACCTTTGCATTTAACGTTTTGGTAAAACTTTCGGACTTCACCTCTATCCCTGTACTTTTCGATATTTTGGCTCTTTCTTTACTTTCTTTACTTGCATTTTTCGCATGAAAAGGCATTTTTTCTCCCTTTTCTTCTCAATATATCGTTCCGTCACTGAACGCGTTGCCATTGGCTGCAGTTTTGCCTTGTTTGCAGCTTCCTTTTCCTCAGACAATACGCGACATTCCTCGTTGTAACAGGGCCGGTCTGAGCTTGGTTTCTCATAACACAGTATGGGCTTATTAATTACGTGCGTACCTTTACTGCAACTAGGTGGTGATCCGAGTCAATATTAGCACCGCGTATCATACGTGATCAATTTGATGCCTTATATTGTGATCAGGAGTTATCAAAGTTGCCTTGCGAATATTTTTATGCGGGAATCTGGTTCCACTTACTATAATGTTTCTTGCCGAAGCGAAAGGTTTTGGGTGAACTAAGTTTTCCCACTATTGAACCAAGAACATCTTCTCTCCTACGGCATCATCAGACCTCACACTGAATGAAGATTTCTACAGCAACCTTTCAAGAGTAATATCGTCGATACATCGAGGAGACATAGCAATTGTAATAATGCGCGGCTTGGACCAGATAACACAAACATGTAGAGCATCATGGGTCGACTCGCTCTGGGAATAATAACTAAAAATGGTCAGCTTTTTGCAGAAATGTGTATGTCCAACAACCTTGTTAATGGGGGAACTTCATTCCTGCACAGAAATGTGCACAAAGTCAAGTGGGTATCCCCTGACCAAATAACATAAAACTAGATCGATCACATTTCTATCATGAAAACTTATAATGGCTTGGAAAACATTATTCGGACTCTGCTCCATCAAAAAGAAGCATTTGATATTGGTATGCTGAATTCAAACGTGGTCGTACAGACACCAATGACATTTCATCTACTGGAAGGCCAAATGACGCTGTTATTCCGGAAAACGTTGAAAAAACACTGAAAATCATTATGTCCGACCGTAAAGTGAAAGTGAGGGAGATTGCTGACATTCTAAAGATATCAGCAGGCAGTGTACACACCATAATACACGAACATTTGGGTATGGAAAAGATGTTTTCCAAATGGGTGCCGCGTTTGCTCACACCGGAGCAAAAACAACAACGAATTGATGAATCAAAGAGCTGTTTGGACATGTTTACGCGCAATAAGTCGGAGTTTTTGCGTCGGTACATTACAATGGATGAAACATGGATCCACCATTTCACTCCAGAGTCAAATCGACAGTCTGCTGAGTGGCATGCAGCCGGTGAAAGCCGCCCAAAGCGATCAAAGACGCCTCAGTTGGCTGGCAAGGTTATGGCGTCTGTATTTTGGGATGCGCATGGAATAATATTCATCGACTATCTCCAGAAGGGGCAAACCATCAACAGCGACTAGTAGCAGAAAATAAGCAAGAATGGTAAACTATCGTTTAGGCCCTATGTTCCTCGTAGGAACTACAGGAATTTATATATATGGTCAGGGCGGCGGCCATATATTTCTTCCAGGCGCTCCTAGAATATATCTTTAATGTCCTCGTCTTTGTCTTCCGTCGAGGCGTGTACACAAATCAACGTGATAGAAAATTATTTGGCCTTAATGCGGATAGTGGCTATTCGGTCATATTCAGGGTTAAACCGTGAGACCTGGCGTCGAAGTCTCTTGTCGACTATGGATCTATATCAAAATTCGCTAAATTACGCTGAATTCCCATTGATAACTCTTGTATTTCGAAATCCTCTGCCACCGTCCGAGATAACTTCTCGACGCCTAAGATTCAGGAATATAAATGACAAGCCCTCTCTGCCACATGTATATGATATCCTACGATACCATACCAAAAAAGTACCATCAAACCACTGTGCCCGCATGACATGCGATAACGTTGAGCAAGAAGAAGAGCTGACAATCATCATCACAGTATTGGGGCCGGGTCTGGCTGCCAGTTTTGGTAGGCTTTAGATGTCTGGCATGCATTTTATGGTTTTCTCCCCCACCAATGGGCGGACGGACAAACGTTAAACCCAGTGTAGGTGCGGGGCGGAGTGGTGTGCACAGGGGGTATTGTCACTAGTGTTAAACGTGTTTGAAGGCAAAACCAGTGACTACGTCGACGTGCCATGACGAGCGTACGTATCTGCGTTAAAATGTGTTTTCTTCTGTTGTTTGTTCACTTGTGCGTCTGTCTCTCTCTCTCTCCCTCTGTGTCGCTCTGTCTGTATCCCGCTTTCTGTTCAGGTATTTTTAGCCTACCTTATAGATAGCTCCAAATAACCCTGCAGTTGAATTGATATTGTTTTGGTTATTGTTATTGTTATCTGTGGGTGTTTACATTAGACGATTTTATTTATTTATCCTCTTTTGTTTTTGTTTTTGTTTTTTTTCGTAATTTTATCGCTGTTGTCGCAGTTCGTTTTAAGTTTTTCCTACGTCGTTGCAAATAGTATTTGTTGGGGCATTTGTCGTATCGATATGTCCGTTTTGGAAAATTTTTACGCTGCAGCTGACAAAGCCGCGAAATTTGCGTACATTTATTTGCTCATTTGGGGTTTTAGGGGTGTGTTCGCGCGCTCGTGTCTTGTTGTTGCTTTTTTTCTTTGTGTTGTTGCCGTACGCTGTTTGCTTTTTGTCTGTTGGCGTTTTGTTTCTATGGCTGGAACTTTTGCGTTTACATAAACTTGCAAATTTTATTTGAATTTAATGAGCTTTGGTGAAAAAGGTATATACCTGACACAAGCTTGGTTGTGTTGACCGCAAATCAGCATAAATGATTGATTCGACGGTTGGGTAGTTGGAGTTGCCAGATGTTAGTCCAAAGTCGGAAAGATGTTGCTACAAATGTAAACATTTATTCGAAAGACATGATTTAAGTCGGGTTGTTACGGTAACCCAAAACCAGGCCTAGAAAGCGGACTTTTGAAACCAATTATAATAAAAAAAAGGCTTAGTTTCTCTTTACAACCCATGAATGAGGCATGGGGTAGCTTGCCGCCGTCAATGTTTAAGAAGCTTTAACTATATTGCAAAGTTGCTGACGCTGACATCGAGGGGGCCAGTAATTAGAGATAAATTAAGCTGATTGGAGCCGGGAATCGAACCTCGGATCTCCTGCATGGTAGTCGCGTATCCTTTTCCATCATGCCATGATCGGCCGCAGATAATTTCCATTTAATATTGAAAACCAATGGGGTTGCCAGTGTGGATATTCAAGTGTGAGTACTCATATGATTTGTATTTCCACAACGGAACTAAATCGTTTTTATGGGTCACTATGAGGAGTCTGAGACCAAAAATTGATAATTTTCGAACATGGTGATTGTGGACGGCCTGAGAGCACAATCTATCATAGCCATCTTCATTTCTATGGTTATCGGGTCTTTCGCGTCTACCAAATTGCCGAATCAGTTGGCATTCTCTAATAAAAGTTTCTCAACAACCTGTGGTCCCGTTCTGTGAGTCTAAAATAGATGAGAGTATCCCTTTCCTATCTTACTTATGAGATGCAACTGAAAAATAAATAAAAAAAATTTATGTTGTAAAAAACCACAATAAGATTTTTAAACCAAATTTTTTTTAATATAACTAAAATATGTACTGAAATTAAAAATTTTTGACTTCGTTGCTTCTTTTTTACACCCTTCACCACACGAACTGACGGACCAAAGGATATACTCAGTTTGTTTTTCTGTTTGTAACGCCCATAAGGAGGACAATATATATTTATTAGAGTCGGTCGATTTGTAGGAAAACAACAAAAATTGCTAAATAAGAAACTTTGCCCGAGGAACCATACCTCTAAAACGAATTCTGATGTCTTGACTTTTGACCCGTGAGGTGAAATTTTGAATAATCCCTCTTTGCCCTCTAAATGGGGCCCCAATCGCTTCCAAGTGTATGACCGACTCCCACTAACTTTGGATGGCTGACCCAACCATGCCAGTGGCACACCCCCTGGAAACTGCCTGAGGGTTGCTCAAACAAACATTTAAAAAAATCACCTATTTTGGCACAGAAAATTTAATTTTTCTGAACATTTTTTATAATTGCCAACCGAAAAATAATTGTCCAGAAAAAAATGAATTTTCTGTTCCAAGAATAGTGATTTTTTGAAATGTTTTATGGGGAACCCCCCCCAGGGGGACTCCAGATTGGGTCGGGCCTCCAAAGTTAGTGAGGGTTGGTCATACATTTGTACTCGATTGGGGCTATCCAAATGGGTCAAAATGTGATTTTTAAAAATTTTACCCTACGGGTCAAAAGTCCGGACATCCGAATTCCTTTTTGGTGGTATGGTTTCTCGGGCAAAATTTTCTTATTTTGATCCTTAGAATACGATTTTCCTAGTCACTTGTGCGATTTTTAAATCGACCCGCCCAAAAATGTATATATGATTGGTGTTCAATTCTGAGTCGATTTAAAGACGTCCGTCGTCAGTCTGTCCGTCTGTCTCGCAGTAGTTTAAGAGATATCGAACAAGACTAGTCAAAAACCTCTCACCTCCCATACTCCCGTGCAGTCGTACTTTAAGAGCTATCGAGCTGAACTTTGGTATGCAAGCTTTTATCATCTAAGCGGAGGTTAAGTTCTAAGATAAGCCAGATTGGACACCATCTACTACCACCCCCTATACAAACTCCCCTTTTTGGTAGTGGCCGTCTGTTTGCGATTACAGCCATATCCAAGCTGAAATTTGGTATACAAGTTTATAACCTCTAAACGTAAGTTTAGGTGGAAGATGAGCAGAGGCGCTACCCCCGACATCCATTAAAACTTCCCCTTTCCCCCTTGTTGGGGGTATCCGTTTACATGTCCCCGCAATTACAGCTGTAGTTTAAGAGTTATCGAGCTGCAATTTGGTACACAACCTTCTAACCTCTAAACGTAGGTTTAGTTCAAAGAAAAGCAACATCGGACAAAAACTACTCGCACCTCCCATACAAATTGCCCCTTTTGGGCGTGGTCTTCTGTCTGTCCCCGTGATTACAACCGTAGATTAAGAGCAAACGAGCTGCAATTTGGTATGAAACCTTCTTAACTCTAAACGGAGGTTTAGTTCTAAGATGAGCTAGATTGGACACTAACTACTCTCACCCCCTTTACAAATTGACCTTTTTGAGGGGGTGTCCTTCTGTCTGTCTCCGCGATCACAGAAACTACCCGCACCTCCAATACAAATTACCCCTTTTTGGGGCTGTCCGTCTGTCTGTTTCCGCGATTACATCCATAGTTTAAGAGTTACCGAGCTGCAATTTGATATGCAACCTTCTTACCTCTAAACGTAGGTTAAGTTCTAAGATGAGCAACATCCGACAGGAACTACTCGCACCTCCTATACAGCCATAGCTTTAAAGTTCCGCAAAGACGTATCAGCTTCGCTGGAATACCAAACTCAGCCATGGCTTCGAGTAATTTCTGCCGTATCGGGCTGTCGAAGGCAGCTTTATAGTCGACAGTTGTCAGTTGTTTTCCAAGTCTAAAGACAAACTGATAAGGCCCGATCAGGTTGGATAACACTGACTTTAGTCTTTCACATAGCACACTCGACAGGACCTTATATGCGATGGGTAAAAGGCTGATCCCGCGGTAGTTGGAGCACACACTTGGATCACCTTTTTTCAGCACAGGACATAATACGCTTACATTCCAATCGTCGGGCATGTACTCTTTAAGCCAAACCGTGCGCAGGAGCTGGTACATGCTCGTTATCAGCTCCTCGCCACCGGACTTGAAGAGCTCTGCGGGCTGACCGTCGGCACCGGCTGCTTTGTTGTTTTTCAGCCGCGATTTTGCTCTTCTTACCTCGGCTTGACTTGGTGGTGGGCAATCTAAGCCGTCATCGACAATAGGCGTGATAACTTCACGTGCGCTACCTTCTGGAACCAGCAGTTGCTGGAAGTGTTTTTTCCATATGTGCAGCACACTCTGCGTATCCGTGACCAGATTTCCATCACTGTCCTTAAAGGTGGGGAGGCCATAATTGGCACGGCTCATAATTGGCTGTAGCGTTGCCCTATAAGCAGCATCCTGTTCCTCAGACGCTATGCGACATTCATCATCGTACCAGGATTCGTCTGATCACCGCTTTTCATATCCTAGCACGGTTGTTGCGGCGGTTGCCATGGAATGCGCAATATGCTGCCACTGTGTATCGGGAACGTCAGAAGTAAAGTCGTTGTGTCGTAAAAGTTGGGAGAGCTGGTTGGAGTAGGCAGTAGCTATCTCGTGGGATTTGCAGCTTCGCGATGGCCAGAATTCTTTGTGTTTGGTTACGTGCATTTTTCGCTCTGCTCAATCTTGTGCGCACCTTGGCTGCAACCAGGTAATGATCCGAGCCAATATTAGCACCACGGATCACACGCACGCCCATGATACTAGATGCATTCTTGCCATCAATTACCACATGATCAATTTGATTTTTGGTGTTTTGATCATATCTCGCATACAATATGACCTATTTTTGGAAATTTAATATTTCTCCGAAAACATCCTAATGTTCTAAACAAAATATGATAGGGTTAGGGTATTTATCAGTCAGTTTATATGACTGACATTTCTGTACTGGTTTACTACAACGTATGTAATTGCTTGAAATACAACGGATATGTTATTCCTTTCATATGAATACATACCCTCTGCTTTTTGTAGTTGGTCTCTGATGTCGAGTCTCAAGGCCCCTATATTATATAGTAAAAGCGATCTTAACTAATATCACTTGTGTATAGTTTCGTTTATGGGTCATACAGATAATTTTCCGCTAAGCTGCCTGCTAAATTAGCCAGTGCAACAGCAGCGAGTTGAGAAATTTCAAATCAAGGTGAAGGGAAGTTTTACTGTGATCCAAGTACCTTCATCCTGACGTGAAATTTTTTAACCGCAGACAATGACCCCGAATATGTTTCACAGGGTTATCTGTAACACATCATTGTATATATGTTCCAGATTTGTAAATGCCAATTGTCGTATATACTTAATAAAATTCACAATTAAAGCTAATTTTCTTTTCATATAATCTTATTGACGTCAATTCATGTCCTAGTTACAAATGTGTTGATTCCTCCCCGCAATGCAATTTATTCTAACAAATGCTGGCAAAGCAATTGCTCTACGACAGTCACATTCACCTTTAACCTTTTTCAGCACTAACACCAACCAACCACCCAAAAGCTCAATTCATGAATGCCACTACAAAGGAGGGTTTACGCTAACGACAACAAACTACGTCATGCGTTCAAACAAACTTCCAACTTCACTTTGCAATTTACGCATTTGCCCAGTGTTGCTGCTTTACACGAAAACTGTATTGAGTTGTAAGCAGTGTTCATATGTAGGTATTACTCGCCTTTACGAACTCTGCCCCATCAATGTTTGTTTCTGTGTTTTTTTTTCTCTGTTGTGTGTCGAAACACCAGAAGTAAACTGACGTCATTACATTACATTACATTACGAGCAACAACCTACGTGTGCTTCGGCTAATGGGGACCACTATTCCAAGTTGTACGTACACCTTCATGTTTGCTTGCCATCGCCTTGGGCTTTTCCCTGTAATGTATAGATGTAGTATGTAGGTACTCAACAACATTGCCGTGATATCGACGCATTCGTCCTACGCTCATTTACGTGATATGTACTTAAAAGATATTTTCTCTTTCATTTCATATGACCCCCAAAATCTGTGACGTCTTTGTTTGGGTTGGCTCTGCTTACGGTGGGGGCTGTTATTGTTCATTGTTCTTGTTGTGTTAGAGGTTAAACAAACGCTGACGTTAAAATCCTGTCAATGACATCTGCTCAGGTTGTCCCTGAAAACTATTCGTAATTGGACTTAATACATGTGGGAGAAAGTTAAAGAAATGTGTCATATGTTGCTCGTCAAAATTACATTGGTATGTACACATGGGTTCATGCTGTTAGTTAGCAAATCGAGCGATTAATTGCTTGAGGAAGTTTTCTTTTATAAATAAGTTGTAAGCGATTAAGATGTAAGTAGTTGTAAATACTTGAGTTGTTGGGATTTTGCGAACTGATTACGTTAAGTAATTAAATGAATACTAAATTATTCCGAGGGGGTGATGGTATACAAATAGAAAAGGTCTTTGTAGTTAGTCAATTTTTATAGAAGGTAAGGTCTAAGTTCCCGCACACAGTGACAGGATTTTGCACATTCTACGATCACTGCTGCAACGATCGTGCTTGGGTATTAATAGCCACTGTCAAACCAGACCTGGTATGATGATGAATTTCAGGAATTGTCTAAGGAAAAGAATGCAAAACAAAACTGCCGCCAATAGCAACACGTGTTGTGGGGGAACGATATCAGCGAAAGAGATAAAGCTTATATACAGGACAATTGAAAGATATCGAAACTACATTGGATTTGGAACAGAAGTAAGACGGAAATTTGATCACAGACAAGCAGAGTATGCTGCAAATATCGAGGGTACAGTTTTGTATTTCTACTCTTTTCCGAAGGCAACACAGGTGACGGAATAACGCAATTCTTCGATAGCGAATTCATCGAGGTCAGAAACGTAATTACACGGCTGATAAACAATAAAACTGCGATTGCCCATGAACTGTCGACAGAGTTTTCAATGTCGGCAGTGATGAGCTGTTGATATGTATGCACCAACCACCATAAACACGATTTGGCTGCAAAGGTCTACATGACCGACGATATGTCTTCTGCTTAATAAAGGCGATTCAAGTGTGTGGCCACCAACTACTACGGATTAGCCTATTATCGCATACAAGGTCCTGTCGAAAGTGGATAAGACAAAAATCAATATTACGAACCTGATTAAACTTTATCCATACCTCATAGTTGGGGGGCAATGGAAAAATTGGGTAAGTAACATTTGACTGGTGCCGTTGGGGTGGTATAGTGAATCTTACATCTCAAGCCGACTCACAATCTCCTTCGTGGTGATACCTGGGCAACGTTGTTCGTGATACTTTTTTTAAACGTGAATAGCAGTAGATAGTGAACGACGAATACTGATAGTTGGGCTAGCCACCCGCCTTCAGGTCCTTTACTGGCTATAAAAACACGAGAAATAAATAGTAAGAAACGAAACCCCCAACTGTTGACGACCCCCGCAAACGTAGTAAGGACCATGATTTAAGGATATGTACCTGCAGCGTCTGGACTCTCTATAGAGAAGGTGCCACTCAAAAAATATAAGGCAGACATCACCGCCATCCAGGAGATGAGATGGACAGGAAAAGAATGCTCGTGACATAAACATTGCGACATACAAAGTACAATAGTCAAACTTTGCACAAAATAAACAAGGGCTTTCTCATCTGTGATCAGTAGAAAACTTGTCATTCATCATGATAATGAACGTCAACCCTGACACAAACACTGTACTGCAAATATGTAGCGAGTTTGCATATAGTACTCTCTACATATGTTTGTACAACGTATGAGTAATATAACTTTTATGTGGATTTTATATTAATCATACGCACATCATTCCAAAATTGTGGTTTTATGGTTTAATGACAAACTGCAACAGCCATTCTAGGGGGAATGCTCGTGACATAAACATTGCGACATACACAGTACAATACATGATTTTGGGACTCAATTCTGAGAACAGCACTTGAAAGTAGCCCCAAAAAGAAGAAGTTCTGCATCATTCGATTTGTCAATTTACATGCCATAATAATTTAATATCGATTTGAAGTTAGTAAGTATCGTATAGGGAAATTTGTCACGTTTTAGGCTATTTGTTTGGCGTAACATAAATACTATATGGTGACGTATGACTACATTTTATGAACATTTTAAGAAATTGTAATTCAGAATTTTTTAAATTTGTTTTAGTTAAAAATGTCGAATAGAAAAGTCTAAAACGTGACATATTCCCCTATACGATACTTATAAATTATAAATTATTGTGGAATGTGAGCTGACAAAACGAATGATGCAGAACTTCTTCTTTTTGGTGCTACTTTCACGTGCAGTTCTAAGAATTGAGTCCCAAATCAATGATCTAAAAAATGTTGCAGGGTGATATAATACAGCTGCCATGCCGAAAAACACGAATCTGGATGTGGATTTGTAGTTGGCTAGAGACTCAGGCATCATGTCTCGCGATTCAATTTTACGAGCGCCTAGAGCAACCATACGACCACTGCCCTGGCCACGACATTCAAATTGTTCTGGGAGACTTTAATGCAAAAATAGGAAGGGAAGATGTTCTTGGTCCATCGATCGGTAAATTCAGCCTGCATACCGACACGTCAGACAACGGGTTTAGGCTGGTTAGCTTCGCAACGGGAAGGAACATGTTAGTGAGTGGAACCAGATTCCAGCACAAAGATATCCAAAAGACAACTTGGCTATCCCTCGATCATAACACAAAAAATCAAATTGATCATGTGGTAATTGATGGCATTCATACATCTAATGTTATGGACGTGTGTGTGATCCGTGGTGCTAATATTGGCTCGGATCATTACCTAGTTGCAGTCTAGGTGCGCACAAGATTGAGTAGAGCGAAAAACACATGTAACCAAACACAAAGAAATCTGGACATCGCGAAGCTGCAAACCCCAGAGATAGCCACTGCCTACTCCAACCAGCTCTCCAAACTTCTACGTCACAACGCCTCTACTTCTGACGTTCCCGATACACAGTGGCAGCATATTGCGCATTCCATGGCAATCGCCGCAACAATCGTGCTAGGATATGAAAAACGGCACTCAGACGAATCCTGGCACGATGAAGAATGTCGCATAGCGTCTGAGGAACAGGATGCTGCTTATAAGGCAACGCTACAGTTAATTGAACGCGGGCTGTTAGAGAACGGCACAAGCATACTGTAAAACAGGCGAGACATGTGTTTAAGCGAGAAAAAATACGTCAGATGAATGAACGGGAGAACGAGGATATAGAGCGATATAGAGATAGAGGTGAGGCCCGAAAATTTGACCAGAAAGTTAAGGGCTACGGTAATGAGCTCCTCTCCTGTAAGGACAAGAATATAAATCTGGTCTCAGATATGCAGAGTGTGCTGCATATATAGAGATAAAACTTCCAGGAGTCAACGCAAGTGAAGGTATCACGCCAATTATCGACGACGCCTTAGATTGCCCACCACCAAGTCGAGCCGAGGTCAGAGAAGCAATATTGCGGCTAAAAAATAATAAAGCAGCCGGTACCGAAGGATTTCCGGCAGAGCCCTTGCAGTCCAGTGGCGAGGAGCTGATAACGAGCATGCACAAGCTTCTACGCACGGTTTGGCTTAATGAGTACATGCCCGATAGTTGAAATCTAAGAGTATTATATACTGTGCTGAAAAAAGGTGATACAAGTGTGTGCTCCAACTACCACGGGATCAGCATAACAGGACCTGTCGAGTGTGCTATGTGAAAGGCTAAAGTCAGTGTTATCCGACCTGATCGGGCCTTATCAGTGTGGCTTTATACCTGGTAAATCAACAACTGACCAGATATTCAGACTTGGGCAAGTCCTGGAAAAGAACCAAGAGAACAGATCGACACGTACCATTTTTTCGTTGACTATAAAGCTGCCTTCGACAGACAGATATGGCAGAAATTACTCGAAGCCATGGCCTTTGCGGAATGATGCTGACTGACACGAAGTCTCCAGTCAAGCAGCCTTCTCATGTATATGGTGAACGAGGACAAAACGAAGTTATTAGTTTCAACGAACAAAGAATCTACTCGTTTGAGAAACTGCGGAACGTTGGCAACTATAATTTCGAGGTGGTAGACAATTTTATCTACCTAGGCTCCGCCATCAGCAGAAGACATAATGTCACCCTCGAAATCTGTAGAAGAATCCTACTTTCTAATAAATGCTACTACGTACTTAAGCAAGGGATTTAATGACAGAGCCCTCTTTCGAGAAACAAGATACTGGTTATAAATGTCTTATTGTATGGTTCAGAATTCTTGGTTATGACATAAGCGGATGAATCGGTTCTGACAGTATTCAAGAGAAATATACTCCGTAAAATATATGGGGCCATCATCGTTAACGGAGAGTATCGACGTCGTATGAATCATAAACTGTACGAGCTGTACACTGACATTGACGTGGCCAGACACATTAAGGTGCAGCGGTTGCGTTGGCTAGGTCTTGTTGTATGCATGGACGAAAATGCTCCAGCTCGAAAAGTCTTCGACAATGAAATCAATGGACGGTGCAGAAGAGGGTGACAAAAAATACGGTGGAAAGACTAGGTTACTGAGAACCTTGCATAACTTGGTGTGATTAACTGGAAAAAAAGCGCAGAAGATCGAAGCGCTTATAATTTTTTTCTACGTGCGGTATATAATCCTTAATGATTGCAAAGAAGTGCCAGTTAAGTAAGTAAGTAAGTAATTTTATCGAATGAAATCTTCAAACATTTTTATTTGTCGCCTTTTTTAATAAATTTTCCCTAATTACTAAAAGTTTCTGGACATGTATAGGCTGTCTCATCAGTGATAAGTAGAAAACTGTTCATTGCTGACGATACTGAATGACGAGTCTGTACTGTACATAGGTAGCGAGTTTGCAAATGGTATCCGCTACTTATGTATGTACAACGTATGAGTAATATTAATTGTATGTGGATTTGCTATGCACATCGTTCCAATATTGTTGATATATGGTTTAATAGCACAGTGCAACAGCTAATCTGGGGTCATAACAGTGTGGAGCATATTCGGGGTTATTGTCTGGGGGTGAGAAATTCCAAGTCAGGAATTTTGCTTTACTTCAAGACCATCCCTAACCCTTCTTTAGCAATGTTTAAAGACAACCAGAAATTGGAACGTAATATGTACATAAAATACGCCTTCCAAACTCATACGTTGGTATGCCCTACTGTAAATGCGTGGAACATAAGACTTCACGAATTCTATAATACTGGCGTAGGCAGCGATATTGCACTGCTTGCTAAGGTCAAGGTTGTATATAGCTTCTCTTTGATGTCTTAAATACCAATCCACTCGGGAGAAAAAAAACACACACATTTCGATAAGAACTACACAAAATGTATATTTCGCTTTTATTATTTGTTCCCCCTTTTTTGTTTCGTGCAATGTTTTACAAGCGATTAACACACCCACTTCATCCCATTTGTTAGTATTATTGATTGTTATTGTTGTTTTGCCCCTCCGGTTGAATGGCTGTGTCATGTGCTATGAATGTGATCCAACGCAAATGCATTCGGATCTAGGAACTACATTGAGTGACGGGCATTTATTTATTTACATCATTAGCACAAGTGCCGGCAATAGAGCACAAGTGGGCGATGGCGAACGAGACCAGCTGGAGGAAAAAAGGCACGTCGTCGTCGTCGTCTTGTATTGTTAATAGTGCACGTTCGTAATAGAGTGGCCACGACAAAGCAATGCAAATAAATAAATAATTTATTTTATATTGCATTACGACAATTCGGAAAGTAGAGGGGGGGAATATAAGCAAGGTGTATTGTTATTAAAGCCGATGACGTCAATAGCTGATATTCTTGGGAAAGTTTATAACTAGTTAAGTTAATGTTTTAAAAATGCCAAAGGGAAAAAAACAATTTATATCATTTCAAATGAACAGAGAGGCGAAAAGTAAAGTTTCTAGACAAATCGTCTTGAGGTTGTCGTAATGGTAACCACAAACAAGGTGGTAAAGGGTTCCTCCCCCGCTAATTTCAAAACAATTTTTTTAACGGAAGACAATTTTTGTCAACTAGGAAAATTATACACTTAATTTCGTATTACAAATTTGTATACTATAAAAAAAAGTTGAATATTTAAAGAAAACCATTGAATAACACAGTACAAAAAATGGTTTTGGGACTCAATTATGAGAACTGCACGTGAAAGTAGACCCAAAAAGAAGAAGTTCTGCCACATTCGTTTTGTCAATTTACATGCCATAATAATTTAATATCGATTTGTAGTTAGTAAGTCACGTTTAAGCTCTTTTATTATATTGTTATATGGCGACGTATGATTATCATAATTAATATTCCACGTAAATCATACGCCACGGTGTACAACAATTTTATTGTAACTGTTACAAAATAAACCCAGTTTACAATCATTCGATAAATGGAATGGTGAAACAGTTGCTTATGTAGGAGAAACGTTATATGAACAGATTAAAGAAATTGTAATTCTTAATTTTTATACCCTTCACTACGCGCGTGAACAGAGTGAAGGGTATATTAATTATGTTCTTCCATTTGTAACGCCCTCAAGGGGGCGTGGCAGGTATGACAATATATATCTATATAAATGATCTGCATCGAAATCTGAGTCGATTTAAAGGTGAACATCTGTCAACAAAGCAGCCGGTGCCGACGGTCTGCCCGCAGAGCTCTTCAAGTCTTCAAGTCCGGTGGCGAGGAGCTGATAACGAGCATGCACCAGCTCCTGCGCACGGTTTGGCTTAAAGAGTGCATGTCCGACGATTGGAATGTAAGCGTATTATGTCCAGTGCTGAAAAAAGGTGATCCAAGTGTGTGCTCCAACTACCGCGGGATCAGCCTTTTACCCATCGCATATAAGGTCCTGTCGAGTGTGCTATGTGAAAGACTAAAGCCAGTGTTATCCAACCTGATCGGGCCTTATCAGTGTGGCTTTAGACCTGGAAAATCAACAACTGACCAGATCTTCACACTTCGGCAAATCCTGGAAAAGACCCAAGAGGAACAGATCGACACGTACCATCTTTTTGTCGACTATAAAGCTGCCTTCGACAGCCCGATACGGCAGAAATTACTTGAAGCCATGGCTGAGTTTGGTATTCCAGCGAAGCTGATACGTCTTTGCGGAATGACGCTGACTGACACGAAGTCTTCCGTGAAGATTGTCGAGCACCTTACGGAGCCATTCTATACCAGACGAGGCCTAAAACAAGGCGACGGCTTATCATGCGATCTCTTCAACATTATGATAGATATGATAATGAGAAAAGCTGCAGTAAACACGAGTGGCACTATATTCAACAAAAGCCACATGCTACTCGCGCACGCTGCTGACGTAGACATCATCGGTCGAAATCTGCGGGATGTCACTGCAGCCTTCTCAGGTATTCAGAAGGAATCAGTGAAAATGGGCCTAACGGTGAACGAGGACAAAACGAAGTTATTAGTTTCAACGAACAAAGAATCTACTCGTTTGGGAAACTGCGTGAACGTTGACAACTATAATTTCGAGGTGGTAGATAATTTTGTCTACCTAGGCTCCGCCATCAACAAAGCAAATAATGTCAGCTTAGAAATCCGGAGAAGAATCCTGCTTGCAAATAAATGCTACTACGGACTAAGCAAGCGATTCAATGACAGAGCCCTCTCTCGACGAACAAATCTCAAGCTATACCAGATACTAATTCTACCTGTCTTAATGTATGACACAAGCGGATGAATCGGTTCTGGCGGTATTCGAGAGAAAAATACTCCGTAAAATATATGGGCCCATTATCGTTAACGGAGAGTATCGGCGTCGTATGAATCATGAGCTGTACGAGCTGTACACTGACATTGACGTGGTCAAACGCATTAAGGTGCAACGGTTGCGTTGGCTAGGTCATGTTGTACGCATGGACGAAAATGCTCCAGCTCGAAAAGTCTTCGACAATGGACTCGATGGACGGCGCAGAAGAGGGCGACCAAAACTCCGTTGGAAAGACCAGGTTACTGATAACCTTACAGAACTCGGTGTGACTAACGCAGAAGATCGAGTCGCTTATAATATTTTTCTACGTGCGGTATATAATCCACTGGGATTGCATAGAAGTACCAGCTAAGTAAGTAAGTATCTGTCCGTCTGTCTGTCCCCGCGATTACAGCCGCAGTTTAAGAGATATGAGCTGAAATTTGGAATGCAAGCTTCTATCAAGCTGTATGCAAGCTTCCCTACATTAAGCGGAAGTTGAGTAGTAAGATGAGACTGATCGCTAAAAAACTACTCCCACCTCCCATACAAAATCCCTCTTTTTGGAGGTGTCCGTATGTCAGTCCCCGCGATTACAGAAGTAATTTAAGAGCAATAAAGCTGAAAAATTGTATGCAAATTTTGTTGCCCTAAATGAAGTTTGAGTTCTAAGATGAGCCCGATCGGTCAAAAACTACTCCCACCTTCCATACAATCTCCCCCTTTTTGGGGTCTATCCCTAAAATTACAGCTATAGTTTAAGGGCAATCAAGCTGAAATTTTGTATTTTAGCTTCTCTACACTAAGCGGAGGTTGAGTAGTAAGATGAGACCGATCTGTAAAAAACTACTCCCACCTCTCATACAAAATCCCTCTTTTTGGGGGTGTCCGTATGTCAGTCTCCGCGATTACAACAATAATTTAAGAGCAATCAAGCTGAAATATTGTATGCAAGCTTTGTTGCCGTTAATGAAGTTTGAGTTCTAAGATGAGCCCGATCGGGCAAAAACTACTCTCACCTCCCATACAAACTCTCCCTTTTTGGGGTCTGTCCCTGCGATTACAGATGTAGTTTAAGGGCTATCAAGTTGAAATTTTGTATACAAGCTTCCCTACACTAAGCGGAGGTTGAGTAGTAAGATGAGACCGATCGGTCAAAAACTACTCCCACCTCCCATACAAAATCCCTTTTTTTGGGGGTGTCCATATGTCAATCCCCGCGATTACAGCAGTAATTTAAGAGCAATCAAGCTGAAATATTGTATGCAAGCTTGCCTACTCTAAGCAGAGGTGGAGTATTAAGATGAGAACGATCGGTCAAAAACTACTCTCACCTACCATACAAACTCTCCCTTTTTGGGATCTGTCCCAGCCGTATTTTAAGAGGTATATAGCAGACATTTTGTACGCCAGATTCAATCTCTAAGCGGAGGCTACTTTCTAAGATGAGCCCGATCGGTCAAAAACTACTTCCACCTCCCATACAAGCTTCCCCTTTTTTGGGGTGTCCGCCTAACTGCCTCGGCAATTGCAGCCGTAGGTTAGGAAATATCGAGCTGACATTTGATATGCAAGCTTTAATCCTATAATAGGAGCTTACGTTGTCAGATAAGCAATATCGGACGAATACATCTCCCACCTTCCATACAAACTCCCCCTTTTTGAGGGTGTCCGTCTGTTTGTCCCTGTGGTATATGAGCTGCTTTCGGGCTGAAATTTGGTATGTAAGTTTTTGTCCAGCAGCAGAGGTTAAGTTCTAAGATAAGTAAGATCGGATTTAAACTATTCCCATATCTCACACAAATTCCCATTTTTGGGGAGTTACAAAATTCATAAAAATAAGCTCCAACTCACCAACTCATAAACTTATCGGTAAATCGAATGAAATCGATAAAAAATTATTGAAAAAAATGGATTGGTGAAGCTAAAAGTAACGTCCACTTCTCACCAACTCCCCTGTTTTGTGGTATAAAGTTTAATAAAATATAGTTGTAGTGCAAATAAGCAGTTTTATCACCATTTTTACAAATGGCGAAGGGTATCTGAGCTTCGGCATAGCCGAAGATAACCGCCTTACTAGTTTAAATTAGTTTCAGCTAAGTAGGACTAGTGGTTTCCAAGTTATGTCAAACAAAAGAGCCTAAAACGTGACACATTCCTCTATACGATACTTACTAACTTTAAATCGATTTTAAATTATTATGGCATGTAACTTGACAAAACGAATGATGCAGAACTTCTTCTTTTTGGGGCTTCTTTCACGTGCAGTCCTCAGAATTGAGTCCCATATCAATGAGATGAAAAATGCTGTACTGTGTAAGGGGTCGACCATTGCATGATGTTTGGGACATGCAGCTATTATGAGGATGACATGCATTCGAGCTTAGACACAGCCGCCTACTTTTTTTTGATTGACCGCCCCCTTGTCTATAACAACTTCTGAATAGTCGAGTCAATTGGCATGTCTACTAAAAGCTTCTCAGTATATTTTGATTTACTTTTGCCTTCAATGTTGCTATTGGCGTTATCCTAAAATGTCCTTGCTAACAATTAATAGTATCGAACATTTAATTTGTATTCACTTTTTCGAACTCCTCCTATTGCCGTTTTTCTACCATATATAAGGCTCGTATCTGTACTGTTTTTCGCAGTACTGTACTGTTTTTCGATATCAAAAACTGCGTACTGCTTTTCTCCCTCAAAGTACTGTTTTTCGATACATAATAGAAATATAAACGGCGAATAGCGAATTGATGCAATAATATTGTTTACTTCAAAAATAAGCTCGAAGAAACACTAAAAATGCGTCAAGAGCATGATTTTTTATCCCCACCTGTAGTAGCAGAAAAGCAAAAACTTATTGACAATGGATACAATTCGATTGAGATGGCTGCTTTACGCACTGATTTTTTCGGTAATTTGGCTGCTTTGATTTGAATGCTTTTATACTAATGGAATGAAGTCGAAGCCGTTATGAACACGTTATGCGAATACAATTTGTACAATGCCAATGAAAATGCGGTATATTTGCACACCCAATTTAGATATATCAAAAACAAGCGACAAAATTATGCAATGGAGAGAAGGCAATGTTTCGCATGTGGATCGGTGGGTGGAGATATTTATTCATCTCAATAACGCTGATTGCGAATTCAAAGAAATGGCCACGATCGTTGAATACATTTTATGTTTGCCAAGAACTTCAGCATCAATGAAGCGAATCTTCTCTGCAGTGAACAAAACTTGGACGTCAGACAAAACCTGATTAGATGTGCAAACATTGAAATGAGTTTATTTATACAATTACCTTCAAACGACAAATACAAAACGACCACAAAACTTGATTCTGAAAATGATTGTCGATTTTTTTTACATATTGTATAAAATATATATGCTATGTAAATATGTACTGCGAAAAGTACTGTTTTTCCAAATCGATGTACTGCTTTTTTAAAAAATTTCATTGAAATGTACTGTTTTTGTCCAAAAAAAGTATACGAGCGTTAACCATATATCACTCAATGGCCAGTCTACATTTCCCTTTTTTCTAGCATCTCTCTAAAAATATCACGAATTTCGTCGCTCTCAACTATTTGCGACATCCAGCGAACGTGTTTAAATTTCCGTTTTGTTGTTGCTGTGGCTGTGCAAAATCATGTTATTATCACATGATTCCCAACAAAAAGGAAACAAGTGTTGCTGATTTTATTCGTTTTGTTTTGTTCTCAACAGTTGGAATTTATTCATATTTATAGCAGCTATTTTTAACTACTTGAGGGAGAGGAAATAATATATAGATCAAAGTAAACTATTAAATCACAACTGTTGATTGGGTTTCTGTTGTTGTTTTCACTTCATGAAAGAGTTCAAATTGTTTATTTGCCCAACATCATCATCATCAGCATCAGCATCATATGACCCACCCCATGCTATCATAGCTATACCCATAATTTGTGATAAAAAGCAAGAAAGCAAAATGAAAATTCTTTATGAAAATAATCTTCTATGACGTCAGAGCAAACAAACGGTTCCACATACCACAAAAATTGTGCACAACTATAAATATTATGAGCACAGCAACGAGTACACAGTAATATATTTGACTGTACGTATTCCTAAGCAATATGTCGAGGACGATTTTTCAAAACGTGCTATTTACCGTACTGACAACAGTTCAAAGAGCACGATTTGAAAAATCGTCCTCGATGTTTATATTGAACGATTTGAAAAGTTTGCTTACGCTTTAAGTTATATATTTGACGTAAGCGACTGGGAAGAGGTCAATTTTAACATATGTCATGTAGTTAGGTGCCACATTATAGCGTGCCATAAGCCAGAGTATGGGGTTAGTCTTAATTCACCACTCTCCACTGTCGAATTTTTTTAAATTAATTAAATATTTCATTCAATACTAATAAATGTACTCAAAGGGATACACCTTTTTTCACTTACGAACGCCTAGAGAGCAACAGCCATTGAGTTTATTGTTTATTTGTTATTTTTTTTATTAATTATGAACAAACAAAAATTGGCGTAAACAAAAATAAGCAAAAAATGGATGTTGTCTTTTAAAACAATGACAGAAAAAAATTGGGTTAATAACCATTTTAATTAGTCGAATATGATAGACTTGATGTTGCTACTGCCTATATGACTTTTTTAAGTATTATATGTATATTATGTTGATTCATTTGTTTCACGAGTTGCGGTTGTTATATAAACACTGTGTTGATTGCAAAAATTTATAAATGTTTTTATGTTTTGTTACTTTAATTTCTACTTCGTTTGCATGTGCAAAGAAGAGAGAATTGTGCTGCCTCCGCAATTTTTAAATTGGTAACCCTTGCGATCTATCACCCACTTTGCTGTTAAGTTCTTAAAACCTAAAAAGGCCGCAGTAACATTGCGCTATCTTAGGTGACCAGTTGACCAGTTACCAATTTTCGATATCACTTTTGCACAGAAAATTTCTCGAACAGCACCCGACTCATTTGGTTAGAGTTTTGACATGTTACCCCATCTTGCTAGAATCAAGTTCGTTGATCAAAGCTCATTAAATTTACTGTAGCGCTTAAGCAAAAAAGTTCGTTAGCAAGGCAATATACAACCAATAAACGTAAAAAAGTTTAGTTCAATATCTCTGGGTATATGGTTATTTTGTATGGGGTTACGAAAGTGTCTTTATGGTACCAACCTCTTGGCTTTTTAAGTTACTTACTTACATACTTAACTGGCACTTCTTTGCAATCCTATTGGATTATATACCGCAAGTAAAAATTATTATAAGCGCTTCGATCTTTTGCGCTTCTTCTCCACTTAGTCACACTTAGTTCATCAAGGTTCCCAGTAACCTGGTCTTTCCAACGGAATTTTGACCGCCCTCTTCTGAGCCGTCAATCCAGTTCATTGTCGAAGACTTTTCGAGCCTTTCCAGTACAACACATGATTTTGGGATAATCACACGCCACTATATAACAATATAACAAAAAAACCTTAAACGTGACAAATTCCCCTATACGAACCGATATTAAATTATAATGGCATGTAACTTGACAAAACGAATGATGCAGAACTTCTTCTTTTAGGGGCTACTTTCAAGTGCAGTTCTCAGAATTAAGTCCCAAATCAATGCGCTGAAAAATGTTGTACTGTGCTCTAATATAGCTGGGTTTTTGTTTGTCGAGAGAGGGCTCAGTCATTAAATCGCTTGCCTAGGGCGTAGTAGCATTTATTAGCAAGCAGGATTCTTCTAGCGTATGCGAGTAGCATGCGGCTTTTATGGAATATCGTGCCACTCGTGTTTTTTGCTGCTTTCCACATCATATTCTCTACCTTTATGTTGTAGAGGTCACACGGTAGTCCCGACGGCCTAATTTAGGCCCCGTTTAGTAGTGAATGACTCCGTAAGGTCCTTGCCAATCTGCACTGAAGACTTCGTGTCAGTCAGCGTCATTCCGCAAAGGCGTATTGCTGGAATACCAAACTCAGACATGGCTTCGAGCAATTTCTGTCGTATCGGGCTGACGAAGGCAGCTTAATAGTCGACGAAAAGATAGTACGTGTCGACCTGATTCTCTTTTTTTCGCCTAAATAGCTGTCTCGCCTGTTTTACTGTTTCCTTGTGCCGTTCCCTAACAGCCCGGGTGGCAATGGCTGTAGCGTTGTCCTATAAGCAGCATCCTGTTCCTCAGATGCTAGGCGACATTCATTATCATACCAGAATTGGTTTGTGCGCCGTTATTCATATCCAAGCTCAGTTGTTGCGGCGGTTACATTGGAATGCGCAATATACTGCCACTGTGTATTGGGTATGTCAGAAGTAGAGGCGTTGTGTCGTCAAAGTTGGGAAAATTGGTTGGAGTAGGCAGTGGCTATCTCTGGGGATTGCAGCTTCACGATGTCCAGCTGTTTTTTGTGTTTGATTACGTGGCTTTTCGCTCTGCTCCATCTTGTGGGCACCTTGGCTCAACCAGGTAATGATCCGAGCAAGCCATCTTACCAATTACCTCATGATCAATTTGATTTTCGGTGTTTTGATCGGGTTGCGATATCCACAATCGTTGTGTTGGAATCTGGTTTCACTCGTTACCTTGTTCCTTCCCGCTGCGAAGCTAACCAGCCTAAACCTGTTGCCCGATGTGTCGGTATGCAGGCTGAATCTATGGACCAAGAACATTTTCATTTTTTTTTACATTAAAGTCTCCTAGAACAATTTGAATGCCGTGGCCAAGGCAGCGGTCGTATGGTTCCTCTAGGCGCTCGTAAATTGCAAATTTAATGTAATCGTATTTATCACTAACAGGCTTGAATCATGAGACAAGATGTCTAAGTCTCTCGCAAATTACAAATCCACATCCAAATTCGTGCTTTTCTGCATGACAGTTGTAATAGATGTCGCAACTTTTACTTCGCGAGCATCCTTGTCCTGTCCATCTCATCTCCTGGATGGCGGTGATGTCAGCCTTGTAATTTTTGAGGATATCCGCCAGTCGGATAGTGGCACCTTCTCTATAGAGAGTCCGGACGTTCCAGGTGCATATCCTTAAATCATGGTCCTTTTTACGTTTGCGGGGGTCGTCAACATTTGGGGAGATCCGTTTCTTATTTTTCCTTTCTCGTGTTTTCATAGCCAGCAGAGAACCTGAAGGCGGGTGGCTAACCCAACCATCAGGGCTCATCGCTCACTATCAGTTGCTATTCATGTTAAAAATAATAACACGAACAACGTTGCCCAGGTGCCACGATAAAAGAGATTGTGAGTCGACTTGAGATGCAAGATTCACTTTACATCCCCAAAGTCACCCATGAAGTCAAATAGAAGAACTAGCCTATGATTATGAAATCGTGTTTTTCTCCGTTAAGAAGTCTGATCAACAGACCAAAATTGACCTTCTCTGCCCAAACGCTTAATCTGTGAATTCCATCACGGAATTTTTCTCCCCTATCGATTCCGATCTAAGCCTAAATATTTACGTTGAACCAATTAAGCGTAATACATACTCACTTTTGCTTTCTGGGCAGGTCAATTAGTCCTAAAGGGGGGACCCACATTACCAAAACTAAAGCATCGTCTATTACATAACACGTCATTAATTTCCGAAGTTGATCTCGCGGTAGTAGTGCACACACACGAATCGCCTTTCTTAAGCTCAGGACGAGAAATATTCAGATTCGAATTATGGAAGGGTTCGTTCCTATAGCCATATCGTGTTGATGAGGTGCTGCATATACGTTACCAGTTCATCGCCTGTAGCCTTGAGAACCTTTACCGGAATTTCATTGGCATCCGTGGCTTTATAATTCTCCAGGCGTTTAACTAACTGGCCTAGTTTTGAGTCCTTGTAGACTATTTACTCTGTCGTCAATAAGTGCTGTATTTTCGCCATTTCCTTTTTCTTCGGAAACGAGTAGAATACAGCAATTTTATACATATTTGCAGCATTTATGTCGATGACCGAGACCAGATGTCATCTTCGCCTGTTCGGTATCTTCGTTCTCTTTTCTCCACCGTAGACACGTTTCTCCCTTTTATTTTTGTTTTGAATGAGAAACAAGCGTGTGTGGTGTTGCATTTATAACACTTAAATATAGACTGACTGCTTTTAACCAAACAAAACTTTCGACTATGTGTGAATTGTCGATCGTGTCTGCATAATGCGATTACTGCAGACCCCGCGAGGATATGAAATTCTTATATGCAGCATAACACAGTATAACTTTTTTCAGCTCATTGATTTGGGACTCAATTCTGAGAACTGCATGTAAAAGTAGCCCCAAAAAGAAGAAGTTCCGCATCATTCGTTTTGTCAAGTTACATGCCATAATAATTTAATATCGATTTGAAGTTAGTAAGTGTCGTATAAGGGAATTTGTCACATTTTAGGTTCTAGGGCTACTTTCACGTGCAGTTCTCAGAATTAAGTCCCAAAATCATGTGTTGTACTGTGTAATTTTTGTCATTTCTTTGTCTAAGCATGGTTTCTTATATCCACGCACGGTTGTTGCGGCAGTTTCCATAGAATGCGCAATATGTTGTCACTTCGTGTCAGTATCATCGGAATTATGGGCGTTTGTTTGCCGTAATTGAGCAAGTTGTTTGGGCTTTTACTTAAACATTACACCCTTCACAACTTTTAAAGGGTCAACATATACTAACTCGCATGTCGAAAATGGATCCCTGCTTTAAAATGACTGTCCCATAAGTAACTTGCCCATTCGTTTTTTACGACTACAGTAGGAAGTTATTTAGCCTTTTTAATAGCATTTAAATAACCGCCAATAAATTTCCACCACCATAATTTCAACAGATTCACCTTCAAAAGTACATTCCTCTTTAGCTCACATAAGAGAACACTACAGATTTTTGCAAACTTGTTTTCAAAAAAAAATATATTACATTACATAATATAACACCAACCCATTTATCTACATTCTAAAATCCCTTTCAAGGATATTCCATAAAAATCTTAATGTATTGCGGCCGCATTTAATAACGCATCTTGTTGAGCAGCACCACCCTTCATCAGACGACAAATGATGTTGGGGTTTGGTGACCCTGATAACCTGCTGTGTCTGAAGTGCATGAGATCAGCAGTTACCGGAGAACTGGTTAAAAACACAGCTCACAATTAACAAAGGTGAATGCTTCAATGACGCTTAGTACGTTGCATTTACCTGAATACATAATGAGTTCTGCATTGACCGAATGTCCTTTAGTTAAAATCATTGCTGGGTTCAATTCCCTTTATCCCTGACGCACAAGCAACAAGTCCAACAACAGAAGCAGCAGCAGCAGCAGCAACAACAACTCTCCACATAAGCTTTTGATGCCACACATAGCACAGCAATGGTCGCAAAGCGAGAACAGAAACCAGTTAAAGCTTTTGCTGCGAACACAAAGACCTTGACCCCTATTTTCCAACAGCAACAATCAACAGGGCCATTTCAGGCATTGGCGGGCAGCCACAACGAACAACAACAAAAAAACTCCTCATGCCATGACAACAAAATGAACTTGAACGGTCAAAAACCTACAGACAGACAGAGCGAAAAGCGACAGAACATTCGAACAACTATAGAATTTGTCGGCATTAACACAAAACGAACGAAAAAAGTAAACTGAAATATAATCACCAAAAAAACTACACAGACCTACTCACACGCTTCACGCATAATGATGACGATGACGACGACAACGGCATGTGCTTGGCGGGGCCAATCAAGGTAACGCCGACGACGTCGAGTAGTGCTGGAGGTTGTTGGCGGACACATGACAGTCAAAATAACAAAATGCATAATTTCAGTACTTCCTTACTTTGTGTTATTAACCCCTTTTCGAGAATTGAATAACATTTTAAAAGTTGTTACGATTGCACATTTTTGGAAGGGGGTAGACGTGGTGGCACAAAACCAGAATGTAATGGTGCAATTAGTCGACTGAATACGACTGAATTTATTAATTATATATTGATATTTATATTTAGTTTTGAGAGGATTAATCAGAAATGGATCCTTCAAGTAATTAGCAAGGCAGCTAAATACTTCCGTCCTTATGTTAGGTGTTCTCTGGCAGAGCTGTAAACTAATCATTACAATTTGTACTCATTACTGCTCAATTACAAATACAAGTACATCTAAAAAGGAATTGAAAGTTAACTACAATTCTAATTACATGAGGAATTGGAATTGAAACTAAAAGTCTCAACTACACAGGTAATTGTACTTGAAAGTAATGATTCCTAATTACTTTTCAATTAGCTCAATTACTTTTTAATTACAAGGAGTTGAAAGGAATTGACGGAATTGGGAGGAGTTGGAAGGAATTTAGAGGAATTGTTGCAATTTGGAAAGGTCCGTTATGTTAAAATATATTGCTCCCACTCTCCTTTTCTCTTTGTGACGTCACACTGCTATGTTTACATACACTTCACATGTTATTTGATGACAGCTGATAGCAGCAATTCCTCTTAATTCCTTCCAATTCCACCCAATTCCGTCAATTCCTTTCAATTCCTTGTAATTAAAAAGTAATTGAGCTAATTGAAAAGTAATTAGGAATCATTACTTTCAAGTACAATTACCTGTGTAGTTGAGACTTTTAGTTTCAATTCCAATTCCTCATGTAATTAGAATTGTAGTTAACTTTTAAATACTTTCGAACATGGTAGGTAATGATTACTTGTACTTAAATTTACAGCTCTGTTCTCTGGTAATGCCTTCGAATATCAGCTGGGTGGCTGTTAAAGTAAGAAGGCGTTGTTTGTGATTCGTTTTGTAGGGAGGAATCTAATTGGAGAAGATGATGATGGCATAAATCGGATGTGTCAAAGGTTTCAATTTTCTAAGGATTTGTTTAGTATTATGAAAAAATTAAGTTGGTCACATCCTCCAGTTGTCCGTTTGGAAGTATGGAAGAGTCGGGAATGTGATGCAAGGTAACTTGGCAAACACAGGGTGATCCTTGTCAATTACACTTTAAGTCTACTCACAGAGCTCCGTATTCGTGGTACTACTGCGGGCGGTGTACCTCCTCGTGGTGACGCCTGGAAACGTGCCTCTGACACCCGTCAGAGCACGGCTAACTGTGAGGGGCGATACCTAAAACCCAGGCACTTCGGCTCAGAGAGAGAGAGCAAGGGTACCGCTTTCTAAACCAGAATGGACGGCTGTAATAAAATCCTGGCAGGAGGAGAAAACTGCGACGTGGTGCGCTGGGCTTGCAACCCGCCACCGACGTTTGAACTATTGCAATGAAAAGAAGTAAGAAAATAATAAAACATTCCCCCTAAAATGTTGACGACCCCCGCAAACGAATGAAGGATCATAATTTGAGGATATGCACCTGGAATGTTAGAACACTGTGTAGACCAGTTGCCTTCATACAACTTGTGGAAGTCCTCTAAGAATCCAAGGCTGACATACATCGACATCTACTATAGTGGCCATGCGGACAAGCACGAGTTTGGATGTGGATTTGTGGTAGGCAAGAGACTGCGACACCTAGTTACAAGGTTCAACCCGGTGTGTGACCCGGCCACCATAAGAGTCAAAACATAGTTTTTCCACATAACACTTATATGTGCCCATGCTCCGACAGAAGAGAAAAGCGATGAGGACAAAGACGAGTTCTACGAGAGCCTAGAAAATGTATATGACCGTAGCCCGAGCCATGAGATCAAAATTGTACTGGGCGATTTTACTGCTAAAATAGGCAGGGAGACCGCATTTGAGCCTACAATCGGAAAATTCAGTCTGCACACCGAAACGTCGAACAATGGCATCAGACTGATTGATTTCTCTGCGGCAAGAAATATGGTAGTTAGCAGCACTAGATTTGACCATAAAAATATTCATAAGGCAACATGGTTATCTCCAGATAATTTGACGAGGAATCAGATAGATCACGTGGTAGTCGATGGAAGGCACGCATCGAGTGTTTTGGACGTACGAGTGATCCAGCGTCCGAACATTGTCTACGATCACTACCTTACCGCAGTTAGGGTACGCACAAGGCTAAGCATGGCGAAAAACGTACTAGGTACAATAAAAGCTGGACATCGGTAAACTGCGGACCGCAGAGGTAGCGGACGCCTCCTCCAACCACCTTACTCACGGAATGCTCCAACCCCTGATAATATTACCTCGCAGTGGCAATATATAGCCGACTCCATAGAACGGACTGCAAGAAGCGTACTTGGGTACTCAAAGCCGTCTCAAAAAGATGTCTGGTACGATTATGAATGTTGCAATGCCACGAGAGAGACGGATGCTGCATACAGAGCAAAACTGCAGCCAATGCAACGCGAGCTGTTCGTGAACGGCACAGGGAGAAGAGACGAGAGGCAAAGGCAAAGGAGCTGGAGAAGAGACAGGATAAGTGCTCACAGTTGCTTCGAAGCAAAGGGGAAGCCCGAAAGTTCTACCAGAGAGTTAAGGCGAGAATGCTTGGAACAGGATTGCCCAATGTAAGGACATCGATGGCCAGCTAGTAACGGCCCAGATACGATCTAGTGGATACGGACACCACTCCAGAAGACCCCGCTCCAATCCTCCGAGCCAGAGTGAGATACGTGTGGAAATATCCCGTGTGATTTGATTAAGGCAGGTGGAGAGGAGCTGATTAGGAGCATGCATCAGCTAATGAAGAACATCTGGCTGGAGTAGAGCATGTTAGTCTGTTATGACCCATATACAAAAAAGTACATCGTAGTGAGTGTAAGAACAACCGTTTAATAAGCCTATTACCAATTTCGTACAAGGTCCTTTCAAGTAAACCGTGTGAACGTCTAAAGTCAATTGTAGAAAAAGTAGTTGCAGCTTATCAGTGCGGCTGTAGACCTGGTAAATATACGACGGATCAAATATTGACTTTACGACAAATCCTGAATAAAACTAATGAAAACTCTTTGTCGACAGCAAAGCTGACTTCGACTCTATGATAAAAAGTAAGTTATATGGAGCCATGTCTGAGTTTGGTATTCCTGTAAAGCTAATCCGACAGATGTCTTGGAAAACACTAAATCCTCGGTTAAGATTGGTAAGGATCACCCTGAACCATTCGACACGGCAACAAGTGTTGGGCAGGGTGATGGCTTGACGATGTCCTGTACGCTATTTAATATAGTTATGAAAAAGGTGATGGGAAAGGCTGGTTTCAACATGTCTGGCACCATATTTCACATGAGCCACATGCCACTAGCCTATGCCGATGATATAGGCATCATTGGCCGAAATCTGCGGGATGTTACTGCAGTTTTCTCACCACTGAAAAAGATGTCAGTTAAAATGGGTTTGGCGGTCCACGAGGTCAAAACAAAAATAATGATTTCGACGAACAAAGGGACCTCTTAATGGGAACGCACCGTGAACCATGACAACTATTGTTTTGAGGTAGTTGTTGTATGCTGCCGAATCATGGGTGCTTACTACAATGGACATACAAAACCTGGGAGTATTTGAGAGAAAAGTACTCCGAAAAATATATGGACCTATCTGTGTCGACGGCGAATTTCCCCATCGGATGAACCATGAGCTGTATGAGTTTTACCACGATATCGACGTAGCTAAAAGAGTCAGAATCCAACGACTACGATGGCTGGGACCTCCAGCGAGAAAGGTGTTTGAAGGCGAACCTGAAGGACGACGCAGAGCAGGGAGACCCAAACTTCGTTGGAAGAACCAAGTGGTTGGCGACGTGCCACCATCTGGCAGGGCTAACTGGAGAACTTACGCAGAAGACCAAAGCGTGTTGAATTCTTTAATACTCCAGCCCTCTAATTTATGAACTACTTTCGTAATTTGTAATGGGCCACTTAAGTAAGTAAGTAAATAAGTTTATGTTTTAACAAAATTTCAGGAATTTTTGCTTTTAATTTTATTTGATAACAAGTAACTGTCACGCGTGCCCTACTAATCGCGACTGTTATCTTTTGTCTGAGAATTAAGAATGCATACTAAAATTTTATAAGATTATTGTGCGAAGATTTTCGAAATAAATCTTATCTTATGTTTATTTATATTGCAAACCGGTAATAAGCCTATTCCATCAAATGATACAAATAAATAGGTATATACAATTTGTCTCGCATATTTTGGTTATCGCCTAAAGTCTACATAACTGTAACTGATATGAGCAAGAACGACGAGCCTATGATAACAGCAAGAACGTAGACACAACAAATTCCTATTACACCCTAAAGATAGGCTGTGGGACCAGATCGCAGTAGACATAAAGGGAAATGATTACAATCAACAAAACAACTTAATTGCAAAATACTAATTGTACACGAGAGCAAAATAATGGTGCCGGGTCATAGCCTCCAAAGACATTATCCCCAAAATCCGATTGAAGACTGAAGATTTTGTGGATTATCCCCAAATCACACAAAGTTCTGCAAGGTTCTCAATAATCTGGTCTTTCCAACGAAGTTTAGGCTGTCTTCTTCTGCGACGACCGTCGAGTTCATTGTCGAAGACTTTTCAAACTGGAGCATTTTCATCATGATTCATTTTCTCATTATACGACGTCGGTACTCTCAGGGCCGATATATTTTACGGAGGATTTTTCTCTCGAATACTGCCAGAACCGATTCATCCGCTTGTTCATAATCCAGGATTCTGAACGGTACACTAAAACAGTTGGCACCAGTATCTGGTATAGGTTGAATTTTGTTAGTCGAGATAAGGCTCTGTCATTAAAACGCTTGCTTAGTCTGACATTATTTGTTTTGCTGATGACGGAGCCTAGGTAGATACAACTATTTACCACCTTGAAATTATAGTTTTCAACGTTCACACAGTTTCTCAAACGAGTAGATTCTTCGTTCGTTGAAACTAATAACTTCGTTTTGTCGCCTTGAGACTTGAGAACGCTGCAGTAACATCCCGCAGTTTTCGACTGATGATGTCTACGTCACCAGCGTACGCAAGTAGCATGTGCGTTTTGTTGAATATCGTACCACTAGTGTTTACTGGCGCTTTTCCCATTATCATCTCCATAACTATGTTGAAGAGGTCACACGATAGGCCCTTGCCTTGTTGTAGGCCCCGTCTGGTATAGAATGGCGCTGTAAGGTCCTTGCCAATCTTAACTGAAGACTTCGTGTCTGCCAGCGTCATTTCGCAAAGGCGTATCAGCTTCGCTGGAATACCAAACTCTACCATGGCTTCGACTAATTTCTGCCATATTGGGTTGTCGAAGGCAGCTTTATAGTCGACGAAAAGATGGTACGTGTAAATCTGTTGCTCTTGGGTCTATTCAAGGATTGATTTAACAGGTAAGGCCCGATCACATAGTACACTAGACAGGACCTTACATGCATTGGGTAAAAGGCTGATCCCGCGGTAGATGGAGCACACACT
Source organism: Muscina levida (assembly GCA_964034835.1). Lineage (NCBI taxonomy): Eukaryota > Metazoa > Arthropoda > Insecta > Diptera > Muscidae > Muscina > Muscina levida. Next base: position 140,027,420 of record OZ035881.1, on the reverse strand, counting down.
TGGATTACCTCTTTGCAGCACAGAACATAATACGCTTAGATTCCAATCATCGGGCATGCACTTGTTAAGCCAAACCTTGCGTAGGAGCTGGTGCATGCTCGTTATCAGCTTCTTGCCACCGGGGCTCTGCCGAAAGTCCGTCGGCACCGGCTGCTTTATTAATATTGCTGCCGCGAATATTGCTCTTCTTAACTCGGCTTGACTTGGTGGTGGGCAATCTAATTGGCGTGATACCTTCACGTCCACTGCCTTCTAAAACCAGCAGTTGCTGGAAGTGTTCTCTCTCAATATTTGCAGCACACTCTGCGTATCTGTAACCAGAATTTCATCCTTGTCCTTACAGGAGGGGAGCCCATTACCTTGGTCGTTTGCTTTTACTTTCTTGTAAATGTTTCGGACCTCACCTCTATCCCTGTATCACTCTATATCCGTGTTCTCCCGTTCCTCCATCTGACGTTCTTTTCGTTAAAAAAAAGCTGTCTCGCCTGTTTTACTGTCTCCTTGTGCCGTTCCCTAACAGCAATAGTGTTGCCCTATAAGCAGCATCCTGTTCCTTAGACGCTATGCGACATTCTTCATCGTACCTTTATTCGTCTAAGCGCCGTGTTGCTTATCTTAGCGTGGTTGTTGCGGTGGTTGCCATGGAATGCGCAATATTCTGCCACTGTGTATCGGGAACCTCAGAAGTAGAGGCGTTGTGTCGTAGAATTTGGGAGAGCTGGTTGGAGTAGGCAGTGGCTATCTCTGGGGTTTGCAGCTTTGTGATGTCCAGCTTTCTTTGTGTTTGGTTACGTGGGTTTTTCGCTCTGCTCAATCTTGTGCGTACCTTGGCTGCAACCAGGTAATGATCCGAGCCAATATTAGCACCAGGGATCACACGCACGTCCATGACACTAGTGGCGTTTAGATCGGGAGATAGCCAAGTTGCCTTGTGGATATCTTTGTGAAAGAATCTGGTTCCATTCTATACCGTATTCCTTGCCACTGCGCAGCTAACCAACACAAACCCGTTGTCGAACGTGTCGGCATGCAGGCTGAATTTACCGATCGATGGACCAAAAACATCTTTCCTTCCTATTTTTGCCATAAAATCTCCCAGAACATTTATATGGTGTGGCCAGGGCGGCGGTCGTATGTTTCTTTAAACTCATCGCCTTTATCGTCCGTCGGGTCATGATCACAAATCAGCGTGATGTACAAAAATTTCTCATTGATGCGTAGTGTGGTTATTCGGTCATTAAAAGGATTGAACCACGAGACGAGATATCTGAGTCTCTCGCCAACTACAAATCCATATCCAAATTCGTGCTTTTCGGCATGACAACTGTAATAGATGTCGCCATTTTTACGTCGCGAGCATCCTAGTGCTGTCCATCTCATCTTCCACAGTACAACATATTTCCAGCTCATTGAATTGGGACTCAATTCTGAGAACTGCACGTGAAAGTAGTCCCAAAAAGAAGGAGTTCTGCATCATTCGTTTTGTCAAGTGAGATGCCATAATAATTTAATATCGATTTGAAGTTAGTAAGTATAGCATAGAGGAGTTTGTTACGTTTTAGGCTTTTTGTTATATGGTGGCGTATGATTACACAGTGCAACACACTTTTTCGAGGGTGAACCAAACCAATATCAAACGATAGCATTTGACCTCAGTAACAAAACCCTAAACTCCATTTTGCTCCACTACGTCACATTTTTTTTTACAGTGGTTTAAAGTTTGATTTTTTTGGTCAAAAGTCGAATGAAAGAATAGGAAATATCATCTGTAAAAATACGTTTGGGGTATTTTATGTCTTCGGAGACCTATATTAAAACAATCAGGGGAATATTTTCTCGGAACATTTTAACCCTCTAGCTGCCACCCATATGGTACATTTTGGGCCCAATTTTAAAAAACTTTTTAAAAGTCAACTTTGGACGGAGGTCAAGGATTAGAATCTTCGATAGAAATATTCTCCGGAAAATTTCACTAAGAGTCACAGAAGACAAATAATCTCTACGAGTCAAAGGTTCCAAAATAAAATCAAAATGAGATGTTAATGAAATGTTAAAAAGTCTATTTTTGAGCAAACAGTGCAACGCACTTTTTCGGGAGTGAACCAAACCAATATCAAACGATAGCATTTGACCTCAGTAACAAAACCCTAAACTCCATTTTGCTCCACTACGTCACAATTTTTGTTTACAGTGGTTTAAAGTTAGATTTTTTTGGTCAAATGTAAAATAAAAGAAAATCAAAAATCATGTGTAAAAATAGATTTGGGATAGTTCATGTCTTCGGAGACCTACATTAAAATTTTCCGGGGAATATTTCATCGAAACATTTTAACCCTCTATCTGCCACCCATTTTGAACATTTTGAAAAATTTGACTTTTAAGCTGTTTTTCAAAATTTATCCTAAGGGTAGGAGCTGGAGGGTTCAAATGTTCTGATGCAATGTTCCTCTGAAAATTTTAATGTATGTCTCCGCAGACATGAACTATCCCAAATCTATTTTTACACATGATTTTTCATTTTCTTTTATTTGACTTTTGATTTAAAAAAATCCAACTTTAACCCACTGTTTACAAAAATTGTGACGTAGTGGAGCAAAATGGAGTTTAGGGTTTTGTTACTGAGGTCAAATGCTATCGTTTGATATTGGTTTGGTTCACCCCCGAGACAATGGCAATCAAATTGTGTCATAGTGTTATCATAAGTAATATTCAACGTAAATATTATGCACCAGATTTTAGTCCTAAAATCATGTGTTGTAATATGTATGTCATGTACTTTTTTTTCAAACTTATGTCTTTAATTTTTTTTATCTTTTTCCCATGTGTGTGTGTTTGATTTTCCAAATGTTCTGTTTTAATTTAGTCTAATTAGTAAATTAAACAATATTAATAAAGTTATTAATATTTATAATCAATATCTTAATTTGTCATAATATGTATTATTAACATCTTAATAGGGCAACAACAAATGTTAATTAAAAACAAATATTTTTTTTTTTTCAGGCATTAACTTATGGCTGACCCCTATTATAACCTACAATGTAAGTCATTTCATATGTTTTCATTATAATACCATGTATACTTTTTTCATATTTCTGTTATGAACCACTGTATGTGTGTTTGTGTTTGTGTCATTATTAATCGAACAATAATACTAGATACACACACACACACACACGTGTGACTGGCACACCCCTCTGGGGCGTGATCACTCTTAGTAGACATGTTTAGTCGCACTTAAATACATACTGACTAGTACAACTGACGAGTAAATTCCCATGAAGATAATGAATGATCTTTTTTTAATCGAAAGAGAATTTTTATAAAAATAATTCGAACGACGCCACCAACAGTTGTTGACTTTTCCGTTTGCTCGTCTCCTTCAGCCTTACTGGTTCATGTGAAACAATTAAATTGTTATAGTTGTACTTATCTCTCTTAAGGTTTGCCTTGAAATCACAAATGATTTTTCTATGACAATGATAGTGAGATCAAAACGGAAACGGTTTGAAGACGTTAATCGGATTTTTTTCTTAAGTAATTTGTAGAGTTGATCGGTACTTGCGGTTGACCTTAGTTCGAGTCCTGTATCTCGCATTTACATTAATTACACAGTACAACACATGATTTTGGCACTCAATTCTGAGAACTGCACGTGAAAGTAGCCATAAATAGTAGAAGTTCTGCATCATTAATTTTGTCAAGTTACATGCCATAATAATTTAATATCGATTTGAAATTAGTAAGTATCGTATAGGGGAATTTGTCACGTTTTAGGCTTTTTTGTTTGACTCAACTCGAGAACCAATCGAGATCCGATTTTAAATGTCGAAATATGTTCCTGCGTTGACATTCCCTAGCGACATTTCTTCTAAAAAATTACTTTGCATATGTAATTATTTAACTAAATCGGTTCCTGCTTATATTTAAACAGAACTCTTTCTTTGAAAATCCAACCCGGGTTTGTATCCTCCCCATTCCCAAAATGACCACCAATCGCAATATTTATTTCGTCATACAATCATCAAAATCTTATGACTTTCCACTAGTTGCAAAACAATCGGAACTCTGATGACTGATCGCTGATTACTTTATTGCTCTATGGGCTGTGAAAGCGGCGGTGGCGGTGCACAAATGCTATAATGGAACACGCTACATTCACGTGAAAGTTTCATTTCAACGTTAAACCCAAGATCACTACGTACTACGTAAAGTGAATGTACCTAACTAGTCATTTTATATATAGTTTGCGATAAGTAGCAGTCGTCGTCGTCGGCGCCGTCGTCGCCTTATGTACGTAGTTCATGATAAATTATTCCCCCCCTCCCACAAATTCCAACAGATGTTGCTTAGGATTGATTGATAATCAGGCGACCAAACGAACAGCCTTCATGTTATCAGCTCACCTATTTAATCGTTTTGGGAATTCTTCGTAGCGAAAGAGTGGTGAGAGTGCAATTGCAAAGGTTTTTAGTGGGCAAAGTGCCAAGGGGCAGCGCAAAGTAGGGGGAGCGGGCACTTTAATAATTATCTTGCTTTTTTTGTCAATGATGTGGTAATTTTAATCCATATTTGACGTCAATTTGTTATTGGACTAAAGAAAAAGAATGGACAATTGTTAAGTCATAGTGTATGACAGTTTTTGAATGGAAGATTTGAGGGGGATTAAGTATAGGACACTAATGTAGGAAAGCAAAATCTATCTTATTGATAAATGTGCGAACGTCATTGTGGTCTCAACACAGCGCAGTAAGGGGTGTGATTCCAGTTTTAAAGGAATTGACGTATAGATTTATAGATATGAGCTAGGGAATCTGCAGTGACGTACAGATGTGCTTATGCTTAACGTGAATGCCTGTCCGTGAGGGCTTAACTCTACGATGGGCTCAACCCCACTGGAACATACTACAAGCCCGCCGGTATTATGTACACTAGGCTAACTCACCAAAATAAGTATCTTCGGTCCACCCCCCAAACTGTACCTTGGATTGTGTTATGAAGAATCCCAAAAAGTTTCGTGCCTAGGTGTTAGATCCAGAGAGCGAGCTGGGCCGTTTTTAAAAATGGTCTTTTTTTTTAGTTTTTCAAAGATTTTTGATATTTACCTAAAGACTATATGCGCAATATTAGTACTATATGAAAGATTTTTTAAAAACGCATCCAACGGTATGAAAAACATGCCCACAAATGTCCTGACAAGTCCTGTTTTCAGGAATATTCTGCAGAAAAACGGATTTTTAAGTTTTTATCCTTAGTCTATTTAAGTAAACACTTTTTTTCCTAACTTCTTTTTTTAGTGTATACTGTACATTTAAAATTAAGGTTTCTGATCTCCACGGCAAGACCTAAATCGTCAACCAAATAATTCTCCAAGTAAATACTATTGTAGTTTTCTTGTGGCACGGTGTAATTATGAAAAAATATGCCTTGTCTAAACTAGAGTTTCGTTTCTCGCGAATTAAATCGCATTTAATTCAGAAAAATTTCACTACTAAAAACTTTAAACTTTGCAGAATATTCCTGAAATAAGGAATTGTCAGGATATGTGGGCGCATGTTTTCTATACCGTTGGATGCGTCTTTCAAAACTCTTTCCTATAATACTAATATTGCACATATTGTATTTAGATAAGTATCAAATATCTGTAAAAAATCAAAAAATACTTCTTTTAAAACCAGTCCAGCTCACTGGATCTTAATCCTAGGCACGTAATTTTTTGGGATTCATTATAAAACAAGCCACTGCACATTTTTGGAGATTTTTGGCGCCATACCAAATGAGTCGCTCTAATGTTTATTCTCGTTAAAGGTTCGAAATCTATCTAAATTCTTAATTATGTTTCGACCAAGAGATTGTTTGATGCACAATGAGAGATGTGAATCAAGATACAGCTCTATTTCTCTCGAACATCAAACTCTTAGCCAATAAGAGGCATAGAACGAGCTGCTCCGTACCCATTCGGCCTGACCGTCCGTAGTATCAACTTTATACTCTTTGGTCGTAGGTCGTAAAGATAATACTACCTTAACTTACTCCTTTCGCCAAAGGCCTCCCGGAGGAGACCTCCTTCCGGGAGAAGTAACGTACAGTAGGATAAAGAATTTTTATTGTTGAAAAAAATTTTGAAACTTGTGAACGGTCAAAAATATTCTTTCCTCTACTTATTTAGTAGCAGCCAAAAGGTACAAAAGAATTCCAAGCGTTTCGTTTTTTTTTTAGCTCTATAGATAGTTCGTCCTACCATGTTTAGATAACAGCTCTTTCACCTGGTCCATCCAACGAAGTTTTGGTCGCTTTCTACTGCGCTACTCATCGAGTTTATTGCCCAAAGACTTTTCGAGCTGCAGCTTATCATCCATTCGTTCACCATGTCCCAGCCAAAATATAGGTCAAAATATTTTGCAAATTATTTCTCTCGAGAAAACTCCCAGAGTAGGTTGATTCGCTTGTGACATTACTCAGGATTCTGCGCGTTATAGAAAGACAGAAAGGATTAGTGACTGTTAGAGTCGGATTTTTGTTCGCCGAGAGAGGGCATTGTCATAAAATCGCTTGCGTAACGCACAGGAGCAGCGGTTTGCTATCAATACTTTTTTTTTGATTTCCAGGCTGACATTATTAGTTTGGTTTATGGTAGAGGGAGCCGAGATGACCAAAATCAGCTAATACAGAGCATAGATTATTCGACGACGGTACTGGCCGTTAACGATGAGAGGTCAAATATTTTGCGAAGTATTTTTCTCACGAAGACAACCCAGGTCAAATCAGTCGAATCAATGATAGAGTTGGATCTTTGATCGTCGAGAGATGTGGCTTTGTTATTAGATCGCTTGTTGCGATCAAAACTCAACGTTCAAGCAGAGTAACAGACAAGTAGACTCTTTGTTCGTTGAAACGACAAACTTGGTATAGATAGTTCTCATTTATCACCAGACCCACTGCTGCCGATCGCTTTTTAATGCTTGAAAAGGCCGCAGTAACATTCTGCAGTTCTCGGCCAATGATACCTATATCGTCGGCATACGCAAGCAGCATGTGACAGTTATTAAAGATAGTACCATATGTGTTTACAGCAGCCTTCCGCATGATCATCTCCATTGCGATGTTAAAGAGATCACTAGACAGACTATCGGCTTGTCTAAAGCCTCAATTGGTAGAAAAGTCTGTCAGATTTTTGCCTACTTTTACTGAAGACTTTGTGTCAGTCAGTGTCGTTCCGTAAAGTCGTACCAGATTCGCGGCAGTACCAAATTCAGTCATAACATCTTATAGTTTCTGTTGTATTGGACTGTTGAATGCAACATTGGCTGTCTCGGTGGTAGGCAGCTTTGTGATGTCTAGCTTCCTTTGCGTTTGGTTCCGAGCGTTTTTAGCACTACTTAATCACGTGCATACTTTGGCTGCAACTAGGTGGTGATCCGAGTCAATGTTTGCACCGCGCATCACACACACGCCCATAATGCTTGGGACATGCATTCAATCGATTACCAAGTGATCAATCTGGTATCTAGTTTTTTGATCAGGGGATAGCCAGGTTGCATTATTGATATCTTTATGAGGGAATCTGGTTTTACTCACTTTCATGTTTCTTGACGACGCGAGACCAGATGTCGATGTCTTGTCGACTATGAATCCACATCCAAATTCGTGTCTTTCTGCATGTCAGCTGTAAAAGATGTCACTGTTTTTCCGTCGTGTGCATCCCTGTCCCGTCCATCGCATTTCCTGTATGACGGTGATGTCAGCTTGACATCCGCCAATTGGATAGAGGCACCATCTCTGTATGTAAAGGGTGTTTTTTTTATTGGGGTATAGAACTTTAAACCGCACTTTAAACAATCGCCGCTGTAGAGCAAAGTGTTGAAGAGGACCCGAATGAATCGATTCGCCACCGTGCACAGCAATTGGAGCTTTGTCCATCAACTTTATGGAAGATTTTGCGCAAAGATCTTGGCTTGCGACCTTACAAGATCCAGCTTGTGCAAGAATTAAAGCCGCGAGACCATGCAATGCGTCGTGATTTTGGTGTATGGGCCGAAAAGGAGATTCATCTCGATGCTGATTTTCATCACAAAATTTTGTTCAGTGATGAGGCTCATTTTTGGTTGAATGGCTACGTCAACAAGCAAAATTGCCGCATTTGGAGTGAAGAGAATCCACATGAGACCCTTGAGACGCCATTACATCCACAAAAACTGACTGTTTGGTGTGCTCTATGGGCTGGTGGAGTCATTGGGCCATACTTCTTCCGAAATAATGCTGGAGAGTCAGTTACCGTTAATGGAGACCGGTATAGAGCCATGATAACCGACTATTTTGTTCCCGAATTGGATGGCATGAATGTGGATGAGTTGTGGTTCCAACAAGACGGCGCTACATGCCACACAGCGCACGTCACAATCGAATTATTGAAGGAAACATTCGATGAGCGCATAACTTCGCGGAATGGACCTGTCAATTGGCCACCAAGATCGTGTGATTTGACACCATTGGATTATTTTCTTTGAGGATATTGAAGTCGCGGCGTTATTGCCAACATACGGCCCCATATGCTCGAAAAAGTGGTTGAAAATTGGACCTGTAGAATTGGCTTTATTCGAGCCAGCCGCGGCGGCCACATGCCCGAAATCATATTTAAACATTAATGGCATAAAATTATCCTTCCAATAAAGCCAAATTGATGGACATTAAAACGATTTTCTTGTGTTTTATTTCAATTCGAAGTTCTATACCTCAATAAAAAACACCCTTTAGTTCGAACATTCCAGGTGCATATCCGTTAATCATGGTCCTTTACAGAATAAAAGCCTTTGATTAGTATATTAAAATTCCTGGAGGAGGAAATAGAGTTTGAAATAGGCTATTTTTTTTTATTGTTTTAGTGTATTTTCGATGCTAAATGTCCTTATTTCGAGAAAAGTCAGAGTAGGACTTGAAAATGGGACTTCACGTCATTTAAATGTTGTACAAAAACGTTACTCAGAAACATTTACTTCGGGTGCTATGTCCAACTTTTACCAATCATTTTGTGCCTTTTCTGTGTGAACAGCGACTTATAGTTCAGAGTCTATCTATGTTTCTTAGTGTGATAGTGCATTTTGGATATCAAATGTCTTTTTTGTGGAACATTTTAATTCCCTGTCTCGACACCTTTCGTGTCCTTTTCCCCCTTATTTTTTGTGCAGAACATTCTAATGTTCTACAAAAAAGTTGCTTAAAAGATTTTACTCGGGGTATTCTAAGACAAGAAATCCATATCTCCAACTTTTACTAATAATTTTGTCTCTTTTCAATGCACTGTGTGAATAAAGACCTAAAATAGTCTGTACAAGTTTAAGATAGCGATGTCCTGACTTACAACACCCCAAGTAAAATTTTCTAAGCAAAATTTTTGTAGAACATTTTAATGTTGTAAAGTTAAATTCGAAGGTAATTTTCTGACTTTTCCCGGAATAAGGACGAAAAGGATACTTGAGAAATCGAGACAGAAACCTAAATGTTTTACAAAAAAAATCCTTGTTCAATTTCATTTAAGACTGATATCGAAAATCTATTTAATGCTAGATCCCCCTTCTCCTGGAATGTTAATATACTTACCTAAGGCTTTCATTACGTAGTTAAATTTTTAAGCGCCCAACAATTTGTTGTAGTGTTTATATAAGTTTTTATATAAGGAAAGTGGCTTATTTGACCACCGCGCCCGATCCATTCTCAGCCACTAAGAGAGCTGTTGTATTGATCTTCAGTGACTTCTGTTACCAACTTCCTAAGACGCATCGCTGGTGTCATGCCATTTAAGTTTCCCAACATTATGCCCTCTCACATTTGCTACCACTGAAAGGATATTCAGTGGCATTGCCTGGGCAATACGTGATCTATCGGACGTTGTGAGCTGGGGAACTTCACAGAAAGGTAGAAAATTCACCATAATTTAGATCTTCGCTCCGTTTCTGTTGTTTTCTTCCGTCTACAGGCTTGCCAATAAAACCCACCTTCAAGGTACTTTCCCCAGGTCCCACGTATCGTGTAATATTCAATATGTTATATAAAACCGAAATAACAAATTTGTATCCCCAACTCCACAAGCGGCTACGTGCATTTTTGTCGATGAAATATATATATCAATTTCGTCAGCGTTTTGTTTATGTTCTTTTTTTGTTTACTTAAAAATATTATAAATAACAGCAATAACAAACCACAACTAAAGTATCAACAGCAAAACAACACAAGTTCACACAATTTACGAAAGCTATGGAAAAAAGGCCAAAAACTCAATATGATTCCTACTCCCATTGAACTTTGTAATGATGGCATATTACAAATGTAATAGAAAACTATTGGCAAAAAAAATTATAACTTATTGACAAATAAGTTCTTAACACAAACACACACACATAAATGAAATTCGTATTCTACGAGTCTTATCCATCACAATTTTCTTTGTTTATGCTGGCAAGGAAAATTTTATCGTGTAGCTAAAGATTAATACGATCAATTGCTACAACAGAGAGAGAGAGAGAGAGAGAGAGAGAGAGAGAGAGAGAGAGAGAGAGAGAGAGAGAGAGAGGAGAGAAAACGCCTACAATTACGCTGGCAGCAGTAAACTATTCTGCTTATGATCTCAGACTTTGGACCTGTGTTGTAAAATGTTTGTTCGCTCGCGTTTCTATTTTTACATCAGGGTCAGAGCGATATATACAATTATATTATATCGGACACACAAAGAATAAGAGCCATTTTTTTTGAGAATTTACGCCAGTAGTGTTGAAATTGTAGGCCAATATTTGTTTTAAGAAAAAAAATCACACTCAAGAGATCAGAGCACAGTTTTCGAAAATTAGCCATCAATCATGTTGATTGCAAAATATTTTAGTTGAAACGTATATATGGTTAATATTCTTGAAAATGACAATAAATAGTAGACACGTTTCACAGCGTCATTGCCAAATGGATGTTGGCTAATAGTTTTTGAACCAGAGGATAATACACTCAAAAAAAATCAAGTATTCCGTACTTAAATCATTCCCAAGCGGTGTCAAAAGTACGGTAAGTACGGATTTTCTTAAATCCAGTACAAAATTCTTGATTCAAGAGCGGAAAAACCTAGCCTTGAATTCTTATTTGTAGTCGTTATTAAGCCTTGGGCGCTTAATTTTTAAGTATAAAATTCTTAATAGTAGATGACATTAAGCGTGATGGAGCTTGATTTTTAAGTATAGAATTCTTGAATATAGATAGCAGTAAGCTAGATGGGGTTTGATTATTATTAAATAATATGCGGATAGCTGGAAGGCACGCGTCAAGTATCTTAGACGTACGAGTGATCAGAGGTGCGAACATCAACTCGGATCACCACTTCACTGAAGTGAAGGTGCGTACTAGGCTAAGCAGAGCGAAAACCCTGCGTAACCAGACACTGCAGACCGCGGAGATAGCCAACGCCTATTCTGACCAACTCACTCAACTACTTCTTGATGCTCCAACTCCCGAAAATACTAGCTCGCAATGGCAACATATTGCCCACTCGATGTAAAGGACTGCGCGGTCCGTACTGGGGTATGTGAAGCCCTTTAACTATAATGCCTGGTACGATGACGAATGCCGCGATGCCACCCGGGAACAAGATGCTGAATACAGGGCCAAACTGCAGCCAATGACAACGTGAGCTGTTCATGAAAAGTATAGGGAGAAGAGGCGGAAGGCGACTCGACTCTTCAGGCGAAAAAAACGAGAGCTTAAGGAGCGGAATAATGTGTGTATTGAAGATTACAGGAACAGAGGTGAAGCCCGAAAATTCTATCAGAAGATAAAAGGAAAAGTACATGGAACAGGTCTTCCCTCCTGTAAAGACAAGGATGGTCATCTCGTTACTGACTCCGAGAGCGTACTGATAATATTTAAAGATCACTTCTGCAGCCTATTGATGTGTGAAAACTTGACGGAAGAAGACTGTGCACCAATCCGAGATGATAACATCGAGTGTCCACCTCCGAGCCAAGCTAAGATAACAACTGCAATATCCCGGCTAAAGAACAACAAGGCCGCTGGGGCTGATGGTCTTCCAGCTGAGTTGTTTAAGGCGGGTGGAGATGAGCTTGTTTTAAGCATGCAACAACTCATAGAGAACATTTGGCTTCAGGAGACCATGCCAGATTGGATTGGAATCTCAGTGTGCTATGTCCAATCTACAAAAAATGTGACCGTAGTGAGTGTAAAAACTATCGTGGAATTAGCCTCTTACCGATTGCGTATAAGGTTCTGTCTAGCATACTGTGTGAACGTCTAAAGCCAATTGTGGAAAACCTGATTGGACCTTATCGACGGATCAGATATTTACACTACGGCAGATTCTTGGGAAAACCCATGAGAAGCAAATCGACACAAGCTGCCTTCGATAGTCCCATCAGGCATTGACTATACGAAGCGATGTCTAAGTTCGGTATTCCTGCGAAGATAATTCGTCTCTGCCGGTGTACCCTTACGAATACCAAATCCTCTGTTCGGATTGGCAAGGATCTATTTGCACCAATCGATACGACGAGAGGTCTTAGACAGGGTGACGGTTTGTCATGTATGCTGTTCAACATAGTGATGGAGAAGGTGTTAAGGAAAGCTGCGGTTAACATGTCTGGCACCATATTTAATAAGAGCCACATGCTGCTCGCATATGCCGATGATATCGACATTATCGGTCGAACGATGTGAGAGGTAACAGCTGTTTTCTCATCAGTTGAAAGGGAGTCAGCGAAAATGGGTTTGGCAGTGAATGAGGACAAGACGAAGTTAATGGTATCATCGAACAAAGTGTCCACCCGTTGGGGACGCAGCGTGAACGTTGAAAACTATTGCTTTGAGGTAGTGGAAGAATTTATCTACCTTGGATCCGCCATGAACAAAAACAACAGTGTCAGCCTCGAAATAAAACGGAGAATAGTGCTCGCCAACAGATGTTTCTTTGGACTACGCGAGCACTTTATCCGAATCTTGGGTGCTTACACAGGCAGATGCAGCTCATCTGGCGGTGTTTGAGAGAAAAATACTCCGCAAAATATATGGCCCCATTTGCGTAAACGGCGAGTTTAGGTTTCGGATGCACCATGAGCTGTACGAGTTATACCACGACATTGATGTCGTCAAGCGAATTAAAGTGCAACGATTACGCTGGCTTGGCCATGTCGTGAGAATGGATGAGGAAACTCCAGCGCGAAAGGTATTCTATCAAGACCTCGAAGGACGGCGCAAAAGATGGAGACCGCGACTACGTTGGAAGGACCAGGTGGAGGAATCACTGACGCTGCTTGGTAGGACTGACTGGAGACTGTGCGCACAAGATCGAAGCGAATGGAAATCTTTGATCATTTCGGCATTAGCTTTGCTTTTTTACTAGCATTACAAACCATAAGTGTTATAATCTCCACGAAATTAATGAGAAGCCAAAACACACTGGTGCGAAAATAGCATCAACGAAGATCACACCTCACTTGATTCGCACAAGTTCTTAAGATTTTCATACTTTATTGTAGAATTTATACGCTTAAATTCAAGTACGATTTTTTGCAAAAAAAAAAAGAATATTAAAGAGTAAATGTTATTTGTCTTCCAAACATTTTTATACCATCACCCTTAGGGATGAGGGTATATATCATTTGATACGACCCAAAAGTGTAACACATAGAAGGAGTGACTTTAGACCCTAGGTTTCTTTGAACAACCAAATTCCATTCATGACTTTTTAAGTCGTTTGAGCCATTTGAGACCGGCCGTGGCATAGTGGTTAGAACACGCGACTACCATGCGGACGATCGCAGGTTCAAACCTGGCTCCAGTCATCTTAAAAGAAAAAAAATAAATAAAATTTTCTTTCAATGTCGGGTCCCCTCGAATGTTGTTGACAGCAACTTCGCAGTATTAAGCGTCGATTCAATCGTCGTGTCTAGTAAGAGCTTCTCAAACAGTGACGTTCGCATTCGTCGATAAACAAGTAGGTGCCGTTAGTTGTGAATCTAAAAATAGAAAGCGTGTTAATTCACAACAACGCGAGAAGCTATCCCATACCTCATTCATGGGGTGCAAAGGGAAATAAATTTTTTTTTGAGCCATGTCTGTCTGCCTGTATGTCTGTCTGTCGCACGATAACTTTCGAAAGACGCAACAAAATGTTTTGAAATTTTGCACGAGTTAATATTTCCCCAAAACTACTTACGGTATTGAAAATGGGCTACATGACCATGCCCCTTCTGGTACCTTCCATACAAATGTACAATTCCGCCAACTTATGAAATCGACTAATAATATCAATACATCGAACTCGATCGTTCCCTATATTTAGTAAAGATATAACAGGATAAAGTTTTGGAAAAATAAATTGGAAGTCTAGCCACGCCGCTTCTGATACCTCCCATACAAATGTACCACTCCGCTCACTTTAGAGATGGAGTTATATCAATAAATCCAAGGCGATCGTACCCAAATTCTTTATTTTAGTAAAGCTATAGCAGGATACAGTTTTTGAGGAAAAAAACTGGAAGTCTAGCCACGCCCCATCTGGTACCTCCCATATACATCTGGTACCGCCCGCTTTAGAAATCGATTAATATTATTAATAGACATAATGCGATCGTGCACAAATTATGTATTTTGTTAAGTTATAACAGAATATAGTTTTGGAGAAAATATCTGGAAGACTAGATACGCCTCTTCTGGTACCTCCCATACAAATGTACCACTCCGCCCACTTTAGAGATGGAGTAATAATATCAATATACTCAACACGATCGTGCACAAATTATGTATTTTGTTAAGTTATAACAGGATAAAGATTTAGAAAAAATATTGGAAGTCTAGACACGCCCCTTCTGGTACCTCCCATACAAATGTACCGCTCCTCACCATTGAGGGTGAGGGTATATGTAAGTCGGGTTGCCGACTGAAACTTTCTTACTGGTTTTCTCATGTAAGATTGTTTATTCTTACTAAGATATTTTTTACTTGATATTTTTTCTAAGAATTTTTTCTTGATAGTTGACAAGTTCGTTCTTAATATTTTCCAATTAAGTTCGTACATACTTAATTGGAGAATTTCATACTTGTTTTAATAATTTCTACAGAGATTTATCTAAGATTTTTATTCTTACTTTATGTCAGAAAAAAAATTGATATTAATTCTAAGAATTTTTTTACTCTAAAGTTGAGGAGTTCGTACTCAAAATTCTGTAATTAAGTTCGTACAAACCTAATTGGAGAAATTCATTCTTATTTTAACAATTTCTACGCTTACATGTTTGAACTTATACCGTTTTGTACTTGATTTAAGAATAATTAGCACTATTCGTACTTAAATGTTTAAGTACTTTTTCTGTAAAAAATAAGAATTTTAAACTAAAATTTAGAATGCGTTTTTTTTCAGTGTAGTTTTTTTTAAACTAAAATTTAGTATGCGTTTTTTTTTCTGTGTAGTTTTCGTCAAGGAAAGTTGGTGAAATATTTGACGTTAAATTTGAATACGTCCGACCACCAAATGGGAATAGGCGACAGAATTGTTACATTAGAAAGATTTTTTATCATCGCGTGCAAAGTGATTTTAAAATAGATTGTAGGTGAAATATATTTTAGCTTTGACAGATCATAGATATATGTCAATTCATTTATAAGTTTTTTTTTTAAACTTTATATTAAACACTTAAAAAGTATTGTTAATCGAAATCCTTATTATGACCTCTGGCATTAACTCTTTAAACATAATTTTATTTAAATTTTGCCTACAACTACGTCGTATATGGTGTATTCGGAAGGCCTGTCTTTCCTTCGCTCTTTCCAGCATTTGCCAAGGTATTTCGCGAATCACATAAGTTATATTGGCTTCCAAGTCCTAAATCATAGATAGTTTGACGACGAAGACTTTTGACTTCTCACAATTTTAGTTATATCCAAAAATTCTGCAACATTATTTCCCATATTTAAATCTTCCAAACTTTCTTTCTGAAAATACATTCGATATAGACCTTTTTTTTTGTAGTTTGCAAATTTCCTTCTCCCTATTTGTGTCCAAAGGTTCCTCTGCCCATGAATTTACTACAGGGTATTCATATGCATATGAGTCTCACTTGCCCTATGGACCTAAGTATTATTCAATTTGAGTCAAACATAAGCGAGGAATAACATTTTGTGCCCTCTAGTATCATATTCACTGGTGGTATTCTCTTTCAACTTATAGTAGTACTCTTGAATGGTTTTCATATTTTCTTTTGTCGCGTTTCATGTTTGTCACAAAGTTCATTGATTTCACATGATACTTTTCACGGTCATCACCATTCTCGTTCAAGCATTTAAGTGTTTTGTGCTTATTGTTATGTTGTTGTTTGGACTAAAGGTAATCTTACATTTTCGCTTTTTAATTTTCGCCTCGTCCCAGACTGTTTCCTACAACATTTCTTAGAACTGCCAAAATAGTACAGCACAGTTGAGAATGTTAAAAATGCTCTACGTAAACATTTTCATTCATAGAGAGTGTGATCAGTATAACAACAGGTTCAATGTCCAATATGGGTTAAAACATTCATAAAAACACAAGTAAAAAAAACATAGTCGTTAGGTTTCAGGTACATTGGCACAACGTTGAGGATTTGGGCGGTGTTTACAGTGCGTTAGGCGAGAGCGTGCACTTGGTTGATATGGCAGCTTATGTAGCTAATGTTTGTGTTTGTAGCTCATGCTTATGGTTTTTGCGAGAGAGCAGAGGCGCACTATTAGACATTCAGCTAGAAAGACTGTTATATAGGTTTCTATTCAATTTATTGAAGACTAGGGTTAAATTTTAAACCACGCCCACTTAATCAAAAAGAAACCCCACGTTGAATTTTGAAAAAATTTTGAACGACCTTTAAAGAGTACAAGTTTTTTAAAATATCGCCTTATGAATACAATTTTATTTTTTGTGAAATGTTCACGTTACCATTTAGTTGGATATCCACACTTATGTTATCGTATGTTATCCGAATTTATAATCTTAAATTATGGAAATACTCACAAGGACATAGAAGAGAACAGGTCGATTAAAAGGCAAACAAGTCCCCTTTACATGCAAATGATTTAGACTTACTGGAAAATTAATTGTAAACTATTAAGGAAAGTTCACCCTTACAAATTCAGTCTGATATCTGCAATAAAACTCCTTAATTGCAGAAAAGGACATTGAAAACGACTAGGTACTTAGATAATACCATGTAAGAGTGGTTTTAACACTTGGTGAAGACCATATTTACGTGAAACTAGATACCTTATGTAGTAAAACAGTTTATCGCCAGAGCGTCAGGATTTTTTTAAATGTTCAAAGTTTCAAAGGATACACCACTTTAAAAAAATTAAATAAAATATTTCCACGAACCATATGATAACGATATGGGTGTCAAATGTTAGGTTAGAATCAACAAATAACAGGTTTTAATGGATCTGGACCAAAAATTTTCTTTTAAAGTTGTAAAGCTTAATATCATTTAAATAATTTTTTCTGAAAAAAATATATGTTGAAGAAGTTATATGTACATTTTATTAATCTAACTTTACTAGTTTAGTAAAAAAAAAAAAAAATTATCCTGTTTCAAAATACACCAATACCTCGATATACGACCTAGATACGTTCCCAAAATGTTGGCCGTAAAGCAATGTAATAAATTTCATACCTACTTATATTTACATACATACCTACTTATTATTACTCAAGGACGGAAACATGTGCTAGAAAACTACGTCTAATTACGATCAGCACAAACAAGAGACTGCTGCATTATCACTCGCTGCGCTTGTCAGTGAATGGTTTTGTGAGTCTCTCACTCTTCGTAGAAAAACGGTGAATCCCCTATTTACTTTTAGCCGTATAGCGAGGTAATGTGTGCCGTAAAGCGAAGGTGTTCCAGAATTGAAAAAGGCCGTTATAGCGAAATGCCTAAAAAGAGGGACCGTATAAAGAGGTATGAGTGTATTGTATATAAAAATACTGAATAAAAATTAAATAAAATGTAAACGTTGACATTGTCGCTTATGCTGATCGTCTGTGTCACGACATATTTTCCAACAATATTCTGCCATCATGTGGCATGCACTTTTTCCTCTAAATCGATTTTCAATCGTCGCGATTTCTTGATGAAAGCGCTCACCATGCTCATCACTGAAATTTCCCAAATTGTCGGGAAAAAAGTCAAGAAGTCAAGGATTTCTAGAAAAAGAATCTTTTTTTGAAATTTTTGGTCCAGATCTATTAAACTCTGTTATTTGTTTGCATTGCTGAGATTCTTACCTTTCATTTGATACCCATATCGTTATCATATGCTTCATGGAAATATCACTATGACACAAAATCAAACTTTTTGAAAAACACCCGAACGTGACTATATAGGTTTGATAGTACAACCGGAGCTGAGTAAAACCCTATCTCAGTTTGGCTAGATTGGCTACCAAAATTTTTTTTTGGCCCTCGTAACTTTTTGAAATCCCTTGGATCCCTTGAAAAAAGGTGACATCAGTTTTTGGCCAACAGTTTGTACAGTGTTTAATCTAGCTCTTTCTCTTCTTAAGCAAAGTTGTAGCTAATAGTCCGCTTAAGAAATTGATATAATAAAATTTCCCAAAAAGATTAGACATCCCTCGTTTATTTTCAAAAAACTTCGAAAAAAATTCAAATTTTTTCACTATTTTGAATATAAGTCGTAGGGAGTTCAGATTTTTTGCATACTCTATTCAGTGAAATTGTAGTTTAGGTAACACCGAAAAACTTCTCTGAACAAACCCATGCAATCTGAACAAGTCTAGGGGTATTAAATGGCTCTCAAAACACACTACCTACTTTAAACAAATCAGTTTTTTAGGAGTTTTGGGCCATTGTGCAAAGTTTTTGCTTGGTATATTTACCAAAAACTTACTTATTGTGTAACTGAACAACTTCTGTAAACAACCAATATGATCGGAATACTCCACCCCTTTAATTGTTCACAAAGAGCATTAAGGTGTTCCTAACATGGCATTTTTTCGAATTTCGTTAAAAATATGTATTAATTGCGATGTTGGTCATCTGGCTTCACCTTACATTTGTTTTTGCTAAATTTACGAATATATTGTGAAAAATTTTGTATCGATACTTAGGCATTAGGGTGTGCCGCAATGAGGTTAAAGTTCGAATTTGTTCTCAAATCAGTTTATTGCCGCTGAGTATTTTTCTTTTGTATACAGACTAAGTAGTAATAAGCCGTTTAATAGCTGAAGTGAAGACCTAAAATAGTATGTCTTTACTTTTGCCCTATCTCTTATAGACGCCAAGATATTTGATGTAGAAATTGTGGTATTTTTAAAAATATTATTAAAAATTTTGAAATTGGATTCCGAAGTAGTTTATTATGGACAACTGTATATTTTAACTTTTTAAGGTTAATCAAGTTAAAATCTATATGTTCAAATAGAATATGTGTATATTATCAATATCTCTACCAATTATCGAGATATCAGGCGTTAAAAAAACGCATTTTTTACTGTAGGCATAGCAATGTCTAATGAACTTTTGTTCCATCTGAATACTTATTGTGTCTACTTACCAATAATGATATATATGATAAAAATAAAAAAGGACCATTGGATATTAATGGTTTTGGTGACATTTGTAAGCAGACACAATGGATATTCAGTAAAACAAAAGTTCAGTAGTCATTGCTATGCTTTTTAAACCCCTGATATCTCGAGAATGGATAGAGAAATTGATAGAATACATATATACTATTTGAACATATAGATTTTAAATTGATTAACCTTAAAAAGTTGAAATATATAGTTGCCCATAATAAACTACTTCGGAATCCAATTGCAAAATTTTTATTAATATTTTTCAAAAATACCCCAATTTCTACATCAAATATCTTGGCGTCTATAAGAGATAGGGCAAAAGTAAAGACATACTATTTTAGGTCCTCACTTCAGCTATTGAACGGCTTATTACTACTTAGTCTGTATACAAAAGAAAAATACTCAGCGGCAATAAACTGATTTGAGAACAAATTCGAATTTTAACCTCATTGCGGCACACCCTAATGCCTAAGTATCGATACAAAATTGTTCACAATATATTCGTAATTTTAGCAAAAACAAATGTAAAGTGAAGCCAGATGACGAAAATCGCAATTAATACATATTTTTAACGAAATTCGAAAAAATGCCATGTATGGAACACCCTAATGCTTTTTTGTGAACAATTAAAGGGGTGGAGTATTCGGATCATATTGGTTGTTTACAGAAGTTGTTCAGTTACACAATAAGTAAGTTTTTGGTAAATATACCAAGCAAAAACTTTGCACAATGGCCCAAAACTCCTAAAAAACTGATTTGTTTAAAGTAGGTAGTGTGTGTTGAGAGCCATTTAATACCCGTAGACTTGTTCAGATTGCATGGGTTTGTTCAGAGAAGTTTTTCGGTGTTACCTAAACTACAATTTCACTGAATAGAGTATGCAAAAAATCTGGACTCCCTACGACTTATATTTAAAATAGTGAAAAAATTAGAATGTTTTTCGAAGTTTTTTGAAAATAAACGAGGGATGTCTAATTTTTTTGGGAAATTTTATTATATAAATTTCTTAAGCGGACTATTAGCTACAACTTTGGTTAAGATGAGAAAGAGCTAGATTAAACACTGTACAAACTGTTGGCCAAAAACTGATGTCACCTTTTTTCAAGCGATCCAAGGGATTTAAAAAGTTACGAGGGCCAAAAAAAAATTTTGGTAGCCAATCTAGCCAAACTGAGCTAGGGTTTTACTCAGCTCCGGTTGTACTATCGAACCTATATAGTCACGTTCGGGTGTTTTTTTCACTGTTGCACTGTGTATTTGATTTAATTTGATACCCATATCGTTATCATATGGTACGTGGAAATATTTGATTTGATTTTTTAAAAGTGGTGTATCCTTTTAAACTTTGAAGTCCCTTTAAAAAAAATGCTGACGTTCTGGCGATAAACTGAGAACGCCGTAAAACTACATAAAGTCTCTAGTTTCACGTATATATTCTCTCGAGGTTAGGTGGCGTTACTGAACTGGTGCCAAAGTCCGTAATAACATCTTTGGCTAGCTCTATTCTCCGCTTAATTTCTTGGCTAACATTATTGTTCTTCTTGACGGAAGATCCGAGATAGGTTAACTTTTCTACTACCTCAAAACAACAATTTTCAACTTTGACAGTGCGTCCCCATCGAGAGGACTCTTTGTTCGTCGAAATCATTGTTTTTGTTTTGTCCTCGTTGACCGCTAAACCCATTTTTGCTGACTCCTTTTCTAGCGATGAGAAAACTGCAGTAACATCCCGCAGATTTCGCTAGTGGCATCTGGCTTGTATGTTAGAATATGGTGCCAGACATGTTGACACCAGCCTTTCGTATCACCATCTCCATAACAATATTAAATAGTGTACATGCCAAGCTATCGCACTGCCTGAGTCCTCTTTCTGTGTTGAATGGTTCAAAGTGATCCTTACAAATATTTACCGAGGATTTGGTGGTTTTCAAGGTACATCTGCAAAGTCGAATTAGCTTTGCAGGAATACCAAACTCAGACATGGCTTCATATGCTTTTCATGAGTTTTTTCCAGTATTTGTCGTAAGGTGAATATTTGATCCGTCGTATATTTACCAGTCTAAAGCCGCACTGATAAGGTCCAATTAATTTTTCTACAATTGGCTTTAGACGTTCACACAATATTCTCGAAAGGACTTTGTACGCAATTGGTAATAGGCTTTTTCCACGGTAGTTCTTACACTCACTACGATCTCCTTTCTTGTTTATGGGACACAACAGGCTGAGAGTCGAATCCCCGGGAATGCTCTTACCTAGTCAGATGTTCTCCATGCTCCCAATCAGCTCCTCCCCACCTGACTTAAACAATTCAGCCGGGAGACCTTCGGCTTCAGCCGCTTTGTTCTTTTTAACTCGGGATATTGCGAGGCGTATCTCGCTTTGCCTCGGAGGTGGACAATTAATAGCATCATCATGAATTGGAGCGGGGTCTTCTGGAGTGGTGTCCGTATCCAGTACATTTCTGAAATGATCTCTTCATATCTTCAGAACGTTATCCGGGCGCGTCACTAGCTAGCCATCGCTGTCCTTGCAGGGGGCAACTCTGTTCAAGGCATTCTCGCCTTAACTCTCTGGTAGAATTTTCGGGCTTTCCCTCTACTTCGGAGCAACGCCAATGCACTAATCCTATGTCTTCTTCAGCTCCTTCTTTTTCCGTTTAAAAAGACGAGTTGCCTCTCCTCTCTTCTCCCTGTGCCGTTCACGAACGGCTCGCTTTGCCATTGGCTACAGTTTCGCCCTGTATCCGTCTCTCTCGTGGCATTGCGACATTCATCATCCTACCAGGCACTTGATACGGCTTTAAGTACCCAAGTACGCTTCTTGCAGTCCATTCTATGGAGTCGGCTATATATTGCCACTGCGAGGTAATATTATCATGGGTTGAAGCATATTGTAGCAGTTGAGTTAGGTGGTTGGAGTAGGCATCCGCTACTTCTGTGGTGCGCAGTTTATAAATGTCCAGCTTTCGTTGTGCCTTGTTACGTACATTTTTCGCCTTGCTTAGTCTTGTGCGTAGCTTTTCTGCGATAAGGAAGTGATTGGAGTCAATGTTCGCACCCCTGATCACTCGTACGTCCAGAAAACTCGATGCGTGCCTTCCATCGACTACCACGTGATCTATCTGATTCCTCGTCAAATGATCTGGAGATAACCATGTTGACTTATGAATATTTTTATGGTCAAATCTAGTGCTGCTAACTACCATATATCTTGCCGCAGAGAAATCAATCAGTCTGATGCCATTGTTCGACGTTTCGGTGTGCAGACTGAATTTTCCGATTGTAGACTCAAATGCGGTTTCCCTGCCTATTTTAGCATTAAAATCGCCTAGTACAATTTTAATGTCATGGCTGGGGCTACGGTCATATACATTTTCTAGGCTCTCGTAGAACTCGTCTTTGTCCTCATCGCTTTTCTCTTCTGTCGGAGCATGGGCACATATAAGTGTTATGTGGAAAAACTTAGTTTTGACTCTTATGGTGCTTGTCCGCATGGCCACTATAGTAGATGTCGCACGTCTACTTGCGCGAGCACCCGTGTCCCGTCCACCGGATTTCCTGTAAAGCGGGGCTAATGTTTGAAAAATTTCTTCGCCTTCGAAATGTATAAGGGCATGTTCTTTAAAACAAAAACAAGATAAATTTGCCTTATAACTAACTGAATAAAAATATGTTTTTAAAAATTTGGGTAAAAATTAACAATATTTTATATAAGTTTGTTGCCCAATGATAAACCAAAAAAATATTTTAGTAGCATTAAAAGTGGACAATGTCCTTGAAATAGCAAAAATGTCCCTAACACCTTCACAATGATTAATATGACAAATTTTTTAAAGTGGAATTTTAGCAAAAATTTACACTTTTTCACTTAATATATATTAAAATAAACTAAAATTTTGAAAAAAAATCGAGGACACTAATAGGGGGCGAAAAGCACTAATAGATAAAGCAAACAAACCATCTTTGTATATAAAATAGGAAATTTGATATCATTATTTTTTATAAAATATTGGGAAAACACACTCTTTTATACTTAATAATTTTTTAGGAACGTTGAAGGGAAGGTGACGTGCAATAAAGCCATATGGTTTTTTCTCCATTCGATTGGGAAACTCAATTCGATACCTATTGCACGACGCCTGAAGGGAACTTATATTCTTAAAATTGCAAAATCATTATCTTTGTCTTCAAAATTTTCAAATGTCAATCTAAAATTATGACAAATATTTAAAGAACATGAATTCTACTTCTTAAATGGCAGCAACAACAGATATTTATCTATCAGTAGTCGCACTAAGAAAAGTATTTCAAGCACTTTGGTCTTTGGCACTCCGTAGCCAGTTCGTCTTACCAAGCATAGCTAACAGCTCTTTCACATGGCGCAGCCCATCGAGTTTATTGTCGAAGACTTTTTGAGCCGAAGCGTTTTCGTCCATTCGTACAACGTGTCCAAGCCAGCGCATTCGGTCTATTTGAACGCGCTTGACTACGTCGATGTCGTTGTACAGCTCATGATTCATTCGACGACGGCACGCCGTTAAAGATGATGGGTCCAAATAGTTTTCGAAGTATTTTTCTCTCAAAAACTCACAGAATTGATTGAACCGCCTGCGTCATTACCCAGGATTCTGCGCTGTAGAGCAAAACAGGTAGGATCAGTGTCTGGTAGAGTTGGATCTTTGTTCGTCGAGAGAGGGCTTTATCATTAAAATGCTTACTCAGCGCATTGTAGCAGCAGCTTGCGATCAATACTCGTCTCTTGATTTTCAGGCTGACGTTATAATTTTTGTTTATGACGGAGCCAAGGTAGACAAAATCATATACCACTTTAAAGTTAGAGTCGTCAACGTTCACGCAGCGTCCCAAACAAGTAAACTCTTTGTTCGTTGAAACAAATAACTTGGTTTTGTCCTCATTAATCACCAGAACCACTTCTTTCAACTGCTTCTCAATGCTCGAAAAGGTCGCAGTAACATCCCGCAGTCCTAGGCCAATGATATCTATATCATGTTAGAGATCGCAGGACAGACTATAGCCTTGCCTAAAGCCTCGCTTGGCAGAAAATGGCTCTGTCAGATTTTTGCAAATTTTTTCACTGAAGATTTCGTGTCAGTCAGTGTCATCCCCCAAAGTAGTATTAGCTTCGCGGGGATACCAAACTCAGCCATAGCATCTAACAATTTCTGTCGTATCGGATAGTAGGTGTCGATCTGCATTTCTGCGATCTTATCCAGGATTTTTCGCAATGTGAATATCTGGTCGTACGTGGATTTACTAAAGTCTAAAGCTACACTGATAGGGCCAAATCAGGTGTTTAAGGATGTGCTTAAGTCTTTTACACTCAGACAGGACCTTGTTCGCAATAGGTAAAAGTCTGATGCAGACACGGTTGGTGCACACACTTGGTTCGTCTTTCTTAAGCACAAGGCATAGAATACTCAGATTCCAATCATCCCGCATGTATTCCTTAAGATAAACTGGTGCATGCACGTTACCAACTCTTTGCTGCCGGCCTTAAAAAGCTCTGCCGGCAGTCTATCAACTCACGCAGCTTTATTGTTTTTAAGCCCTGTAATTGACGTGCTGATCTAATTTTGGCTCGATAATGGACAATCTACTCCGTTGTCGATGATTGACGTGTTTTCGTCACTTATGCTGCCTTCGGGAACGACCAGAGTACGAAAGTGTTCCCTTCATATTTGTAGCGCACCCTGAGTGTCCGTGATCAGATTTCCGTCTCTATCCTTACAGGTGGGGGTCCCTGTTCCAAAACCTTAAGTTTTTACATTTTGGTAGAACTTTCGAGATTCACCTCTATCACTGTATTCTGTAATATCCTGGCTCTCTCTTTTCTTCCATTGACACTTTTTCCGCCTAAAGTGGCGTGTCATATCCCTTCTCCTCTCATTCAAACGCTCCGTCACAGCACGCGTTGCTATTTGCAGCAGTTTTGCCCTGTATGCAGCATCTTTTCCTTTAGACATTTCGCGACATTCCTCATCGTACTAGGGCTTGTCTGAGTATGGTTTTGCATAACCCACTAAGGTCGTTGCGGCAGTGGTCATATAATTCGCAATATGCTGCCATTGGGTGTCGGGAACATCAAAATTAGGGGGTGGGTTTGAAGTAATTTAGAGAGTTGGTTGGAATAGGCTACGGCTATCGCTGTGGCTGTCTAGCTTCCTTTACGTTTGGTTACAGGCATGTGTAGCACTGCTTAATCGCGTGCATACGTTGGCTGCATATATATTTGCACCGCGCATCACACACACGTCCATAACACTTGAGACATACCTTCAATCAATTACCACGTGTATTTTGATCAGGAGATATCCAGGTTGCACTGTGGATATCTTTATGCGGGAATCTGGTTCCACTCACAACCATGTTTCTTGTCGGCGGGAGGATAACTGTTAGTCTGAATCCATTATCGGAGGTGTTGTTGTGTAGATTGAATTTTTCGACTGCCGAACCAAGAGCATCTTCCCTTTCTGTTTTAGCATCAAAATCTCCCAGAACAATTTTAATGTCATGTGCAGCGCAGCGGATATATATTTCCCCAAGGCGGTTATAGAATGAATCTTTAATGTACTCATCTTTGTCTTCCGTCGGGACGTGTACACAAATCAGCGTAATGTAAAAATATTTCGGTTTGATGCGAATAGTGGCTATTCGAAGACCAGATGTCGTAGTCTCTTGCCGACTATGAAACCACATCCAAATTCGTGTCTTTCTGCGTGGCAGCTGTAAAATATGTCACAGTTCTTTGGTCGTGTGCATCCTTGTCCCGTTCATCTCATTCCCCGTATGGCGGTGATGTCAGCCTAGTATTTGTCGAGGACATCCGCCAGTTGGATAGAGGCACTTTTTTGTAGACAGGTCGGACATTTCAGGTGCATATCCTTAAATCATTTGTGTATACATAAGAATTAATTTTGTTTAAGGAGAGTGGCTTATTAAGATTGCCGTTGTGTTGAGCTTCAGTTTACTTTGTGTTAAATATTAAAAGTGACAGGCCGGCAATAATCTTTTTTTTCACATAGGCACGGTTGGCACTAACATGTACTGTTTGTACTTTGTTTTGATAAAAAGCAGTTACTCTTTGCTTCATTAACCCTAGCAACAATCAGTTGGAATAAAAATTTTTACTACAGATCTGTTGCACAGATTTCTATTTGTGTACTAAATTTCATATCTCAGGGGATAAAAACAAAACATTTTTGCCACACCCCCCATCAGCCTTCTAATCGAAAATAAAAATTCCGTTTGCAAATTTGAACCTGGACCTTGCAGGACCCAAATTAAAAATTTCGTCTGCATATTCATAATTGGGTTGCAAAATACCATTAGAATATCAAATTGTATCTCTCTAGCACTCAAATACACTCAAATACAGTTTGGCCACGCCCACTCCGCTCACAGGTCCAAAATCTGCATACTCATATCCGTGTTGCCGAATACTATGTGTGTACCAATTTAGATTTGAGATTTATTTCCAAAAATTTATTTCCCCGTCCACCGAACAATTTCGTTGCTGTCACTCTCTTTTTGCCTGCACTGTAATTGGCACATAGCGATGACGACACTAAAGGTGTGATTTTTCTACGTACAACTAACAGATATATGTTTACCATGATAGTCTGATTCACAAGATTGGTTTTGCGTCAGTGCGCGGTAGTGCTACTTACTTACCGAAGTGCAGAAGTAAACAACCAGAATAGTGATCATAAAAACAACAAAAACTCTCCTACTACTACTACTATAAAAATCTTCACTTTTTTTACCAGCATAGATTTTTATATCTTATCACATTGTATTATTATTTACATAACAAATACGTCACACTTTGTTGTATACACTACGATGCCAGAAGAAAAAGAAAACAGGTTTAAAGGGGATACATTTGGTTTATATCCTGTTATGTCCGCTTAGGCAGAAATTTTGCAATTTTTATATACTTGTGCATTTGTTTTGTATAATCTTTTACCTGTGCATTATAATTAGATAATCAACAATGTTGGTTTGTTTGTTTGTTTAACAATCTTATGTTTATTGTTTCTATATGTACCGACTAAAGATTTAATCACAAACAAATCAAATTCTCACTGATATCAATAGAGTGATAAAATTAACACAAGACCTTGCGGGGGCAGAGGATATTGGGGGAAATAAATTAATTTAGCAATTATTTCGACATTTGGGTAAAGATTGCATATTTCTTATCGTGGCTGACGTTAAAGATTTTACTACTGATATAGAAGTTAACGATATCGGAAAGAACTGATTGTACTACGTACAGTGCAATCTAATCTAATCACTATGAGATCTTAATTTATTTGAGGGCATTTCTAATTTAATTGGTATATTAGAGAAGGTAAACTATTTTTGGTCTTTCTTTGTGAAGAAAACCCCTATTTCAAATTGTCTTTAGGAGAGCTATGTAACATTCCAGATACTTTATTTTCGGCCGGCCCTTCTGTAATGCCCCTAGTGGCCACATCTGTTCCATACTAAAGAAAATTCATTATTACTCACTTTAAAAAGAGGTAAAGTCGAAAACACTTTTCGACTACCACACAAAATATAACAGCGAATTTGTTTGTTATAATTATTAGCATTTTCTCGCAAGTGTGAACATTTTATTTTTAAAACTTCAAAATTTTCATTGCCATCGCTGTGTGATATATGTACAATTCGACGAATATACACACCTTAATAAATATAACATACATAAGTGTATACAACAACAACTGTTTTATTTATTAATTTTGTTTCTTTTTTTTGGGTTTATTTACCTTAATTTCATGAGGCGTCTGCGTCCGCTGCCACCAGAAAAAAAGTACACCGAACTTTAGCAACAATACGAGGAGTACCAAGCCAAGCGGCAACAACAGTAACTAACTATAATAACAGCAACAAATTAGTATGTCTGGGCGTTTTTGATTATTGCATGAGTTGCTATTGTTGCTGTGTTTATCATTACATGAAGGAAAGGCGCAACAGGTTTTTTTTTTTGGATATTTGTATGTGGACGAAATGTACTAAATTATATACACGGACTTCAATTCAATCAGTATATCTATGTGTTGAGGTGCATTTGTATATGATTTGCAATGTGTTGTTTTGGTACAATTTGGTGTAAATATTTACTAAGTTTACACACGCGTCTCTCTTTCTCTATATGTCGTGGCAAGAAATCGGGGATGGTATAGTACTATTTTTGATGCATCATAATTTGCGTATTGTAGCTATAATCATACAATATTTCAAAATTAGGTAGAAACTAGTATGATATTACTCTTGGTATATGTCGAAGTTCAGTTATCCTTCACCATTTTTAAAAATGGTGATAAAGCTAGTTATTTACACTATAACTAGATATACTTACTTAGCTGGCACATCTTCGCAATCCTATTGGATTATATACCGCACGTAGAAAAATATTTTAAGCACTTTGACCTTCTGAGCCTCTTCTCCAGTTAGTCACACCAAGTTCTGTAAGGTTCTCAGTAACATGGGTATTTTCAACGGAGTTTTGGTCGCCCTCTTCTGCGCCGTCCATCGAGTTCATTGTCGAAGGCTTTTCGAGCTGGAGCATTTTCGTCCATGCGTACAACATGACCTAGCCAACGCAACCGCTGCACCTTAAAGCGTCTGACCACGTCAATGTCAGTGTACAGCTCGTACAGTTCATGATTCATACGACGCCGATACTCCCCGTTAACGATGATGGGCCCATATTTTGTACGTAGTATTTTTCACTCAAATGCTGCCAGGACCGATTCATCTGAACCATACATTAAGACAGTTAGAATCAGTATATGGTATAGCTTGATTTTTGTTCGCCCAGAGAGGCCTCTGTCATTAAATCGCTTGCTTAGTCCGTAGTAGCATTCATTAGCAAGCATGATTCTTCTCCAAATTTCGAGGCTAACATTATTTGTTTTTTTGATGGCAGAGCCTAGGTATATACAATTAACTACCACCTTGAAATTATAGTTATCAACCTTCACGCAGTTTCCCAAACGGATAGAATATTTGTTCGTTGAAACCAATAACTTAGTTTAGTCCTCGTTTACCATTAGACCCATTTTCGCAGATTCCTTCTGTATACTTGAGAAGGCTGCAGTCATATCCCGCAGTTGATGATGTCTACGTCATCAGAGTATGCTAGTAGCATGTGGGTTGAGAATATCGTGCCACTCGTTATCATTATCATCTCCATCACTATGTTAAAGAGGTCACACGATAGGCCGTCGCCTTGTTTTAGGCTTTGTCTGCTATGGAATAGCTCCGTAAGGTCCCTGCCAATCTTCACCGAAGACTTCGTGTCAGTCAGCGTCTTTCCGCAAAGGCGTATCAGCTTCACTGGAATACCAAACTCAGCTATGACTTCGAGTAATTTCTGTCATATCGGTCTATCGAAGGCAGCTTTATAAGTCGACGAAAAGATGGTACGTATCGATTTCTTTCTTTTGGGTCTTTTTCAGGACTTGCCGAAGTGTCAATATCATGTCAGTTGTTGATTTGCCGGCCGTGGCATAGTGGTTAGAACACGCGACTACCATGCGGGAGATCGCAGGTTCAAACCTGGCTCCAGTCATCTTAGAAAATTGTTTCTTTCATTGTCGGCTCCCCTCGACTGTTGTTTGACAGCAACTTCGCAGTATTAAGCGTCGATTCAATCGTCGTGTCTAGTAAGAGCTTCTCAAAACAGTGACGTTCGCATTCGTCGATAAATAAGTAGGTGCCGGTAGTTGTGAATCTAAAAATAGAAAGCGTGTTAATTCACAACAACGCGAGAAGCTATCCCATACCTCATTCATGGGGTGCAAAGGGAAATTAAGTTTTTTTTGTTGATTTGCCAGGTCTAAAGCCATACTTATAAGGCCCGGTCAGGTTGGATAACACTGGCTTTAGGCTTTCACATAGCACACCCGACAGGACCTTATATGCGATGTGTTAAAGGCTGATCCCGCGGTTGTTGAAGCACACACTTGGATCACCTTTTTTCAGCACAGGACATAATACGCTTAGATTCCAATTGTCGGACTTGCACTCTTTAAGCCAAACTGTACGTAAGAGCTGGTGCATGCTCGTTATCAGCTCTTCGCCACAGGACTTGAAGAGTTCTGCCGGAAGTCCGTCGGCACCGGCAGCTTTATTATTTTTAAGCCGGTATTATGCTC
Organism: Muscina levida; assembly: GCA_964034835.1. Classification (NCBI taxonomy): domain Eukaryota; kingdom Metazoa; phylum Arthropoda; class Insecta; order Diptera; family Muscidae; genus Muscina; species Muscina levida. The sequence continues at coordinate 139,996,627 of OZ035881.1, read as the reverse complement.
TTCTTACCTCGGCTTGACTTGGTGGTGGGCAATTGGCGTAATACCTTCACGTGCCCTGCCTTCTGGAAACAGCAGTTGCTGGAAGTGTTCTCTCCATATATGAGCACACTCTGCGTATCTGTAGCCAGATTGCCATCCTTGTCCTTACAGCAGGTGAGCCCATTACCGTAGCCTTTTGTTTTAAGTTTCTGGTAAAATTGTGGTGCCTCTCCTATATCCCTGAATCGCTCTATATCCTCGTTCTCCTGTTCCTTCATCTGACGTTTTTTTCGCTTAAATAGCTGTCTCGCCTGTTTTACTGTTTCCTTGTGTCGTTCCCTAACAGCACGAGTTACAATTGGCTGTAGCGTTGCCCTATAAGCAGCAGCATCCTATGCGACATTCTTCATCGTATCAGGATTCGTCAGAGCGCCACTTTTCATATCTTAGCACGGTTGTTGCCGAGGTTGCAATGAAATGCGCAATATGCTGTCACTGTGCATCAGGAACGTCATAAATAGAGGCGTTGTGTAATAGAAGTTGGGAGAACTGGTAAAAGTAGGCAGTGGCTATCTCTGGGGTTTGCAGCTTCGCAATGTCGAGCTTTCTTTGTGTTTGGTTACGTGCATTTTTCGCTCTGCTCAATATTGTGCGCACCTTGGCTGCAACCAGGTAATGATCCGAGCCAATATTAGCTTCACGAATCAAACGCACGTCTATGACACTAGATGCATGCCTGCCATCAATTACCACATGATCAATTTGATTTTTTGTGTTTTGATCGGGGGATAGCCAAGTTGCCTTGTTGATGTCTTTGTCCTGGAATCTGGTTCCACTCACTACCATGTTCCTTCCGGCTGCGAAGCTAACTTGCCTAAACTCGTTGTCTGACGTGTCGGTATGCAGTCTGAATTTACCGATCGATGGACCAAGAACATCTTACCTTCCTATTTTTGCATTAAAGTCTCTCAGAACAATTCTAATGTCGTGGCCAGGGCAGCGGTCGTATGTTTCCTCTAGGCGCTCGTAAAATGAGTCTTTAATCTCTTCGTCTTTATCTTCCGTCGAGGCGTGTACACAAATCAGCGTAATGTAAAAATATTTCGCCCGGATGCGAATAGTGGCTATTCGGTCACTTACAGAGTTAAACCGCGAGACCTGGTGTCGAAGTCTCTTGCCGACTATGAAACCACATCCAAATTCGTGTCTTTATGCATGGTTCAGTTCTTTCGTCGTATGCATCCCTGTACCGTCCATCTCATTTCCTGTATGGCGGTGATGTCAGCCTTGTATTTGTTGAGGACATCCGCCACTTGGAAAGAGGCACCATCTCTGTAAAGAGTTCGGACATTCCAGGTGCATATCCTTAAATCATGGTCCTTATATCGTTTGCGGGGGTCGTCAAAATTTGGGGGAATCTTGTTTTTTCTATTCTTCGTGTTTTCATAATAAATATGGTTTAAGGAGAGTGGCTTATTAGGCCACCGCTCCCCATCCTAGTTTCTTAGGGCTGCCAATCCACTAAAAGAGCATGTGTTGAGTTTCAGTAACTTCTGTTACCTACTTCCTAAGACGCATCGCTGGTAGCATGCCGATTAGGTTACTCAACATTTCGCCTTCTAACTTCTAAGCGGTTGCTTTAAAGTCATTGCCCCGGGAATACTTGGTCTAAGATCGGAAGTAGTTAGCTGCTTGGACAGTGCCACAAAGGAATCGCTTCTGGTCACTCCTCACAATCAGTTACTTTCCACCTCTGGGCAAAGTCCCATTCCCCATACTCTGAAAATACTTACTACTTAATTTCCCTTTTCACCCCATGAATGAGGTATGGGATAGCTTCTTGCGTTGTTGTGAATTAACACGCTTTCTTTTTTTAGATTCACAACTAACGGCACCTACTTGTTTATCGACGAATGCGAACGTCACTGTTTGAGAAGAAACTAGACTCGCTAATTGACTCGGCACTTAATACTGCGAAGTTGCTGTCAATAACATTCGAGAGGAGCCGACAATGAAAGAAACAATTTTCTAAGATGACTGGAGCCAGGTTTCAACCTGCGATCTCCCGCATGGTAGTCGCGTGTTCTAAGCACTATGCCACGGCCGGCCCTCTGAAACTACCTGTGGTTAATCTTTAAACGTAGATTATTTCAACGTATTCTATGTGAAAAGTACACAAAACAGTACTGTAGTAAAATAATTCCATCTCTGTCAGCATCTCTTTGGGTGAATGCAATCGGGCAAACTGCTTGCTGTTGTTGTAAACCGAAGTTAAATAAATGCAACCGAATTTCGTTAAGAGATCGTTAACACTTTTGCTTGTTTATTTGGCTTAAAGCCATTGCGCCATGTAATGTAAATAAAAGTGAGTGCCAGTGCAGTGCTTACGAGGGAAGTGTGATTAAAAGAGGAAAATTAGAATTATGATAATGCTATAAAATGGAGTATGTATTTAATTTGTTGAAATAAGGGTCGGCTAATCGGTCCAGAAATTATATATTTTTAGTATAGTAATATTAAGCGAAATATATAACGTATAGTTTTATTCAATTATTTACACTTTCTTACTAAATAAAAAGTTTGGAAAAAGTTATTGTTTACACATACAAGTCAAATAGGCAATTACATTTTAATAATTGTCCAAACTGTTGCATTAATACTTTCCTGTAGTATGTGAATTTATTTAATTTTTTAAATATTTAAATTTATTTGTATTTTTTGCCGTCCGATGTGTTTTACTATGAACACAACAAACAATTACAGTGATACAATCTTAAAACATTAGATATTCAATAAATAAATCATAACTGTTGATAGTGGAAAATTCCCAACGATACTTTGGATATTAATATGGAATAAATCTTGCATTCAAATCATCATCCTAAAAAGTCCGTTAATTATTTGAGATCAATTTTTAGATATTGACAAAATCTCCAATCTTAGTAAGTGATATAATTTTCTAATTTTTTATTAGCTTTGTTTACGCCTACTTTTTATATTGGACAGGCAACAAACCCACCAAGTTTTTAATTTGTATTCCTGAAATTGAATAATAGTTGCATTTACTTTTGTGTACCAGATTATTTTACTCAAGTTGTTACACCTCTCTCGTCGTTGACTGCATAACATATGCAAGTACTTGAACATTTTTATTGTTCACATAAATTTCGGTTTTAGTTTGTTTTTATTCAATAGTCGTTGACCTTAATATTTTGTTTAAAGCAATAAAATCCATAAACGGGTAAAAAAAAGTCGTTGCCTCATATGACTCATTCAGTGGGTGCATTCGGTAAAATGGGGGTGTAATCAATTGTCGACAGACTGATAAGGTTGGCTTATAATCAGCAAGTAAATGTCTGTGCACAATTAAGCGTGTAATTTTATTGCATTATACTTTTATGACTTTTGTCTACCTTAGATCCATAAAATTTGTCATAATATGAACTAAGAAATACAAATTAAAAATTAAATCTAAAAATTTGAAATGAAAAATTTAAAATTAAGAATAAACATTTAAATATAAAAAATTAGAAATCAAAAATTTCAAAATTTAAAATTTAAAGTTAAATATAAAAAATTAAAAATATTAATGTTTAATTTTTTTGATTTTTAATTTTGAATTATTACAAAATTACACAATTACAAAATTACAAAAATACAAAATTACAAAATTACAAAATTACACAATTACAAAATTACAAAATTACAAAATTACAAAATTACAAAATTACAAAATTACAAAATTACAAAATTACAAAATTACAAAATTACAAAATTACAAAATTACAATATTACAAAATTACAAAATTACAAAATTACATAATTACAAAATTACAAAATTACAATATTACAAAATTACAATATTACAAAATTATGTTAGGTTTATGTTATTATGTTTAATTTTTTTAAATTTTAATTTTTAATTTTTGATTTTTAATTTTTAATTTTTGATTTTTAATTTTTAATTTTTAATTTTTAATTTTTAATTTTTAATTTTTAATTTTTAATTTTTAATTTTTAATTTTTAATTTTTAATTTTTAATTTTTAATTTTTAATTTTTAATTTTTAATTTTTAATTTTTAATTTTTAATTTTTGATTTGTAATTTTTATTACAAAACTACAAAATTGCAAAATTACAAAATTACAAAATTACAAAATTACAAAATTACAAAACTACAAAATTACAAAATTACAAAATTACAAAATTACAAAATTACAAAATTACAAAATTACAAAATTACAAAATTACAAAATTACATAATTACAAAATTACAAAATTACAATATTACAAAATTACAATATTACAAAATTATGTTAGGTTTATGTTATTATGTTTAATTTTTTTAAATTTTAATTTTTAATTTTTGATTTTTAATTTTTAATTTTTAATTTTTAATTTTTAATTTTTGATTTTTAATTTTTAATTTTTAATTTTTAATTTTTAATTTTTAATTTTTAATTTTTAATTTTTAATTTTTAATTTTTAATTTTTAATTTTTAATTTTTAATTTTTAATTTTTAATTTTTAATTTTTAATTTTTAATTTTTAATTTTTAATTTTTAATTTTTAATTTTTAATTTTTAATTTTTAATTTTTAATTTTTAATTTTTAATTTTTAAATTTTAAATTTTAAATTTTAAATTTTAAATTTTAATTTTTAATTTTTAATTATTAATTTTTAATTTTTAATTTTTAATTTTTAATTTTTAATTTTTGATTTGTAATTTTTATTACAAAACTACAAAATTGCAAAATTACAAAATTACAAAATTACAAAATTACAAAATTACAAAATTACAAAACTACAAAATTACAAAATTACAAAATTACAAAATTACAAAATTACAATAATACAATAATACAATAATACAATAATACAATAATACAATAATACAATAATACAATAATACAATAATACAATAATACAATAATACAATAATACAATAATACAATAATACAATAATACAATAATACAATAATACAATAATACAATAATACAATAATACAATAATACAATAATACAATAATACAATAATACAATAATACAATAATACAATAATACAATAATACAATAATACAATAATACAATAATACAATAATACAATAATACAATAATACAATAATACAATAATACAATAATACAATAATACAATAATACAATAATACAATAATACAATAATACAATAATACAATAATACAATAATACAATAATACAATAATACAATAATACAATAATACAATAATACAATAATACAATAATACAATAATACAATAATACAATAATACAATAATACAATAATACAATAATACAATAATACAATAATACAATAATACAATAATACAATAATACAATAATACAATAATACAATAATACAATAATACAATAATACAATAATACAATAATACAATAATACAATAATACAATAATACAATAATACAATAATACAATAATACAATAATACAATAATACAATAATACAATAATACAATAATACAATAATACAATAATACAATAATACAAAAAATACAATAATACAAAAAATACAAAATTAAAAAATTATTATTAAATTACAAAGTACTTCTTTTTGCAGACTGAAGTTCCTTTGTGATGCAATAAAAGTCCTTTTGATCCAAAAAAATTACTTTTAGTTACAGCAAAAATTCTTTCTGGGGGCAATCAAAATACTTCTTGGCACACTGAAAATACTTTTTGTTACACTAGTAATACTTTTTCATGCAGTAAGCGTACTCTTGGTTAAAATTGTTGTAAAATAGTGTAATTCAAATAAGACGATATTATGCAGACTATTGAATTTGTGAATAAGCAAACCTATTCATAAATTTACCTTTACATTTGCATTACTTTTATGGCCAAAATGCAGGAAATGAAACATCTATTTGAAATTACCTTTTATACATTACAGGTGGGAGTGAACATCACCCCACGCAAACGGTGTAATATAAACCAATCTTAAAACTCAATTTATATTATCACCTTTTTCTACTAATTTCTATTCATGCTGTGCCATTTTTTTCCCGCAATATATTTTATGGCTGTTACAGGACACTGCTAAACATATGTAAATGTCCTTTTTCGCGCTCCTTTTTTTGTTCCTTTTGGTTTAATTTAGCACACCTCTCATTACGCTTGTATGCATTATTTAGTCATAGATTTAAAAAAATGTTGACATCGAACGGAAATAACATCATTTCCTTTACATTTTATATTTCGCATGAGCAACCTATACCAATGTTTGAAAACCGAGTGCATAGTTGTTGTTACAGCCAGAATTTTTATTTTATTTGCTTTGTTTTTATACGTCCATAGATTTTTTTTCTGCACCTTGAGTGCATTTCGTGGACTATGTATCATTTGGACAGGAAATTGCTTGGGATTATGTGAATTTGCTAAATACTTTGGAAAGAAAAATAAATCTTGTCGTTAATTCGTAGTCAAGTAGAAAAAACCTAAAATGTTAACAATTATTAATAACTTTAGAGATTATTAGAACACTTAATTAAGGAATTTCAAAGGAATCCACCATCACCACTAGTAGTCATGGCAATATATTCAACTGAAATTGTATCATCGACACTATCACCATCATAATTAAGACATAATCTAACTACACTTGACATTGAGACTTTTGCCGTGTTTGAATACTTAACTCTAATAATAAAAACCATCATAAAAAAACAACACCAAAGATCAATTGTTAATTGCGTTTGATTTGCGGCCGCGTAATTACTCTGGCAGTGATTATCATAGCGCCGCTGCCCTATTAACGTGAGATTTAATTTCGATTTAGCATTCGTATAGTGTTCTTTCTACTGATTTTGCTTCCGATAAGGTCCGTTGCTTGAGTAAATAGCGTTTGATTAAAATTTTGCTTATGCAAGTGATTTTAATGTTATGTTTATTTGATTTAAAAAAAAAAAAAACATTCAAAAGTTGAATTGTGAAAAAAACTACTTTACCTACCTTACACTGGAAGAAAAAATTAAATTGAATCCACAAAAAAAGTTTACAAATATCATTGATATGGGCGCATTGGTCTCATGTCTCATGTAAATATAATAGGATAAGATGGTGGCCATAGCTGTCACTGCTTATCTTATAAAGAATATTAATCTATATGTACTATAATCCTAAAACCTAGGCCTTAAACCCAGGCAAGTCGGCTCAGAGTGAGCGGAAACCTGGTCAGCGTCTGACCCAAAATGGGCGGCTGTAATTAAATCCTGGCAGGAAGAGAAAACTCCAACGTGGTGCGCTGGGCTTGCAACCCGCCACCGACGTTAGAACTATTGCAATGAAAAGAAGTGAGAAAAGAAAAAATGAACCCCTTAAAAATGTTGACGACCACCGCAAACGAATTAAGGACCAAGATTTGAGGATATGCACCTGGAATATTATAACATTGTATAGACCAGGTGCCTCCATTCAACTGGCGGAAGTCCATGAAGAATACAAGACTGACATAACCGCTTTACAGGAAATCCTGTGGACGGGACAAGCTCAAGCTTGGATGTGGATTTGTGGTTGGCAAGAAATTGCGACACCTATCCTCAAGGTTCAAACCGGTGTGTGAACAAATAGCCACCATAAGAGTCAAGATAAAGTTTTACCACATAGCACTATGTGCCCATGCTCCGACCGAAAAGAAAAGCGATGAAGACAAAGACGGGTTCTACGAGAGCCTAGACAATGTATATGACCGTAGCCCAAGGCATGACATCAAAATTGTACTAGGTGATTTTAATGCTATAATAAGCACGGAGACGGCATATGAGCCTACCATCGGAAAATTCAGGCAGCACACCGAGACGTCGAACAATGGTATAAGACTGATTGATTTCTCTGCGGCAATAGGTTTGACCATAGAAATACTCATAAGGCAACTTGGTTATCTCCAGATCAATTGACGAGGCATCAGATAGACCACGTGGTAGTCGATGGAAGGCACGTGTGTTCTGGACGTACAAGTGATCAGGGGTGCGAACATTGACTCCAATCACTACCTTATCGCAGTTAAGGTACCCACAAGGTTAAGCATGGCGAAAAACGTACGTAACCAGGCACAACGAAAGCTGGACATCGGTAAACTGTGGACCACAGAGGTAGCGGACGCCTACTCCAACTACCTAATTCAACTGCTACGGAATGGTCCAACCCCTGGTAATATAAGCTCGCAGGGGCAATATATTGCCGACTCCATAGAACGGACTGCGAGAAGCTTACTTGGGTACTCAAAGTCGTCCCATGAAGATGCCTGGTATCATGATGAATGCCACGAAAGAGATGGATGCTGGATACAGTGCGAAACTGCAGCCAATGGCAAGCAAGCTGTTCGTGAACGGCACAGGGAGAAGGACGAGAGGCAACTCGTCTCTTTAGACGAAAAAAGAAGGAGCTGAAGAAGAGACGGGATGAGTGCACAGAGTTGCTCCGAATAAGAGAGAAGCTCAATAATTCTACCAAAGAATTAAGGCGAGAATGCGTGAAACACGGTTGCCGTCCTGCAAAGACAGCTATGGCCAGGACCCGGATAACGTTCTGAAGATATGGAGATATCATTTCAGAAACCTACTGGACACGGACACATCTCCAGAAGACACTGCTCCAATCCATGACGATGGTGTTAACAGTCCACCTCCGCCTTAAAAACAATAAAGCGGCTGGAACCGATGGTCTCCCTGCTAAATTGTTTAAGGTAGGTGGGAAGGAGCTGATTACTAGTATGCATCAGCTCATGGAGAACAATTGCCTAGTGTAGAGTATTCCATTGGAGTCTTAGTCTGAGTGTAAGAACTACCGTGAAATAAGCCTATTACCAATAGCGTACAAGGTCCTTTCGAGCATATTGTGTGAACATCTAAAGTCAATTGTAGACTAACTAATTGGACCTTATCACTGCGGCTTTAGATGGTGAGTCTACGACGGATCAAATATTCTCCTTACGACAAATCCTGTAAAAAAAACTCATGAAAAACAGATCGACACCTACCACCTCTTTGTCGACTACAAAGCTGCCTTCGACTCTCCGATAAGCATTAAGTTATATGAAGCAATGTCTAAGTTTGGTATTCCTGCAAAGCTAATTCGACTTTGCAGGTGTACCTTGGAAAACACCAAACCATTCAACACGGAAAGAGGTCTCAGGCTGGGTGATAGGTTGTCCTGTACACCATATTCCACAAGAGCCACATACCACTAGCCTATGCCTATGATATAGACATAATTGGCCAAAATCTGCCGCAGGTTACTGCAGTTTTCTCATCACTGAAAAAGGAGTCAGTTAAAATGGGTTTAGCAAAAATAAATAGTAAGAAAAATATAATAATATATTTTTGTTGGATCTTAAAATTTTCTGCCAAATGCATCCACAAAAATTTCTAAGGTGATTGGTGAAACAGTTCTCCTGATATTGCTGTTTCTAAAAAAGGGACCATTGGGCGTGTCCATGCCCACGTAATGTCACCTCTTTGAATTTTTAATAACATATTTACTGATGATGCAATTGTACTCTTAACATAAAATATTTGTTATTACAGTAAATAACTCCAATAATATTAAAAAATGATGTTACCTGCAAAATTTTGATTTTATTTTATTGACTTTCTAATGTAAGATTTGTGATCAACAATTTTTAGTAATAATATAATCTTTAAATATTCCCTAATATTGAAAATAAAAAAAAAATATTTTTGAATAAAAATTTTGTCATAAATTACACAAGAGAACAAGGTATTTGCTGTTTAAGAACTGAATATTGTTTTAAAGGTAATTTAGGACGCTGAATCCGCTTGGTTTTTTGTATCAGCTCGATTTTTCGCGATATACCGTTATGTCCAAAACTAAGGCACTTCCACTACAAATATTTAAATAACTTGAAAACGGTTCACCATATTCAATTAAAAAAAAACTTAAACTTGACAACAAAATTATCTTTAATCCGTGCCTACATTGTTTTTAATTTGGCCTAGTAGTTTCAGAGATATCGTTGTAGTTTAAAAAAAAAAAAAAATTTTACAAAAAAAAAAATTTTGTTTTTAAAAAATGCATAAAAAAATAATGCAACAAAAATCACAGTGCTGGTCTTAAAACATTTAGTTTAATATAGATTGAATCAAATGAGCTTTATTTCATTAAAATATTTTTGATTTTGTCAACAATTTACTGAGCTAACTAAATTTACAAAAATCGCGATTTCCATACAGAAATAACTTTTATTAATATGTTTGTGAAAGTGTAACTCGAGCAAACCTTAACGGATCGTTATGAAAATTTATTAGTATTAATGTTTTTCGAAACGAAATTACCTATTTTTGGATAATTAATATATCTTCGATAGCTGCCAAACAGACTACCGGAGGATATTTAAATTTGGTCAGTTTATTTATCTTGCAACAGTAGACAAACCCTAAAAAAACCAAAACTGTTGCCATACCCCTTCTGGTACCTCCCATACAAATGACCGAACTCACCCCAATAGTCTTACATACATATCTTTTTTGTAAGTACACTGAATTTAGTCAAACTATGCTTAAGTTTTACGGTTATGAAAATATGAATCAGTAATGAATTTGCACTATATCAAATCACCCCTTCTGGTACCTTCCATACAAAATGACCTAATTTAGGAAAATTAATATTTCTCCCTTAACTTCAAAATTGAAACCTGCCGATTAATTAAATTTGATCAGTTAATTAATATTGTAATAGGAGGCAAAACTATAAATTAAACTATAAATAAATTTGCAAATTTGTTATGATTTTTAAAAATACAAAATTTTAATTTTTTTTTGGGTAGAAACAAAAAAATTCGAAAAATCTGTTATCACCGAACTTAGCATAACTCATTCAATTCAATCAATCGATTTTTATGTACATACATGTTTTAGAAAGCTACTTTAATATGATATTCAATAAAGCTAATAAAAAGAACAATTTGCCCCCAACCGATTAACTTTCAGCGTGAAAAAAATTAAAATGTGTATTTTTTTTTGTAATTTACTTTTTTTTGTAATTTATTTTTTTTTTTTTAATAAAAGAGCCTTTACTCAGCCATTTTTTTTTGTGATACTAAAAAATTTGATATTTTTCAAAGGTAACAACGATATCTTAAAAAAAACAACATTTTAAAATCCGGCTTATGAAAAAAAAAATATGATTTTTTGAACTATAATTTTTTTGAAAAAAAGGCGAAAATACGATTAGTACCTGTAACTTAAAAATTCGAGCTGATGGAGAAAAATGGAGATTAGATTTAGAATCAGCGACCTCAAATTAGTCAAAAACTGCTATAGAAAACTGCTATAGAAAAGTTCCATTTTGTTCCCTTGTGTTATCTAAAAAAAAAATTTATGTCGCGGCACGCAACGTCACGTCACATTTCACAAATAGGTTGTAAAAAGAAAATATTTTTTTTTTTTGAAGTTCAGCTAATATTGAAACATATTTATAACATTCCAAATCATATTAAAAAAGGTTTTACCTTAAAAGTCCGACTTAATTCGCACTGGTTTTTGTTTTTGTGAAATATGAAAAAACTGACCCACAATAATATTTTTACACTTGCCTAGTAGAGCCATCTAGACAGTATACGTTTACATTAAAACGTTATCTCGAATGCTGCTACATTTATTTGTATATTTTGATATAAACACAACGTTAGTTACAAAACACTAATAGTTTGTTCATCAACAAATACAAAGCGCCTAATGGTAGGCTCTACAAATGTCTGTATCTTAGCATACCTTTCTTTGTTTCACTACGTTTTGAGTACACTAGCAACGCCATAAACCTTTTGGGCATAATAACCACCTTTTCACAGCATTCAGCTTTTGCTTCTCTACATCACCGTACAACTGACATTTTCTGCAATCACAGACAGGGGCCATCTGACATTTTGCTAACAAAAAAAAAAAAACTACACCACAACTCAGTTTGTCAAACGTTATTTTACACACTAAACGCAGTGATAACAAAGTGCAGAAAATTTAACAAAATGACTAGAATTTAGTGAATTAAATACAATTTGAATATTAGTGAAAAGTGTTTATAGTTTGCTCTTACAACTGTGCTAATATTTAGTGTAACTAAGTCATGGTAATAGAATACAACAGCAAAATAGTACAAAATTCACTTTGCGCTTATCAGTTTTCAAAATCAAACAATTGCTTCAGTAATGTTGTTGCTGTTGGTGTGCCGACTTTGGTTTGTTGTTGTTATTGTTGCTAGTCGTTGTGGCGGAGGTGGTGGCGATTATCATTGTTACTGTTGTTGTCGTCGTTATTGCTGCTATTTGTATAATATTTCGGTTTTGTTTTGATTCTTATCATCGTTTTTCGAAATGTGTGAGAGGGGATACTCTTAAGAGAGATGCAGAGACAGAGAGAGTGAGAGTTGTGTGAAATGTTGTGCTAGTATATGTGGGAGTATGATAGTTTTACTGCGGTGAGAGGAAATCATGTGTTGCTTTCATTGGTTTGTTTCATTTATGGTTTTGGCGCAGAGTTGCCATGGTCGGTAGGAAAAAATATAATGCGAATGTTTACAAATTTCGAAATTGCATAAATTCTATGTATATATTTACTTAAAATGCATATTGGTTAAGCTTCACATTATCTAGAAGAAATTTATATAAGTGTACAAGGAAGGTATTACAATTAACACCGAAAATTAAATAATTATTTTTTATGACTGGTCTTTCAAAATGTTTATGGACAAATTTTGGTTTTTTTTTGGAATATTATTAATTTACCGGCTTAATTTTCCCTTACCAGGCGAGGTCTGGCCTCAAAAAATAAATAAAGGAACTACCCTCTTCAGTTCAGAAAACCAAAGCAAAATATGACGCCGGCGCTCATTAGACTCTACTAAGTCCAAAACAGTACAAAAGATTATATTATATTGAAAATGCATTGAAATGATCAGAAGTTGTCGTTTTTTTTTTATATTTTGTACAAATTTATGAATATTTAATAATACGTAAATATCAATAATTTCCATTTTACCTTTAATGGACAGTAAGTTTTTTTTGGATGCCATATTGTTACGAGTTTATTCACATGCAACTTATTTAACAAACTGAATTGAAATGCCTCCCTCTCTTTGACACACACGGTATCAATATGGGCATATATACATAATACACGGGGAATCACCGATTTCGTTGTTGTCAACACAAATACATACCAAGATTTATTTATCAGGTTATAGCAGGAGTTTTGTTGTACTTGGAGGTACAGAATAACAGGTCAGAATGGAACCGAAATATTAAATTCAGCTGTGCTAGTGCTACCACTTGCTATAAATGCATTTTGACAAATACGAAAGGAATTTGTTGTATGGGCAACTGCAATTCTGTCCGTTTATGAGAGACTTTTTGATCAAATCGGATTGAGAAATGGTGTCCGCGTCCGGTTATTAGAGCGTCCGGTTTTTTGAATGATATTTGAACAGTTGTGTCCTTAATCTTTGTCCGGCTATTGCAGCTGTCCGGTTATAAGGACTGTCCGTAATGAGGAATTTCACTGTATAAGGGTTGATTCTTATTTGACAAAAAAAAATGTTTTAGATTTTTTTCATTGGCCAACTTAAAATTTTATCAATACATACAAAAAAAACGCTATGTGAATTTTTTTAATTTCGAAGTTTGTAATTATACCGTCACCCTTAGGGATAGGAAGAAAAACTCGAGTAAACCTTAACAGATCCTTACAACGAAGTAATGGAATTGTTAATGGGCAGAATTACCCCAGCCCGTCTTGTACCTCCCATACAAAATTACCTATTTTTGGATAATTAATATTTCTTCCATTATTTCCAAACGGACAACTGGGGGATATTTAAAGTTGGTCAGTTTAATACACTTGAAATATCAGATAAACCCTCAGAAAACCAAAATCTTTCCCACGCCCCATCTGGTAGTTCCCATACAAATGACCGAATTAACCCCCATAGTTTTACATACATATATTTTTTGTAAGAACACTGAATTCCATCAAATTTTGCGTAAGATGAACACATGCAAAAACTTGACTAGAGAATGAAAATTGACTATATCGGTTGACTTCTTCTTGTACATCTCATACAAAATAACCTATTTTTCGCAAAACAAATATTTCTCCCACAATTTCCAACGGACAAATGGAGGATATTTAAACATGGTCAGTTTAATCTACTTGAAATAAATGATAAACCCTAATAAAACCAAAACAATTGTCACACCCCTTGTGTTTACCAGTTTTTGTTTGTATTACAAAAAAAGAAATGTACATAAGAAGGCGCTATGACATTAGGCCCCACGAAAATACACCCCAAAGTGAAAATGAAATTAGGCCCCAAATTTGGGATCTAATTACATTATGAAAATAGACCCCAGGAAATTATACCCCAAACATAGAATAAAAATAGGCCCCAAAATTTATATATTGGGGCCTAATTTCGTAGTTGTTATTTGAAAGTATGCAAATACATCCCAAAAAAATGCAAATATGTCCCAAATTATAGTGTTGTTGTTTTCTGTATAAAATTGGGGTATATTTTCATATTTGTGTTTGGGGTCTAATTTTCAAATAAAAATCACAGTTCGTATATAAAAACACAACACGCAAGTAGGCCCCAAAACGGCGGTAGAAAATATAACCCAACCAAAAATTACCCAGAATTAGAAATGAAAATGATAGTTGGCCAAAATAAAAAATAAAAATTTACCTAAACCAATTATGAAAACTGCTCAAAAAAAAAAGTATTTTTTCATATGAAAAATCACCAAACACAATTAGAAGTAGTTTCTTCAGTTCCTTATCATTGTATTTTAGCTAAACTATACTGACCGTAATGTCTTCGCATACAATACATATTTTGGGCCTTACGTAAAATTTTACGTTCTTATTTTCTTTCTATTTTTTTTAATCATTTGAATGGCAAGAAGGTAAGAATATATACGAATATACAGCGTAATGTAAATTGTTAAATCAGGGGAAGCACCGTAGACGAAAAATTCTTTAGAACATGTACAACAATTGTAATGTCTAAAATGGACATTTTATATTTTTGCTATTTTGTATTATTTTATATAAATCACTCAATTTTTTTAATGCATATGGTACATTGTCTGTTCCTTAAAATGCGCCGTAGGCGAAAAATTATTTAAAAAAATGATTTAAAAAAAATCGCGCGATTTTTTTAAAATAATTTTTCAAGTTTTTATTTTTCTAAAGAAAATTTAAATTTTTCATGGTTTTAGTTTTTAAAGAAAAGGGCCACAGACCAAAAAATATGTTATAAAAATCACGATTTTTTTTTATTGCATATGGTAAATTGTCTGTTCCTTAAAAAGCCCCGCAGACGAAAAATTATTTAAAAAAAATCGCGCGATTTTTTTAAAATAATTTTTCATGTTTTTAGTTTTTTAAAGGAAATTTTAATTTTCCATTTTTTTAGTTTTTATAGAAAAGGGAAAATTTTAATTTTTCATGTTTTTGGTTTTTAAAGAAAAGGGCCACAGACGAAAAATTATTTTATACAAATCACGGTTTTTTGTTATTGCATTTGTTTAAAATAATTTTTCATGTTTTTAGAAAAAAGAAAATTTAAATGTTTCATGTTTTTATTTTTTATGAAAAGAGCCGCAGACGAAAAATTTTTTTTAAGAAAATCGAGCAATTTTTGTTTTTCTTTTGTTTGTTAAAGAAATGCGTGTTTTAAGTTTTTGTGAGATAATTGTACTTTTTCTTTATTTCTCTATTAATATGTATGCCAAAACAGCTGAGATGAAGCAAGGAGTCTGTAATTGGTGAAGCGTCGATGTTGTTAGAAGAGGCAAAGATAACGGTTGAAAAAATTCTTGAGAGAAAGATGGATGGTTTTTTCTCCGTGCAAGATGTTATACAAGTTTAAAAATAAGTTTAAAGGTAATAAACTATATTATTATCAATAAAAAAGGGTATTTTATTTTGCCGAAGGAAATTAGACCCCAAAAATATTAAGCCTGACCCTAAAATGAAATTGGACCCCAAAAAAGCGAAAATAGGCCCCACAATTTTATGAAATTATGCCCCAAAAAAATCTTTGGGGTCTATTGTCACACAGACATTTGGGGTCTAATTGCATTATGCAAATATACCCCAATAAAAATATGAAATTAGGCCCCAAAAAATCATAAAATTTCGTGTTGTTGTTTTCCATATATTTTTTTGGGGCCTAAATTCATTTTTGATTTGGGGTGTATTTTCGTGGGGCCTAATGGCATACCGCAACATAAAAAAACGGCGGTGCGCAAAATGGCCCCAAGAAAAATGACCCCAATTTTAAAATGCAATTATGCCCCATTTTTAGGATAAAATTTCATAATGAAAAATTACCACAAAAAAATAATGAAAAATTGCCCCATTCGAATGAATATATGCCCCAAAAATATTTCGGGGCATATTTTCATATAATAATTTATTACTTTGAGGCTTTTATGCATTATGAAAAATAACCCCAATTTGAAGAAATGAAAAAATGCCGCAATTTTCGAATAAACGAAGACCATTGTTTATTAATAGCATTATTTATTAAGTAAAAAATTTTAATTACGTCAACAAAACTGCAGCCTATAATAAGGAAATTAATATTTTACTTCATTTACCTGTGCATCTGCAACTAGATAGATCATTAATAAAAACTTGTTAAGATTATTATTTGAGTTTAAAATGCGAAAAGCAAATAGAATAATTTAGAAAAGATCTCGCACAAAAATCAAAACATTTGAATGAAATCGCACTTAAAAATGTTCTTTTCAAAATTTTATATTCCATTATTTATTTAAACATATTTGAAATATATTTGATTTGATTTGATGTGAAATATATATATATATGAAATATAAATAAATAATGGAATATGAAAATTTTTAAACAAAAAATTGCGCGATTTTTTTGGAAAAAATTTTCACCTGCGGCGCTTTTAGTTGATAATACGTCTCAACACTCGTTATTTTTTACAGTATTGATATATTTTTCAATTCTGTGTAGATAATTAAAAATTATGAAAATATTTTCAATATTTTTTGGAAAAAATTTTCACCTGCGGCGCTTTCGGCCAATAATACGTTTCAACACTCGTTATTTTACCTATTAATTTTTAAAGTATTGAATTATTTCTATTTCTTTTAAAAAAAAAATTTATCTTCGCGCTTTCTGACGATAATACATTTCAGATCTCGTTATATTACATATGGTTATTTATTAATTTTATATAAATACAAATAAGTATAGTTTTGATATATTTTTCAAATCATTGTAGTTAAATTAAAAGCTATGCAATTTTTTAAAAAATTAAAAAAATTCTCGCGGGTTTTTTGAAATATGTTTTCATAACACGATTTATAAAATATGATCTTTCTTTAATTATACAAAAATACAAATATTTCAAATTTTGGTAATATATTTAAAATCTTTGAATATAAAAAAATATAAAACTTTTCCAAAAAAATGCGTGATGTGGTATTATTGTTTGATAACATATTTCGAAACAGGTTGTATAAAAAACAATTTGAATATAAAAAAAATGCGCCATGAAACGGATAGTTTAAAAATGAGACATAGATTTAATTACACAAAAAAGTTTTTAACAAAGTTTGGGTTATGTCATAGCACCCTTCATCAGTGCTATATCTATATCACACATATTAGGGCTATTTTACATTTGATAAAATTGGGGATAAATTTCATAATGCAGTTTAAACCCACATACAAAAATGAAATTTGACCCCAAATTCTTGGGCTAATTTTTCATTCACATTTTGGGGCCTTCATTCACTTTCAGAATGAAGAAATGCCCCAAAAAATGAAAATATGCCCCAATTTGTTTTTTCATTTTTTTTGGGGCCATTCTTCATTTCTCACTTTGGGGCCAAATTTCTTGGAGCCTAATTTCATAGCGCCTAAAAAAACAAATAAAAATTTTACATTTAAAAGCAAAATTAAAATAAAAATATATGTTATAAAAAATAAACACCAACGAATTGTTCTCTACTTTATATAAAGTCTGTTCTATCTATGAAGAAAATAAATATTTTGTCGGTATATTCATATCTGCATTTACACTACTGGCATCATTGTCAGTATTTCTCTTGCCAAAATTTTTGAAAAAACAATCCGACGAATATTTATATTAGTGCTGCCGTGTACTATCTGTGTTTTAAATTGTAACTCCCTAAGGCTAAAATACAGATTTGCCTAGCCTACTCCGCCCACTGATCCAAAAATGTGAGTTCGTCTGCATATTCATATTTATGTTGTTGAGTACTATCTGTGTACCAAATTTTATCTCTCTAGGACTTAACAGTTTTGTCATGCCTCCTTCCCCCAATGATCCAAAAATAAAATGTGGTCTGCATATTCATATTGGTGGTGCCACGCCCACTCCGCCCATATCGTCGAAAGTTAAAAATTTTTATCCTACGGTAATTTCCATATAGTGTACCAAATTTTATTTCTCTAGGGCTAAGATACAGTTTTGTCACACGCCCTCCGCCCACTAATCCAAAATTAAAATGTCGTTTGCATATTAATATTCGTGTTGTCGAGTTATATTTGTGAACCAAATTTTATCTCCCTAGCCCTAAAAATATGTGTTACCACGCCCACTCCGCGCACTGATCTCAAATTAAAATTCCGTCTGCATTTTCTTATTCAGGTTGCTGAGCGTCTTCTGTGTATCAAATTTTATCTCCGTAGCTCTAAAAATATTTCGCCCACTGGTTCAAAATTAAAATTTCTTCTCCATATTCATATTCTTGTTGCCGAGTACTATCTGGGTATCAAATTTTATCTCCCTAGCTCTAAAAAAGGTTTTGCCACGCCCACTTCGCCCATAGGGTCGAAAGTTAATAAAATATATAGCCTACGGCAATATAGTAGTAGTACACTAACTGTCTTCCAAATTTCATTAGGCGTGATTGAACCACAAACAATATTTATAGAATAGGGATTTCAAATTTCACCATCCCCCGCAGGACCATTATTTCAGTGTCGTTAAGTTGTATCAAGTCTTTAACAAACTGTGTTTCAAAATTAGTTTATTATCTGCCTGCTTGGCAACCCTGTTTATTTTGCTATTATTTGGTTTTTATTACAACCACAATACTCAGAGGTGAGACACAAGTCAAGAGATTATTAAATCCGGTTCCGGTATTTTTTTCGCTCTCACTCTCTGTTATTATAACTCTACCCTCTACTCTCACGTTTGCGTATGACCTTTCGAGCATGTGTGCCTAAGTGTGTGTGTGTGTGTTGAGAGAATTTGCTCTTATCAACGTTTTTGTTTTGCTTTTCTGTTTCTGTGCAATTTTATTCTTCACTTCTCTTTTGTTGTTTCCTTCCCGTTGGCGATTACAACGACATTTTGGCGCTGTTTTTTCTTTTTGCTGTTGTTGTTGTGTTACGAGTTCCGCCGCTGCCGCAACATTATCAACGTGTTGGTACAAAATGTTGCTGGTCACAATTGTTGTAATGGGGAGTTGTTTGGCGTTCGTTCCTTAAATCGTTAAGTTCAATACAATTTCGAATGTATGTACGAAAGTTGTTGTCATTGTTAGTGTTTGTGTTGCTATTGCTGCTGTTGTTGTCGTCGTTGTGGCACTATTTGACTTCTGTGCTTGGGTGTTGTGGCATTTAACTGTTGTTGTTGTTGCTGCTGCATTGGCAACGTGTGTTGTTGGTTGGTTGTGTTGTGTTGCGTTGGATACGATTGGTTTGCTGGCTGGCTGGCTGGCTGGCAATGATGATGACGGTTGCTGCTGCCATTTCATGCTGTTGCCGTTGTTGGTTGCTGTTCGTTTCATTTGCGCCCATCGTCGTTGTAGTCGTCGTCGTCGTTGTGCACTAAGATTGCCATGATTGCAGCTGGCAAACATCAACAACACATTGTTGGGCCATTCATTTTCGTTCAGTCGTCACCGTTTAGTAGTGAGTAATTCGCCGTAATGTTTAGACGTGTTTACTTACGTTCTTAAAATCGTTCATACGCCAATGTTCTCTGTCTGTGTCTGTCTCTACGTCGAGACGCCATTCGCCATCGATTCGCTAACAATAATAATTTCGTAAAATGTTTAAATCAATTGAAATGAAACAACAACATCAACAACAACAAATTGTTATCTCTAACTACTCGTGATGGACGCGTGTGATTGTTTTCGGCAAAAAGATATTAATTGTCATCAAATGAAGTGAAAGTGCCGTCTTGCGATTTCTGTCTGATTGATAAACGCAATTTAATCTAAACAGCAACAGCACCACCAACAACAACAGCCAAAAGTTGCTATCAACACAATATAGAAAACAAAAAATTGTTTCCCTGCACATGTTGTAATCAACCAAACACGCAACCACAATAACAACAACATCTACATGTGCTAGCAACAATTGTGTTATTGTTAATATATATTATCTATCGATTTGTTTGATAAATGAAAATTCAATTAAAACAAAGTCAAGTGCAAAGTGTGAGCATAAGAAAAAAGTTATATCTAAAATATTTGAAAAGTGCTACAAAAAAAAATTCTCTAAATCATTCAATCTAAGTGCAATATTTTAAAATTTTTAAAGAATTTTTTTAAAAAAAATCTCCCCTTGTGTTGCTATTGTGTAACGTTTTACTATTTTCATGTTAATGTAGTTTCAGTGTGGCCCAGACCAGTTGCCGACTTTTCAAAACTATATTCAACTTTGTTATATCCTGCCCTGGCTGTTTATAAAAGGATTTAATCATTTTCATCAGCAGCAGCAACAATGATGTCACGTCGCAAACAACTGAACCCAAAGCCGTTAAATAAAGGTGAGTGTACAAGAAATTTTAAGTAATTATTATTATGAAATTTAAAACGAAAAAGGATTTTGTTTTGAAAATAAGCCCCATGAAAATATTTCCTAAACAATAATATTCAGTGAATGAAAATAACATAGGATTTTTGGACTCGATTCTGAGAATTTTACGATAAAAAAGCAACAAAAATAAGAACTTGTGCATTCACCGTTTTGTAAAGTTGGCTGCATTCAGGGGCGTAGCCAGGTAGGAGCAGGGGGGGGCAGCTTGGAAAATCTGTCAAAATTCCGTAATATATGAAAATAAAAAAAAAAAAAACAGTACAGAAATTTCACTAACTGATAAGAATTTTCACGCTATGTTCATTCTCCAAAATTCTAGTACATATTTTAACAAAGAGTTCCTTGAAATTATAGGGAAAATTTAGACTACTTTGTATTAGAAGTAGTAGTAGTCAGAACGAGGCCCTTTTTTGTTCGTAAGTTAACGTACAATAAGCGATAAGATTGCGCAAACTTTTTACTGTTTTTAGTGCACTTGCAATTTGTATTGAAGGTACCAAAAGGGTTGTAGAAAATATTTCGGTTTTCTGAGATTTTACCTATTGTTGTAAGATAATTAAACTGACCAAATTCAAATATCGTCTAGTTTTTCATTAGGAAGTAATATTTTTCATTAGGAAGTTCAAACTAAATTTTGAAAAATAATAAAACTGTTAAATCTTGTAAAGGATCAGTAAAGTTTACTCGAGTTATCCTGCACACCAGCCAGCCGCCCAGACAGACGGACATGGCTCCAGAATTGAATTCTCTCTTCAGGTACTTAAGGTCCAACATGTTAATACGTTACACTTTTTCTCGTGTCAAATGATATAGAGGGTGGACCAAATACAAGTTAATTTTAAAATCATAGATTATTTTAATCCAAAAGCGATTCAAACACTTAAGGCCAATATCATTAAAGCAATACGTGAGCTGCAGCCCGAAAGCATTAACAAGGTCTTAGAAAATTGCTGTGACAGATTGAGCTACATTAATTCAGACACGAGAAATCGAACTGCATCATTAGTTTTTGAGTTTCAATGACTTTTTCACAGGGAATTTTTGTTCTTACTAAAACGGTACATTATTTTTATTTTCCGATTATGACTCAATTTTAACAGCCTATATCTTCTATTCGGTTGGTTGTCTCAATAAATTTTTTTTAAGGAAGTTGTTCCAAATTAAACTTCAAAACCAGGTTTGATTCAGAAAATTTAAATCCTTTACCCAATACCAAGTATATGACACCATGCGACACCAATTATGACCAATGATCGAAACTATATAGAAGTGATAGTAGTGACTATGTATAGGAAACTGCATACTTACTTTGTCATCCACGGTTTCGTTTATTTGTAAAGGACTTTAATATTTTAAAGGATACAGAAGTTTGATCAATTTATTTCTGTATTTCTCCTAGTTGGAGGCTATGGCATGCTAAATTTCTTCTTTTTATCTATCAAACTAGGTTTTTTTTACCTTAAATGTAAAATTGTAATGCATGCTAAGCCTCCAGGTTGTAGCAATGTCAAAATATCGAACACAATATGAGAATAATAATTAAATCCCTGTTTGTGTACTTTTATAATAACTAAACAGATTTACCAGATATACATTTACTGATGTAGCAGATTGCATCAATTCGTCACAAAGGGGTCTAAAGATGAACTCGTCATGGAGTTCGAAACGCGTCATCCTAGTGCGTGACAATGAATTGACCATTGATATCAACAATAAAAAATCTTTACTGATCGTTTAGCCAAAGTATCGAATGATACACTAACACAAAAATATTTTATCTCATTTGTCCAGTTTTTGCACTGTCGTTGATTAAAAATTACAAAGATTTTTGGTCCAGTCTGAAGAAATGAAAAATATTGATATTTTAAAAAAAGGATCAGCTAGGATTTTAATTCAAGCATTTTTTGATGAATGACCAACCCAGAATACAGTCGCATTTACACTTTTCATCGTCATTTTCATGCAACCTAAAACTGTTTTGAGCCTACCGTCCACAGTGGAAAAAAGGGGTTTTAGGACATATGAAATTTTAGGCCCCAATTCTTGACCGATTTTCAAAATTTTTTATTGTATTATTACAATGTTGTGCACAGAAAGATTTATTATTCTAAATTCCTTATCATTATTTTTTAAAAATTGTCAAATTCGATGAAATTTCTTTATTTTGACAAATGATGTAACATGTTATCGTATTGGTCTTTTTAAATAAAAAGCACACTACTTAGCCTACTTGTAAACACAAAATGTTATTTTATTTAAAGTTTAAAATTGAATTTTTGGTATATAAGCAAAAAAAATTTACTTAGTTCAATTTGTAACATATGCTCACAATAATTGCGAAAGTTCAAAATTTTTTGGTCGTAATCCAAAAAATATTTGAAATTAAAGTCAAAAATTATTTTTTCAAGGACTTTAACACATTTAAAAAAAAATAATGATGAGGAATTCAGAATAAAAAAAACGTTCATTCTGTGGACAATTTTGTTTCAAATAACACAAGATAACAAATTTTTAAAATCGCTCAAGAAATGTGCAAAAAACAAAACAACTAAGATGTTTAAAAACAATTTTTTGGTACTAGTTGAACTCGATGACTTAAAATTGAAAAAAAAATTATAGGCTATTTTTGTATGATAAAATATTGTCAAAACCATGAGTATTGATTTTTCGTTAGGTTCTTAGTTTTTTTTTTTTGTAAACATACTATTAACATGAAATGTAAAACCGACATGGCCGTAGTTTACCCTAGTTCAAAAAACTGCATCATTAATTTTATGAGTTACAATGATGGTTTCATACACATTGTGTTATTTTCCATATGGGCAATTCCATTGGGACGGGTGTGACAATGTTACTCACATTTTTGGTTATAATTCATAAATAGAAAATTTATTATTTAAAAAAAGGTGTGATTAACAATAATATTAAGTTTTAAAACATTTAGTAACAGGTAGATACTGAAAGAACTTGATTTCTGCTCAGAATATCCATTAGAAGACAACAACGGGTGTGACCATAGGTATTCGAGCTTGTACAAAATTATACTTTTCAGGTTAAATTCTGTAACATTTTCCTTAGAATGTCCACAATTATTGTGATGTAGGTTATTGTTTATACTGTTCTTGATTGTGTCATGTACATATTGTTCGCAAAAAAAAAAACTACTTTTTCTTATATAAAAAACTTTTTAGAAAAAAAGACGGATGTGGCACCATTTTACGACGGGTGTGACATAGTAAAATAAACTCCAAAAGTATGGAACAATTAAAGTTTTTATAGAGTTCAATTACACAGTACAACATTTTTCAGATCATTGATTTGGTACTCAATTCAGAGAACTGCGCGTAAAATTAGCACCAAAAAGAAGAAGTTCTGCATCATTCGTTGTGTCAAGTTACATGCCATAATAATTTAATATCGATTTGAATTTAGTAAGATCGTGTAGGGGAATTTAACGTAACGTTTTAAGCTATCTTAAAATCTGCAGACTTATGATTTTTGGGGGGTGACACCGACAAAATTCATGTTGTGTCAAAGTCACCGACCGATTATTGGTCAAATAAATAGTCAGCAATATTCCACGTTCTGGAGCAGTGTAGCGTAACATTGTTTATTAACGTGTATTTCGCATGTGTCAAAACAGAACTGACATTAGGGGCCAATCGCAAAATTTATAGCATTTTCTGATAGGAGGATTACTTTTGTGCCACCTTGTATAGATTTGACCTTTGACCTCTTTGGGGTACGACTTAATGTTGTCCGATTTTGATCAAAGTTTGACCATAGCCGTTTTATAACAACCGACGCAATATTACGTTCCTGCATTACTGAAAATCCAAAGTTGAATTTTCGCTGCCACTTTAATGTCCTTATTCGTCAAAAATAGTTCTGGAAAAACTGAACAAGTCCATTAGATTTGCATAAATTCAATGTTGTAGTCATTGTACGTAATTGTATTCATCAAAATACAATCGAATATTCAGTTTTGTCATTATGTATTACATTCAAACCGAATTTTGAATTGGAAACTATATTGGCAGCTTTGTCATAGTTTACTTACTACAACAGAATCGCGGCTTGCGTGCATCTGGGAAAAGATACTATTTTTCTGATAGGTGCTGATGAGGTCTACGAGGAACTGTTTTTAAAATTTGCCAAACACCTCCAAAATCTTGAGTTAACTTTACGCACTTATAAGCCACTAACGTGGTTGAATTTGAACCGATTTTAAGTTCCTCAGCGGACTTAAAAAGAAGAGACTGCGGCCTTTCCAACGCTGTATAGATAACTTGTCACATAGGTCTGTTTTTGCCACAAAACCGCAAACTTCTTTAATTTTTTTTTTTACTAGTTTTTAAGTTTGAAGAAGTGCATGTCTTCACGTGTAAAACGCTTATTTTTTTTTAACAAATATTTTTCTGATCACATTTGATTTATTGTAAACCTGTCGCCCTGATCTTTTACATCCATTTTCTGACCTATTGAATCGATGGAGATTCATTTATATGCCCTATGTTGTAATAATGCCCTATAACGCTGTGAACCTTTATTGGGGTCATTGTCTGATGGTTGAGAAATTCCAAGTCAGGGATAAGGTACTAGACCAGTATAGTGAAACATCCAGGCCAAACTTTTTGTGACCTTTTATATTTTTGGCTTATCTTGATGTTTGTAATATTTATGTATTAAAATTGATAGCTATCGAAGAAAAATGCAAAACTATTTCGGTAGACTTTTAAATATTATGCGATTAATACTTATGGAATTCTCAAACGGGTCAGACAGAAAACGTCCGGAAGGCGTTCACATACTACTCGCCGTCGGCATAGTGAATGAATCTTACACCGCGGACAATATCACATAACTCTTCTTTAACGTTCTATAGCTGTTAAATCAACTACAATATAATATGGCAACTAAACAACAACACCCAAACACCAATGGCCCAGGAGTTTAACATGTGTAAAACCCCCAAATGAGTCAGCAGACACTTATTCATATATGCGATTACAAATACTTGGCGATAAAACTAAATAGCTTAATAAGCACAAAAAAAAACAAAACTGATTAAATAATACAACAGCAACGACAACAATCACCAACGAACACAACAACAACAACAGCTATTAACCATCATATGTAAAATTACCGATAATTTGTATAAAACTTCAATTAAAAATAAAAAAAAACAAACGTTAAAGAAAATTTACATGTGACAATCGCAAAAAGTTTCAAAAACAAACCCTAGCGTACTTGTGTTAACATGACGGCTACTAGAACGTACTATGTGCGGTAGTAATCGCTTTTCGACATTTGTGTACAGGTTGCACGTTCTTCGTACATAGCAGCAGCACTTTTGTGTTATGGTTATGTCTAAAAGGAAATTCACAACGAATACGTAATGATGGATGGACAAAACACATGATAGGGGCGAATAATGAAAATGTGGAAACCACAAATGTTCAAATGCTTAAGCAAATGCAGGCGGCAACAAGTGTTACGTAAAGCGGTGTTTGAGTTAAGTTTTAGTTGAGGAAGGGGAGTGAAGTTACTGGAATGGTTAGGGAGGGGCTTAGGTTATTCCTTTCACTTGGAGACTTTATGGGTCTTTATGGGCTGCTTATAGGGCAACGCTACAGCCAATTGTAACCCGGGCTGTTAGGGAACGGCACAAGGAGACAGTAAAACAGGCGAGACAGATATTTAAGCTAAAAAATTTAAGCCGAAATTTTTATCAGAAAGTAAAAGCAAAAGTCTACCGTAATGGGCTCCCCTTCTGTAAGGACAAGGATAGAAATCTGGTTACTGATACGCAGAGTGTGTTGTATATATGAAGAGAACACTTTCAGTAACTGCTGGTTCGAGAAGACAGATCACGTGAAGGTATCACGCCAATTGTCGACGACGTCTCAGATTGCCCACCACCAAGTCAACCCGAGATAAGAAGAGCAATATCCCGGCTGAAAAATAATAAAGCAGACGGTGCCGACGGACTTCCGGCACAGCTATTTAAGTCCGGCGACTAGGAGCTGATAACGAGTATGCACCAGCTCCTCTGCACGGTTTGGCTTAACTAGTGCATGCCCGATGATTGAAATCTAACCGTATTACGTCCTGTGCTGAAAAAAGGCGATCCAAGTGTGTGCTTCACCGCGGGATCAGCCTTCTACCCACCGCATATAAGATCCTGTCGAGCTTGCTATGTGAAAGACTAAAGCCAGTGTTATCCAAATTAGTCGGGCCTTATCAGTGTGGCTGATAACCTGGTAAATCAACAACTAACCAGATATTTACACTACGGCAAATCCTGGAAAATACCCAAGAAAAACATATCCAAACGTTCCATCTTTTCGCCGACTATAAAGCTGCCTTCGACAGCTTGATACATCATAAATTTCTCGAAGCCATGGCTGAGTTTGGTATTCCAGCGAAGCTGATACGCCTTTGCAGAATGACGTCGACTGACACGAAGTCTTCAGTGAAGATTAGCAAGGACCTTACGAAGCCATGGCTGAGTTTGGTATTCCAGCGAAGTTATACGCCTTTGCAGAATGACGTCGACTGACACGAAGTCTTTAGTGAAGATTAACAAGGACCTTAGGGAGCCATTTTTTACCGGACGAGGCCTTAAACAAGGCGACGGCCTATCGTGTGACATCTTCAACATAGTGATGGAGTTTAGAGATTGATGGTATTTCAGCGAAGCTGATACGCCTTTGCGGAATGACGCTGAATGACACGAAGTCTTTAGTGAAGATTGGCAAGGACCTTACGGAGCCATTCTATACCAGACGAGGCCTTAAACAAGGCGACGGCCTATTGTGTAACCTCTTCAACATAGTGATGGAGGAAAGCTGCAGTAAACACAAGTGGCACGATATTCAACAAAAGCCACATACTACTACTCGCGTACGCTGATGTTGTAGACATCATCGGTCGAAAACTGCAGGATGTGACTGCAGTCTTTTCAAGTATACAGTTGAAATCAGCGAAAATGGGTCTAATGGTGAACGCAGTTTCCCAAAAAGTCGTTTGGGAAACTACGTGAACGTTGACAGCTGTAATTTCAAGGTGGTAGATAATTTTATCTGCCTAGGCTCCGCCAATGACAAAACAAATAATTTTTGCGTCGAAATCCGAAGAAATAATCGATTTAATGCCAGAGCCCTCTCTCGACGAACAAAAATCCAGCTATACCAGATACTGGTTCTACATGACTTGGTGGATGGTTCAGAATCCTAGGTTATGACCAGCTATGGGCAAGTTCAAAAAGAGCGAACGATGTGTACATACATAAATTGACCAAGAGAGCCACACACGTATTCTCACATCCATTGAACGAAAACAAACAAATGCATTCAGTCTCGCTAGAGCATTCATCCGACGCGGTTGTGTCGACGGTTGTTGTTAGCACGGCAATAAAAGGAATGCATTTTTTCAGTAAAAATGAATTGTAATATGTTAATGTGCGTTGCCACGCGCACGGCAGTAATATTTATTAATTATTTCCCGGATTTTTATATCATAATTTTGTTTATAGTTATGGAAAAACTATATAACAATTCCCTTCTCTACAGTGAGAGAGGGAAGAGAGTAACTCACCAACACAAACTCATATTGTGGTTGTATTGGGCTGCCGTTCATTGAAATAAAACATTGAAGCACAAACACATGCAAGGCTTTCAAAGTAGTGGTGCCCATAGCTGGTTATGACACAAGCGGTTGAATCGGTTGTGGTAGTGTTCGAGAGAAAAATACTCCGTAAAATATATGGGCCCATCATCGTAAACGAAGAATATTGACATCAAATGAATCATGAACTATACGAGCTGTACACTGACATTGACCTGATCAGATGCATTAAAATGCAGCCGTTGCGTTGGTTAGGTCATGTTGTTCGCACGGACGAAAATGTTTCAGCTCGAAATGTCTTCGACAATGAACTCGATGGACGGCGCAGAAGAGGGCTACCAAAACTTCATTGGAAAGAAAAAGGTTACTGATAGCCTTACAGATTACTGATAGCCTAACTGGAGAAGAAGCGCAGAAGATCGAAGCGCTTATAATATTTGTCTACGTGCGGTATATAGAGAATCTTACAGAACTTGATGTGACTAACTGAAGAAGAAGCGCAGAAGATCGAAGCGCTTATAATATTTTTCTACGTGCAATATATAATCCAATAGGATTGCAAAGAACTGCCAGCTAAAATGAGCAAAATGAGCGATATGTAGCAAGTTTGCATATGATACTCGCTACATATGTATGTACAACGTATGAGAAATATTAATTTTATGCGTATTCTATATTTATCATACGCACATTGTTTCAATATTGTGGATTTATGGTTTAATAAAACTGTGCAACAGGCAATGTGGAGGGTGTGAAAAATGTACTAGGTCAGTATAGTAAAACTCCCATACTCTAATCATTGTATTGTGTTGAGCTTCCGTAATTATATGTTTATATAATTATTGCCTAACTCCATAAATTATACTCTTAATCAAATTTAAACGTAATTGAGCAATAATTTCAATTTCAATGATTGCATTTTTCTTAATTTTTTTTCTTCGGTATCAATGACCGTTTTACACGTGTGACAATTGGTTTCCATAAGGTGATGATATCAATATCAAAACAAAACAACAAAAAAACTGAAAAATGCTTTTCGAACATTTGCATTTATCGACCACAAACACAAATATGCTGTTCATTTTCTTCATATACTGCAATAAGAAACTTGCAATCAACCAAACATTTCACATAGAAGTTTCCGCTGAAAAACACCGCTTGAGCACGTTTCAATTGATTTCTCGTCGACGGCGACGTCGCTGATGTTGATATTGCATTACCAACACTTGGAATGCTATTTGTGTGTGTGTGTGCAATTTAAGATATATGATATCTTTACTACTTTGACGTCTTATGCAAATGCATATGCAATCTATCCGCACCTCCCTCGTATCTTAATAATATATCAAACAAAACTTTTAAGAAGTGCTAAGGGGAAAATGGAATTATGAATATTTAGCTGCAACTTTGTAATTTGTTTACAACAAATGTTTTATACAAATGTTCTCTTTGGCAAATTAAATATCCATTTGTTGCCATTTAAAGTAATTTTCATTTCCATTTCCACCGCAGTTGATTTGCAGTGAAGGTGTGTCAACGGCGTCCAAGTGAGACCACACGACCAGCGCCTTCCTCTCTCATCACCTTCATTACCATTTAGGCGGTATCACCACCGCCAGCCAGCCAGCCAGCCAGTATTGTGTTTGTGCCATTTTGACCGTTAAATTTGAAATACAAATGTTTAACAATTATTAAATGGTGTTGTTGTTATTGTCATTATTATCATGTTCTTTATCATGTTGCTGATGATGGAGTGAAGTGTGTAGAGTTATAACAATGTTGTGAGTCTTGTATATGAATGTTTTGAGTGTGGGAATATTTGAGGGCAAATATTTGTTGTTTATGCCAATTACAATTGAACTTGTTAAAATTGTATCGTTTTATTGAGAATTTTTCTAAAGTTTCAAGTTTGACTTGTGGAATTTAACCTATGCCAATGAGTGTCATGTAGAGGGTGGAACTTGGGCGCAAACTTGGGAGTGAAATAAAATAATACCAATTTAATCTTATATGGGAAAAGGAGTAACATATATATTGATTCTTTACAAATATCGCCTATAAAGCATTAAGTGGAAGTTTCGTAGTTACTCTCATTACTTATTTCGAGTTGCTCAAGAGGTCTTCCATCAAGTGGAGGATCAGACAGCCCCTTGTTGCCGAAAATGCTTAACCCATATGTAAATTGTTAGAGTGATAGGTGATACGTGATCTTTGTGTCGAATTGAATCGAATTGTAACTTTCAAAATATATGAAACTTTGATTTTTTTCTCTGACCTGTCCATCAATAATTTACGTCAAAACCTTTCCTTAGCTGGCACTTCTTTGCAATCCTATTGAATTATATACCGCACGTAGAAAATTATTACAAGCGCTTCGATCTTCTGCGCATCTTCCCCAGTTAGTCACACCAAGTTCTGCAAGGTTTCCAGTAACCTGGTCTTTCCATCGGAATTTTGGTCGCATTCTTGTGCGCCATCCGAGTTCGAGCTAAAGCATTTTCGTCCACGCGTACAACATGACCTTAGCCAACACAACCGCTGCACCTTAATGCGACTGAACAAGTCAATGACAGTGTACAGCTCATGATTCATTCGACGTCGATATTTTTCGTTAACGATGATGGGCTCATATATTTTACGCAGTATTTTTCTCTCGAATACTGGCAGAACCGATTCATCCGCTTGTGCTATAACCCAGGATTCTAAACCATAAATCAAGACAGGTAGAACTAGTATCTGGTATAGCTGGATTTTTGTTCGTCGATAGAGGGCTCTGTCATTTAATCGCTTGCTTAGTCGGTAGTAATAGTAGATATCGATGCTGACATTATTTGTTTTGTTGTTAACGGAGCCTAGGTAGATAAAATTATCCACCACCTCGAATTTATAGTTGACAATGTTCACGCAGTTTCCCAAACGAGTAGATTCTTTGTTCGTTGAAACTAATAACAGTGCTTTGTCCTCGGCAACCATTAAACCCATTTTCGCTGATTCCTTCTGTATACTTGAGAAGGCTGCATTCACATCCCGCAGATTTCGACCGATGATGTCTACGTCATCAGCGTACGCGAGTAGCATGCGGCTTTTGTTAAATATCGTGCCACCCGTGTTTACTGCGGCTTTGCTGATTATCATCTCCATCACCATGTTGAAGAGGTCACACGATATGCTGTCGCCTTGTTTTAGGCCTCACCTGGTGCAGAATGGCTCCGTAAGGTCCTCGCTAATCTTTACTAAAGACTTCGTGTTAGTCAGCGTCATTCCGCAAAAGCGTATCAGCTTCGCTGGAATACCAAACTCAGCCATGGCTTGGACTAATTTCAGCCGTATCGGGCTGTCTAAAGCAGCCTTATAGTCGACGAAAATATGGTACGTGTCGATCTATTTCTCTTGCGTCTTTTCAAGGACTTGTCGAGGTGTGAATATTTGGTCAGTTGTTGATTTACCAGGTATAAAGCAACTCTAAAAGACCCGATCAGTTTGGATAACACTGGCTTTAGTCTTTCACATAGCACATCCGACAGGACCTTATATGCGATGGGTAAAAGGCTGATCCCGCAGTAGTTGGAGCACTCACTGGGATCACCCTTTTTCAGCACAGGACATAATACGCTTAGATTTCAACCATCGGGCATACTCTCACTAAGCCAAACCATGCGTAGGAGCTGATGCATGTTCGTTATCAGCTCCTCGCTTTGAAAGACTCTGCCAAAAGTTCGTCGGCACCGGCTGCTTTATTATCTTTTAGCCGCAATATTGCTCTTTGTACCTCAGCTTGACTTCGTGGTGGACAATCTAAGCCGTCGTCGACGATTGACGTGACAACTTCACGTGCGCTGCCTTCCGGAACCAGCAGTTACTGGATGTGTTCTCTTAATATATGCAGCACACTCTGCGTATCTGTAACCAGATTTTCATCTTTGTCCTTATAGGAGGGGAGTCTATTACCGTAGAACTTTGCTTTTACTCTCTGGTAACATTTGCGGGCCTTGAGGTGAGGCCCTGTATCCTCGTTCTCCCATTCCTTCTTCTGACGTGTTTTCACTTAAATAGCTGTTTCGCATATTTTACTTTCTCCTTGTGCCGTTCCTTAACAGCCCGGGCTACAATTGGCTAGAGTGTTGCCCTATAAGCAGCATCCTGATCTTCAGACGCTTTGCGACATTCTTCATCGAAAAAGGATTCGTCTGAGCGACGTTTTTTATATCCTAGCTCGGTTGTTGCGGCGGTTGTCATGGAATGCCCAATATGCTGCAACTGTATATCGGAAACGTCAGAAGTAGAGGCGTTGTGTCGTATAAGTTAGGAGAGCTGGCCCTAGTAGGCAGTGGCTATCTCTGTGGTTTGCAGCTTCGCGATGTTCAGCTTTCTTTGTGTTTGGTTACGGGCGTTTTAACGCTCTGATCAATCTTGTTTAGACCTTGGCTGCGACCTACCATGATCAGAGTCAATATTAGCACCATGGATCACAAGCACGTCCATGACTCTAGACTCATGTCTGCCATCAATTACCACATGATCAGTTTGATTTTTAGTGTTTTGATCGGGAGATAGCCAAGTTTGCTTGTGGATATCTTTGTGCTGGAATCTGGTTTTACTCACTACAATGTTCCTTCCCACATCGAAGTTAACCAGCCTAAACCCGTTGTCTGACGTGTCGGTATTTTGGCTGAATTTACCGACCGATGGACCAAAGAATATCTTCCCTTCCTATTTTTAAATTAAAGTCTCCCAGAACGATTTTAATGTCGTGGCCAGGGCAGCGGTCGTATGTTTCCTCTAGGTGCTCGTTAAATGCTTCTTTAATCTCATCGTCTTTATCTTCCGTACGGGACCGGCCGTGGCATATTGGATAGAACACGCGACTACCATGCGGGAGATCACAGGTTCAACTCCTGGCTCCAGTCATCTTAAAAAGAAACATTTTCATTCATTGTTGGCTCCCCTCGAATGTTGTCGACAGCAACTTCGCAGTATTAGTGTCGAGTCAATCGGCATGTCTAGTAAGAGTTTCTCAAACAGTGACGTTCGCATTAGTCTATAAACATGTAGGTGCCGTTAGTTGTGAATCTAAAAATAGAAAGCGTGTTAATTCACAATAACGCGAGAAGCTATCCCATACCTCATTCATGGGGTGTAAAGGGAAATTAAGTTTTTTGTTTTTTTTTCTTTATCTTCCGTCGGGGCATGAGCACATATCAGGGTGATGTTAAAATATTTTGCCTTGATGCGGATTGCGGCTATTCGATCACTAACAGGATTGAACGGCGAGACATGAAGTCTGAGCCTCTCGCCAACTATAAATTCACATCAAAATTCGTGCTTTTCCGCAGGGCAGCTGTAAATGATCAGCCTTATATTTTTTGAGGACATTTGAGGACTTTTGAAGACATCGGCCAGTTGGATAGCGGCAACTTCTCTATAGAGAGTCCGGACGTTCCAGGTACATATCCTTAATTCATGGTCCTAATTACGTTTGCGGGGGTCGTCAACATTTGGGGGGTTCCGTTTTTTCTATTTCTTTCTCGTATTTGCATAGCCAGTAAATGACCTAAAGGCGGCTGGCTAGCCCAACCATCAGCGTTCTTCGCTCACTATAAGTCGCTATTCATGATGAAAAAATATCACGAACAACATTGCCAAGGTGCTACCACGAAGGAGGTGGTGAGTAGGCTTGAGATGAATGATTCAATTTACATCCCCGACGGAAAGGGGAACAACCTCAAAAGACCGAAATAACAATTTTTCCAAAATGGACGTGGCACCGCTGATTACCTAGAGAGACGGGATTACCAGTAACATATGTAGCAAGTCTCATCATCATACCTTATATGGCTCTTGAAATATGACCGATTAAAATAATGGTTTGTGTGGGCGGTGCCACGCCTCATTGTCTAACTATGCTTTCATGTAGCCTACGATAGAGGTCCTACGCGGATAGTACTACAAACTGAAAATTTTATTACAATCGCACTATTAATATGACCGACATAACATTTTTTTCAAAAAGGGCGTGTCACCGCCCATTTTCAAGCAAGACGCAATATCCTTGTATCAGTAACAAATAAAATAATAATAATAGCAAATCTCATATTCATACCTCTTATGGCTCGTGAGATATGAGCTATTGAAATTTCGGTTTGTGTGGGCGGTGCCACGCCCCATTGTCTAACTATGTTTTCATGTAGCCTACGATAGAGGTCCTCCGCGGATAGTACTACACAGTTTATAGTTTATTGCAATCGGTAAATTTATTTCTCCTAGATAACGATTTTTTCAAAAGGGGCGTGGCATCGCCCATTTTCCATCGGAATGCAATCTACTTGTATCAATAACATATGTTGCAAATCGCATATAAATATCTCTAATGGCTCGTGAGATATTAGCGAATGAAATTTCTGTTTGTGTGGGCGATGCCACGCCTTCGAGATACCGATTTATTCAAAAGGGGCGAGGCACCGTCCATTTTTCATCTCCATCCATCTCCTTGTACCAGTAACACATGTAGTAAATCTCATAATCATACCTCTATTCGGTCGTGAGATATGAGCGTTTCAAATTTCGGTTTGTGTGGGCGGTAGCACGCCCCATTGTCTAACGATGTTTTCATGTAGCCTTCGATAGAGGCCGCTCGATGGACAGTATCACACAAAGAAAATATAATTGCAATCGGTCCATTTATTTAGCCCATATAACGACCTTTAAAAAGGGGCGTGGCATCGCCCACTTTTCCACAAAACCAAGTATTTTTCTTGTACGACCAACATATGTTATCTATCAAATCTCGACCGTATCTATAATGGTTTAAAAGATACAGCCATTCTAAAATTTCAGTTGTATGAGGCGGTGCTACGCCCATTTTACCCCCTTGCAGCCCGAATTTCCAAAAATCCTTTCTTAGTGCGCGCCTACGTCATAAAAGAAACCTACATTTTAAATTTCACGGTTCAAACATTAGCCGTTTGGGCTGGGAGGTGATCAGTCAGTCACCCAAGCCTTTTGTATAACATATATAAATAAACTCTCTTCTCTCTCTTTTAGATCTCTCTCTGATATAACTCAACAAAAGTCCCCCATTTCTAACTTTAGCTATATCAAATAGTAAAACTAACGATGTAAAACTACCATTACAACAATGCCATTTTATGTTTGCAATTGCAACTCACCCATTGATATCGAATAAATTCAACGAAGAGATAAACTAATATTAGCCACCAACCAGAAAACCCACCATCACCACCATTACCACAACCTTAAGTGCTTAAAAAGGAAACAAATTCTGTTTTTAGCCTTCTTTGGCGTTCTTTTCAATTTTTAACTTAACATAATTAACATAACATTTGTGATAAACACGCTGACAAGCAAGCAAGCGCAACGCTTAACAAAACCAACTGGAAATGGTAACATTTTCGTATTTTATCTCAAAACCTAAACTATACATTTAAACTTCAATTTTGTATAGTAGCGAATCTATGGCAAACGCGCTCTCTGACTATTTTATGCTGTGACTCCCTACCGCTGTCTGTTTCTGCTAACTTTGCTAAGAAGGGATAAAAATTTATCTATTGCTTTAACTGAAAATATAATAGAGACAAATGAAGAAAAAAAACACACACACACAAACACAATAAACCGTACGTATGCGAGTTTAGAGTGCAGAACGAAAAACGGTTTTACTTGAAAATTCAAAAAATTACTGATAAAAATGCAAAATTATAATGAAACTGAAAACGAAACGCAGACTGCCACCATCAAAATGTGTAAAGACAAAATAGAGGTGCCAAGCGGCAGTATTTTGTTACTCAAAATGAG
The DNA here is from genome assembly GCA_964034835.1 of Muscina levida. Lineage (NCBI taxonomy): Eukaryota > Metazoa > Arthropoda > Insecta > Diptera > Muscidae > Muscina > Muscina levida. The sequence goes on along the minus strand of OZ035881.1, from coordinate 139,960,319 downwards.
GGATTTGAATTTGTACGCAATATGTGACCGTAGTGTATACAAACACAGTACAACAATTTTCAGCTCATTGATTTGGGACTAAATTGTGAGAACTGCACGTGAAAGTAGCCTCAAAAGGAAGAAGTTCTGCATCCTTCGTTTTGTCAAGTTACTTGCCATAATAATATACATATTAATATCGATTTGAAGGGGAATTTGTCACGTTTTAGGCTCTTTTATTATATTTTTATATGTTGGCGTATGATTATCATAAGTAATATTCCACGTAAATCATACGCCACGGAGTACATCAGTTTTACTGTGGGGAAGGGCCGCTCTATTTTTGACGTGCTTTAACATTTCACAGTGATTTGGCAACATTATTTGAAAAATAAACAACAGGTTATACACACAATGCCAAAGCAACATGACTACCACACTCTGCCAACATTGACTTGCACCTCTTGAAAGCGCATATCAAAGTACAAAATTTTCCAACATTTTCCTAAAAAATTTAAAATTTAAATTCAAAGCGCAATCTTTTACCACAACTTAAAACAATATCAAATTTTTCATTTGTAAGGCGAACTAAACTTAGTTTTCTCCTTTTTAATGAAAGTTACTTCATTTGTGATATTTAAAAACTTTCCTGGGATCTATTTTATGAAACCAGCACTTCTAGCATGGTATCCCTATTTGTCCCTATTATTGTTGACGGCATTGTTTTTAATATACAAAGTTTAGGTTTATCGTTATCACCACAGCAATAACAACAATATCAACTGCCTTAAATAAGCGGGTGTTCGATATTGTTAACTTTTCCACATTGCGTTGCTTATCCCGTATTGCAATGAAGAGTAACTATCAGTAGTTTACAATTAACATAATGCACGTTCTAGAATTTAGAGATATAGTTATATTTTTAAACTATTGTGTATTGTACTATTACACTGTAGGACAAATTTAAACTTTTGTCCTCACCCATGAACAAACTGACCAGATTCTGAAAATATAGCTGAAATAAAAATATACGTATCTCCCAGTTTTTCTAGATCAGCTCATTTAAGTTTTTTACGAGCAATTCAATTTTTGGAGCAAAGCTCCCATACAACGGCTTCAAAGTGACTTCTTTCTGTTCGCAGAACTCAGAGAGTTGTTAATAGATTTTGACGAATTTTTTTTTAAATGTATTTCAAATGGCCTGTATATATTTCTGACCGATCCCAAATTTAAAGTTTGTCACAAATTAAATTTGTCACAAACAAATTGTCAACAGATTTTGATGAATTTTTTTTAAATATGTTTCAAATGGCCAGGGGCTGGTTCTAATACAGTCCAAATTTATAATTTGTCAAAAATTAAAATTGTCACAAATTGTCAAAAATTAAAATTGTCACAATTTTTTTTAAATGTTTTTCAAATGGCTAGGAGCTGGTTCGGACTAGGAAAATGTGTTGACAAATTAAATTTGTGACAAAATTTGTGACAAATTTAATTTGGGACAAATTTTAAATTTTGGCTTCGTCAGAACCCGCTCCTGGCCTTTTGAAAAACAATAAAAAAAAATTCATCAAAATCTGATAACAACTCACAGAGTTCTGCGAACAAGAAGAAGTCACTTTCAAGTCGTTGTATGGGAGCTTTGCTCCAAAAATTGAATTGCTCGTAAAAAACTTAAATGAGCTGATCTAGAAAAACTGGGAGATACGTATATTTTTATTTTAGCTATATTTTCAGAATCTGGTCAGTTTGATCATGGGTGAAAAATCGTGTCGTACAGTGTTATCTTTTATAATTATTAGGTGTATAACACTATGAAAAATTTTGGGGGTTATTGCGTGGGGGATGGGGGCTTGAGAAATTCCAAGTCAGGGTTATGATACTAGGCTAGTATATTACAACTACCAAAGGGTTTGGCGTTCTCAGGCCAAACTTTTTGTATTAAACAAGGGGGTTTAAGTGGCTAAAAGTTTATTTCAAGATTTTCGCTTTCTAAGTTTCAAATTATAGTGCAAATGCAGGTATTACTTTAACTATTTTTCGGCTAGATATCACCACTGGTATTAAAAATTGATCTCATCTCATGCTAATAGACAGAGATGGTGTCAAGGAACAAATCAGTACACTTTTGTCAATTTTTGTTTATTTGTCACTTGCACCCCTTTGCTTCTGACCCTCTTAATAGAGATATAATAGGCATGTACCGTGTCAGTGATATAAATGTTAGCAATGTATAGTTTATATGCGTTTACTATCGTTTTCAAATTTCCCAAAACAAGGAATTATTCTTCTTCTTATTTTTCAGCAGCAACAGAAATTCATCCAACAGTAGCCGCACGTAGAAAAAAATTCCAAGCGCTTCGGTCTTTTGTCCATCCTCATCGAGTTTTTTGAGCTGGAGCATTTTGCATCCATTCGTACAACGTGTCCAATCTTCGGTCTATTTGAACGCGTTTGAATATATCGATGTAAACCTCATACAGCTCATGGTTAGATGTTCGCAATGTTCGAAAAGGCAGCAGTAACATTCCTCAACCTTCGGCAAATGATATCTATATCATCGGCACTCGCGAGCAACATGTGGCTTTTGTTAAAGATGGTACCAGTCCTGTTTACTGCATCCTTCGGCATAATCATCTCCATTAGGATGAAGAAACTTCATGCCAGACTATCGCCTTGTCTGTAATCTCTTTTGATAGATTTTTGCCTATTTCCATTAAAAATTTCATGTCGGTCAGTACCATCTTGCAATCGACTTCACAGCCATACCAAACTCAATTATGGTATCTAACAATTTCTGTCGTATGGGACTGTTGAATGCAGCTTTGTAGTCAATGAACAGATATTAGGTGCCGATCTGCATTTCTTGGGTCTTCTCCAGGATTTGTCTTAGTGTGAATATCTGGTCGGTCGTGGATTTACCAGGTCTAAAACCACACTGATAAGGTCCAATCAGGTTCTCCAGAATGGACTTTAGTCCTTGTATGCGATGGGTATAAGGTTGATCCCGCGATAGTTGGTACATACACTTGGATCGCCTTTCTTAAACACATCGGTCATGCATTCCTAGAGCTAAATCTTGTTAAAAAGCTCTGCCGGTAGTCCATCGGCTCCCGCAGCTTTATTGGTTTAAAGTCGTAAAATTGCAGTGCTGATCTCGTTTTGGCTAGATGGTGGACAATCTACTAACTCGTTGATGTTCGGCGTGATTTTGTTACATATGCGTCCTTCGGAAGCAAATAGAGTACGAAAATGTTCCCTCCATATTTGCAGTACACTCTGAATGTCAGTGACCAGATTTCCGTCTCCGTTCTTATAGGTGGGATCCCTGGTACACAACCTTCGCCTTTTACCTTTTGGTAGAATGTAATTCTCCATATCCTCTCTTTTGTCCCGTAGACGATTTTTTCGCCAGAAGAGGCGTGCCATCTTCCCCCTAAATATTGATCCGAGTCAATATTTACACCGCGCATCACACGCTTGAGACGTGCCTTCCATCAATTACCACGTGATCAATCTGATTTCCGTATTTTGATCGGGAGATATCCAGGTTGCCTTGTGGAAATCTTTATGCGGGAATCTAGTTCCACTCACAACCATCTTTCTTCCATGTTTCTTGCCGACGCGAAACTAACCAGTTTGAATCCGTTATAGGAGGTGTTGTTGTACATACTGAACAATTTTAATGTCATGCGCAGGGTAGTGGCATGTGGCATGTATCTCCTCCAGGCGCTCATAGGATGCATATTTAATGTCATCATCTTTGTCTATCGTCGGGGCGTATACACAAATAAGCGCAATGTAAAAATATTTCGCCCGGATGCGTGTAGTGGCTATTCGGTCAGTTACAGGGTAATACCGTGAGACTAGGTGTCGAAGTCCCTTGCCGACTATGAAACTTAATCCAAATTCGTGTCTTTCTGCATTGCAGCTGTAAATGATGTCACAGTTCTTTTGTCGTGTGCATCCCTGTCGCGTCCATCTCATTTCCTGTATGACGATGATGTCAGCCTTGTATGTGTCGAAGACATCCCGAGTTGGATAGAGGCACCATCTCTGTATAGAGTTCGGACATTCCATGGGCATATCCTTAAACCATGGTCAACATTTGGGGGGTTCTTGTTTTTCCTTTTCTTCGTGTTTTCATTATAATTGTTTTGTTTAAGGAGAGTAGCTTATTAGGTCACTGCGCCCGATCCTAGTTTCTTGGGGATGCCAAAGCCACTAAGAGAACCTCTGTGTTGAGCTTCAGTAACTTCTGTTACCTACTTCCTAAAACGCATCGGTGGTAGCATGCCGATTAAGTTACTCAACATTCGCCTTCTCACATTTGCAACCACTAAAAGGATTGTCAGTGGCATTGCCCGGGGAATACGTGATCACTCGGACGTTGTGAGCTGCTTGGGAACCTTCAAAGAGAGCATCTGGTTATCCCCAAATGAATAACAATCAGATAGACTCAAATAAGAAAATTCCCCGTTCCCTTTCTGGGTCATCTATATAACTTTTTGCTTAGTATCTTAGCCCCCTATGAGACAGAGTATGACAGCTACAAAGAAGATGTGTTATCGTTTCGGAATCGTAAACGTTCTCACACTCACTGTTGTAGTAAGGTATGGATCCATCACTTTTGCCTATCAGGTACCTGATATTGCAGCGGATAGGTAGAATTTAACAGGTCAGTATCAAATCACTCCTACACGGGTCAACCATGGAACTCGACCGGGATCAGCTATATTGGGGCTACAGCGATCTAGTAGTTATACAGTCTGGTTCTGGAGGTCTAACGTTTGCTGGCTGTTTCCACATTCAATCTTCCACTAAGTCAATGTGTTATGATCAGTTAAAATGCAGTCTCATCTGGCCAATAAGTCTGTTGATTCATTACCAGAGATTTCCCAAAGTAATGGGGCCCAACATAGGCGGCATCCAGAGGCTTCGGCCTATCCATGTTCTCTTTACAGTTCCTCTCCAATTTCGATTTACACAATGTTGAATTAATAGCTTTTATTGCAGCCTGGTTATTCACACATATGGTTAACGATTCCACAACCCATAAGAGCCTCCGAGACAATGTGAATGTCCATTATCTCAACCTAAAACTAAAATTAGAAAATCACCCATCGTCCCGGCAAACCGCCTAAATCAATCGTTTCACTGCATTCATCTATTGAAAATATCTACAATATAAAACAATAAAATTTCCCAATGAAATCTATATCGTTCAACTACGATTTGAAGCTCTGTACGATTAAAACGTAATCGGTTTCGCTTTAATCAAACACAATATTGACGTTTTTATCATCGAGTTAATTTCTAAAATATATTTTTATTTTACTTTTACATCTAATTATAACACATTTAGCATTGGCTTAACCGATTAATATACACATGTAGCTAAATTCATGTAATTTCAATAAATATCTCGACAATGACATCAAAATCAGCATCATTTAACTCGTTTTTGTATGAATTACTGTCACTAAAATTGTAAAGAAAAAAACTCAACACATATAGTAATAGATCACATTGAGTTTGTTTACAGAATAATAAAGTAAAAGTATATAAACAAACGTGATAATATCACCTATATACTGGAAGAAATATCAAAATATTAAATAGTACAACATATGATTTCGGGACTCTATTCTAAGAATTGCACATGAAAGTAGCCCCAAAAGTTAGAACTTCTGCATTTTCCGTCTTGTCAAGTAACATGACATAATAGTTAAATATCGATTTGAAGTTAGTAAGTATCGTATAGGGGAATTTGTCACGTTTTAGGCTCTTTTGTTTGACATAACTCGAGAACGACTAGTCCGATTTAGCTGAAACAAATTAAAAAAAAAAATAAGAATTACAATTCCTTTTATCTGGTCATATAATGTTTCCCTACATAAGCCACAGTTTCACTTTTCCATTCATCAAATGATTTTGAACTGGGTTTATTTTGTAGCAGTTACAATAAAACTGTTGTACTCTGTGGTGTATGATTTACGTGGAATATTACTTATGATAATCATACACCACCACATAACAATATAACAAAAGTGTCTGAAACATGACAAATTCCCCTATACCATACTTAATAACTTGAAATCGATATTTAATTATTACGGCATGTAACTTGACAAAACGAATGATGTAGATCTTCTTCTTTTTGGGGATACTTTCACGTGTAGTTCTCAGAACTGAGTCCTAAAATCATGTGTTGTACTGTGTTATAAATGCAGCCACCTTGACAAAACGAATGATGCAGAAGTTGTTATTTTTAGGGCTACTTTCACGTGCAACTCTTAAAATTGAGTCTTAAATCAATGAGCTGAAAAATTTTGTACTATGTTAAACGACGAACGACAATAATTGACAATAGATTCTTGGAGATTTTCAGATTACCGATAATATTTTATATTGATATTTTTTAAAAACTTCCAATGAAAAAACCCTATTCCCTTTACATACCGTACCACTGTGCACAATTATCGCCCTCCCCCCAGCCTCTCACCAAACCCCCACCATCCATATCTATCGTCAATTGCTATCACAACATATGGCATCATTAATATTTACCGAGAGTTGTTGCTGTTGTACGGATGCGAGTGTGCGCGTTCAGATACTTTTGATTTTGTTAAACAGATAATGACTGCAATAATTATTTTGCCTGCTATGTCAACAATTTCAACAGCGATAGCAGTAGCAATAGCAACAACAACAACGTCATCATCATCATCAGCCACAATGACAAAAAGATACTTTACTTAACATACCTGTAATAAGTTTAATCATGATTAAATTGTTGATTGTTTTCTGTGTAATGTAAATGTTTGCGATATAAATGAGAGAGATAGATTGTTGTGTGTGGTTGAAGCGCGCGCTCGTGTCTTTGTGTTTGTGCTGCGTTGCAAGTGTGCGTGCATGTATGTTACGATTACATTCGATTGTCTGATTTAGCGTTTGCTAAGCAATCACATTGAGCTTTATCGTCTAAAGATCTGTAATAATTTCATTTTAATTTCAAATGTCAATTTTTTTTCTTCTATTCGTTACATTATTGATATCTGATAATTTGTGTTAGCGACAATAATAATATTCTGTAGTCAAGAGATTCAAGAGCTTTTACATGATACGTGCTTATGAAATTATAATCAAGTACAACGTTTTCGATGGTGTAGGTTTTTATGCAAAATCTTTTAAGATCTTAAAAATAATATTTTTTTTGTTATCTCTTTTCTAATAAAATGTACAACATGATCTAAGTATTGCTGTTGACTACAGGTGTGCTGAGTGATTGAAACGTGATATTAAAATGAATACAAATGTTAATATAAATATCAGTCGTAGTTTCAGTTGCATTTACAGATACAATACTTTTACTTGTTACCTAATACTTTTGATTAAATAACAGCAACCGAAACATTGCAGTGTTTAGTTACATTTCTAAAATGATTTTATGATGAAATTTCATAGAATGCTATTTAGTTTTGTTCGTATTTTGAGATGGAAATTGCCGATAAAGCACAAAATGTTTCTAATTTAGAGCAGTGATACGCATCCCATAGCCTCGCGAGCATTATTTTTTCCACACACATACGATCGGCAATTCACATGTACTCGAAAATGTTGTTTGATTCAAAGCAATAAGTCACTGCTTGAGTGTTATGAAAGCAACACCGTACACGCTTGTTTTGCATTCAACACAAAAACAATGTAGAACGACTATTGGGAGAGCATAACAGGCTTTTTGTGCGACCCCTCAAAAACACACCCTATTGTTGTGTGCGTTCGTTTTATTATGCCTACCACTGATTAAAAGAAATCAGTGTGACCTCTAAATAAATGGTTTGATGGTTAAAAAACGTGACAATCATTCGGGCGAGCTGATTGTGGATCATGTCGCAAACTACTACATTACTTCGTAGGCCCCTCGATGTTGTTGAAAGCAATTTCCGAGTAGTCTAGTCAATTGGCATGTATAGTAAAAGCTTCTCAATAGAATTAAAAAAGATTTACATACGATATCTGCATCAGTTAAAAAAAAATTGTAACATAATGGAGAAAATTTGAGTTTAAAGTTTTATTACTGTGGCCCGGAGAATATTTTTATCGAAGAGTCTAACCCTTGACCTCCCTCCAAAGTTGTATTCTAATGTTTTCTTCAAAATTTGATCTTTAAAGTCCAATATGGGTGGGAGCTATTGTTGCAAATTGTTGCATAGTGTAATCTACTGGATAAACTATTTAGATACGAAAACAATTCAGATTCAGATTCAGTGACAGCATTGTCGCCTTGTCCGGTAATTTGTACCCATGCCGATTTTTGATGATCGAGAACGCTCGAGGATTATTGATTTGGCCTATGACTGCAATGACAGGTTCTGGGACTCGCGTAGATTTAAGATAGTCGGGAACTTTCCGAATCGGTCGATTTGAAGTGATCCAGAACTTTATACGAAACGACAGCGTACTGATGTTTCGGGTTCGTCGGTGGTGACAATTAATATCAGCAGTATGTGGTCAGCTTGGTAATTCGCGTTCGTCGGTGGTTACTATTAATATCAGCAGTATATGGTCAGCTTGGTGATTCGGGTTTTGTCGGGGTTTCAGATGAATATCAGCAAGTGATGATTAATGACTCGGGATTGTCAGTAGTACGGGTTAATGTCAACAATTCAGAAGGGTATTGGTGAATCGGGTTTACCTTTGCAACTCGTGGTTGTATCGATGATTCTGCTTTCTGCGTTGCAACGATGATTCGGCTTTCGTCTTAAATCAGTTTGGTATCCGTAACTTAGGATCGTGTTGATGACTCGTGTTCTTCTGTAGATTAACTTCTGCAACTCGTAGTTGTTTCGATTCTGAATTCGCGACCGAACTAATATTCGTACCCAACGGAGTGTAAGTATCAAGAAGCAATAGTGCTAATTTCGAATACAGGAGCAAAGAGTATCTTCGTGTACCAAACAGAAATCTGTGCAACCGAGTCGCTATGACCAACCGGAGTTGGATTCAACAGTCCGATGTCCGATTTAACAGACCGAAGCCCGTTTCAACAGCCCGAAGTCCGATTCAACAGACCGAAATCCAATTAAACAGACCGTAGTCCGATTCAAAAGATCGAAGTCTGATTCAAAAGATCGAAGTCTGATTTAACAGACCGAAGTCTGATTTAACAGACCGAAGTCCGATTTAACAGACCGAAGTCCGATTTAACAGACCGAAGTCCGATTCAACAGACCGAAGTTCGTTTCAACAGTCCAAAGTCCGATACAACAGACCGATTGAACAGACCAAAGTCCGATTCAACAGACCGAAGTCCGACTTAACAAACCGTAGTCCGATTCAACAGACCGAAGTCCGATTTAATAGACCGAAATTCCAATTTAACAGACCGAAGTCCAATACAACAAACCGAAGTCCGATGCAACAGACCGAAGTCCAATTTAACAGACCGAAGTCCGATTCAACCGACCGAAGTCCAATTCAACAGACCGAAGTCCGATTCAACAGGCCGAAGTCCGATTCAACAGACCGTAGTCCGATTTAACAGACCGAATTTCGATTCAACAGACTGAAGTCCGATTTAACAGACGGGAGTCCGATTCAACAGACTGAAGTTCGATTTAACAGAACGAAGTCCGATTTAACACAGCGAAGTCCGATTCAACAGACCGAAGTCCAATTCAACAGACCGAAGTGCGATTTAACAGATAGAAGTCCGATTCAACAGATTCAAAAGATTCAAAAGACCGAAGTCCGATTCAACAGACCGAAGTCCGATTTAACAAACCGAAGTCCGATTGAACAGACCTAAGTCCGATTTAACAGACCGCAAGCCGATTCAACAGACGGAAGTCCGATTTAACAGACGGAAGTCCAAATTAAAAGACGGGAGTCCGTACTGAAGTTCTATTTAACACAGCGAAGTCCGATTCAACAGACCGAAGTCCAATTCAACAGACCGAAGTCCAATTCAACAGACCGAAGTGCGATGTAACAGATAGAAGTCCGATTCAACAGACCGTAGTCCGATTCAACAGACCGAAGTCCGATTTAACAGACGGGAGTCCGATTCAACAGACTTAAGTTCCATTTAACAGAACGAAGTCCGATTTAACACAGCGAAGTCCGATTCAACAGACCGAAGTCCAATTCAACAGACCGAAGTGCGATTTAACAGATAGAAGTCCGATTCAACAGATTCAAAAGACCGAAGTCCGATTCAACAGACCGAAGTCCGATTCAACAGACCGAAGTCCGATTTAACAGACCGAAATTCCGATTCAACAGACCGATGTCCGCTTCATCAAATCGAAGTCCGATTCAACAGACCGAAGTCCAATTCAACAGACCGTAGTCCGATTTAACGGACCGAAGTCCTATTTAACAGACCGTAGTCGAGTTGTTGTGAATCTAAAAATAGAAAGCGTGTTAATTCACAACAACGCGAGAAGCTATTCCATACCTCATTCATGGGGTGCAAAGGGAAATTAAGTTTTTTTTTTTAAGTCGAGTCAAATCAATGGAATTTAGGTTAAACCAACAAAAGTTGATTCAACAGACCAAAGTCCGATTAAACAAAAGAATATTTTGTTAATTATTTTTTTAATTATTGTCCTGCTAAGGGCAGGGGAGATCGGGTACAGAGATACTTAGCCAAAAAACTTTGCTGCTGTAGCAACCGACGAATTGACCAAGCAAAATGCTCAATCATTTAAGTAAGTGGAGCTCTCGATGTAATGAGAATTATATCGCATTACACTGCATCGATTAACACTTTTCTCTGTGATGTCGTTTTCTGAATTTATTTGGTTGAATGTTGGTCGGCGCCATTGCCGAATGTGTTTGTTGGTGGCAGTCGGGTGTAGTGCCGAACGCGTTGTTTGCGGCGGTCGTGTAATCAAAGGTATTATTGTTTGCCATTTAAAGTAATTGAAACAGTGTAGGCAAATTGGGTTGGTTAGTGATATTCAAGAGTAACACAGTACAACATTTTTCAGCTCATTGATTTGGGCCCCAATTCTGAGAACTGCACCTTAAAGAAGCCCTAAAAAGAAGAAGTTCTGCATCATTCGTTTTGTCAAGTTACATGCCATAATAATTTAATATCGATTTGAAGGTAGTATAAATCTCATTAAAACAATAAGACTAACCTACATTTAAGTTTGAAAATTGTTTTGTCATACTACCTCGATTAAGTTATTCCTATTTCTTTTTACTATTTATCAACAACTCAATGGGAATACCTAAAATAATTGACACTCACCAACTTAATATTATCTCCTTTCCAAAATCTTTAACTTTTTACCTATCGCATAGTTATTATCACCACGCAAAAAACTTGAGTACATTCCGATCAGCCAAAAATGTGAACTTTTTTTCCCCCCAAATCTATTTCGGCAATCAACATTCTTCAATAGAGAGAATACAAGCCATCGAGAGATAACCAACCACTAATGGTCAAAGTCATAAATCTCTGTCACATTTTATGTTATATCTGCCATCAATGACCCAAAAATCGCTTATAATCATTATTTAAAAATAAATATTTTCGCTTCTGATCGCGATAATGATTTTCAATAGACAAGAGTTGCGGAGCGCGGACAAACATAAAATTAAATCAAATCAAATCGATAAGCGGCGACGACGACGACCACATGAAATTACTGAAATCGCAATCAAACTTTTAAATCAGTGACATACATGTCGCTTTTTATCAGTAAATCAAATCGCTGAGATATTTGTGAGCGTTTACGTTATTCTGCGTAGTTTAGTTTTAAATACAAAATGCGAGGGTAGGGTAGGTAATTACTGAGATCTGAGGAGAGACAAATATCAATTGAAGCCCTTAAATATAAACTGATAGGGATCGCCAATTTCTAGCCATCGCATATACTTAACCTACATTCCTGCTTACTTAGATTTATAAAAACTAATAATTCTTTATACTTTTATTTAGTTTTTTGATAAAATCATTTTTTAGAAAACTTATTGCTTTGTAAAATACATATTCCATTTGTGTTTACGTTCCTTTGCACTGTTCCCGCCGCCCCATTGCGATAATTTCTGTTTTGCATCTGAGTCAAGTGACTTCTCTTCGTTGTTGAATTTCGATATGCAAATCTCTCAGTGTGTTATGGTTTATTTTATCGTCTGACATTTCCTGTAATCAGCACAAGCAAAATGAGTGATTTTTTTTGCTTTGCTTTCTTTTAAACTGAAATATCGTATATATAATATATATATATAGAATGATACAATTAAATAAGTGAGTAATGCATAATGTTATCATGGATAGTTTTTTTTTTTGAGCTTAGCACAATAACATTTCAAGTTGCAAATGTAATCATCATTTACGTAAGATAACCAAAGCACAATAATAGACTGATTCGTAGAACTGAGCTTGAAACCAGTTTTGTAGTAGTAAACAAAGGAAAACGATGTACTTTGCTCTCGTTGGGTGTTTATTACTTTAAGTACTACTAGGATGTTAAGGGAACCTTGCCTGATTTTTTCGAAAGATGTCTCACATTGAATATTTTTATCTTGTATTTCAAAATATGCATCATAACACTAGCCTTAAGCCAAAACTTGAACTTAGTATCACTATAAATTTCTAATTTACTTACTTAATTTACTTACTTACTTAAGTGGTCCACTGCAACTTATGAACGTGGTCTGAGGCCTCCCTCATCAGCGTCGCCCTTCAGGTTCGCCTTCAAACACCTTTATCGCTGGAGCATTTACATCCATCCTCGCAACATATCCCAGCCATCGTAGTCGTTGGATGCTGACTCTTTTAGCTACGTCGATGACATGCTAAAGCTCATACAGGTCATGGTTCACCCGATGGCGAAACTTGGTCCATATATTTTTCGGAGTACTTTTCTCTCCAATACTCCATGTTTTTGTCATAAGAACCCACGAATTGGCAGCATATAACAGAACGGGTAAAATTAGCACCTGCTTCTTAGTATCGAGAGATAAGGTGGTGTTACTAAAGTGCTTTCGAAGTCCGTAAAAACATCTATTGACGAGCACTATTCTCCGCTTGATTTCTTGGCTGACAATATTTTTCTTATTGACGGAAGATCCGAGGTAGATAAATTCATTTACTACCTCAAAACAATAATTATCAACATTCACGGTGCGTTCCCACCAAGAGGGCTCTTTGTTCGTCGAAATCATTATTTTTGTTTTGTCCTCGTTGACCGCTATATCCATTGTTGCTGACTCCTTTTCTAGTGATAAGAAAACTGCAGTAATATCCCACAGATTTCGGCCAATGATGTCGTTATCATCTGCATAGGCTAGTGGCATGTGGCTCTTGTGGAATATGGTGCCAGACATTTTGACACCAGACATTCTCATCGCCTTCTTCATAACTATATTAAGTACAGGACAAGCTATCGCCCTGCCTGGGACCTCTTTCCGTGTGGAATGGTTCAGAGTGATCCTTACCAATCTTAATGGAGGATTTGGTGTTTTCTGCAAAGTCGAATTAGTTTTGCACGAATACAAAACTCAGACATGGCCTCATATTGCCTAGTCCTTATCGGAGAGTCGAAGGCAGCTTTGAAGTCGACAAAGAGGTGGTAGGTGTCTATCAGCTTTTCATGAGTTTTTCCAGGATTTGTCGTAAACTGAATATTTGATCCGTCATAGATTTACCAGGTCTTAAGTTCAACTATTTTTTCTACAATTGGTTTACTCGAAAGGAACTCGTACGCAATTGGTAATAGGCTTATTCCATGGTAGTTCGTACACTCACTGCGATTTCCTTTCTTGTGGCACGAAGAGGTCAAAGATAGATTTTGTGCCCAAATCAGTTTATCGCCGCTGAATTCTTAATAGGCAGCAGACACAGAAATTCAAATATCAGTAGCCGCACGTAGAAAAGAATTCCAAGCGCTTCGGTCATTTGCGCTCGTAGATAGTTAGTCACACCAAGTAGAGATAACAGCTCTTTCACCCGGTCCATCCAACGAGTTTATTGACGATGACTTTTTGAGCTGGAACTTTTACATCCATTCATACAACTTGTCCAATGCAGCGCATTCGGTCTATATCAACGCGCATAACTACGTCGATGTACAGCTCGTACAGCTCTTGATTCATTCGACGATGGTACTCGCGGGTAACGATGATGGGTCCAAATATTTTACGAAGTGTTTTTCTCTCGAAGACTCTCAGAATAGATTGATCCGCTTTTGTCATTACACAGAATTCCTCGCTGTAGATCAAGACAGGTAGGATTAGTGTCTGGTAGAGTTGGATCCTTCTACGTCGAGAGATAGGTTTGCCATTAAATCGCTTACTTAGCGCTTAATAGCAGCGGTTTGCATATTATTATTACTGACAAGGTAGACAAAATCATCTACCACTTCAAAGTTTTAGTTATCAACATTCACGCAGCGTCCCAAACGAGTAAACTCTAGGTTCGTTGAAACAAATAACTTAGTTTTTCCTCATTAATCTTCAGCCCCACTTCTGCCGACTGCTTCTCTATGCTAGTGAAGGCCGCAGTAATATCCCGCGGTCCTCGGCGAATGATATCTATATCATGTGGCTTTTGTTAAAGATGGTGCCAGTCGTGGTTACTGCTGCTATCGACTATCGCCTTGTCTGAAGTCTCGTTTGGTAGAAAATGGCTCTGTTAGATTTGTGCCTATTTTTACTGAAGATTTCGTGTCAGTCAGTGTCATCCCGCAAAGTCATATCAGAAGTTTCGGCACTTATGGCACAATGTAGTTTCGGCATTTACGCTGCCTGCGGGAACGAGCAGGATACAATATTTTTCCCTCTATATTTGTAGCACAGTCTGCGTGTTCGTGACCTGATTTCCATCTATGCTCTTACAGATGGGGATTTTTGTTCCAAAACTATGCTTTTAACCTTTTGGTAGAACTTTCGGGCTTCACATCTATCTCTGTACTTTTCTATATCTTGACTCTCTCTTATCTGCCTGAAGAGGAATTTCATTTCCCTCCTTTTCATTATATCGTTCCATCGCAGCATGCGTTACCATTGGCTGCAGATTTGCCTTGTATGCTGCATCAATTTTCTCGGACATTAAACGACATTTCTCATCGTTCGAGGGCTTGTTTGAGCGTACTTTTTCATAACCAAGTACGGTCGTTGCGACACAGGTCATACAATTCGCAATATGCTGCCACTGTGTGTCTGTAACATTAGAATTAGGGGAGTTAGTTTGCACTAATTGAGAGAGTTTGTTGGAATAGGCATCGGCTATCTGGGTGGCGTGCAGTTTTGCGATGTCTAGCTTCCTTTACGTTTGACAACGACCGTTTGTTGCACTACTTAATCGGGTGAGTAACTTAGCTACAATTACATGGTGATCCGAGTGAATATTTGCACCGCGCTTCACCCTCTTGTCCATAACGCTTGAGACATGCCTTCTATCTATTGCCACTTGATTAATCTGGTTTCTTGTTGTTTGATCAGAGAATATCCATGTTGTCTTTATGCTGGAATCTGGTTCCACTCGCTACCATGGTACGCGAAGCTAACCAGTCTAAATCCGTTCTCTGATTTTTCCGACTGCTGAACCAAGAGCATTTTCCCTTCCTATAAAAAAATATTACAGAGCAGTTTTAATGTCGTGTGCTGGGCAGCGCTCATATATTTCCTCCAGGTGCTTAAAAAATGCAAGTTTAATGTTCTCGTCTTTGTTTTCCTTCCTTTCCAAATTCGTATCTTTCTGCATGGTAGCCGTAAAGGATGTCAAAGTTCTTTCGTTGTTCCGGTCATCGTATTTTCTCCAAGGCTGTGATGTCAACTTTGTATTTGTCGAGGACATTCGCCAATTGGTTAGTGGCACCATCTCAGTATAGTTCGGACATTCCAGGTGCATAGCCTTAAATTTATGTCCTTACAACGTTTACGTGAATCATCAACATTTGGGTTCTTACTTGTTATTTTGTTTATGTTTTAATAAAAGTTTTATATATCCGATAGGAGGGTATCAAATGATATGATAAGACTCAAAAGTGTAACACATAGAATGGGTCACTTTAGACGCTAGGTTTCTTTGTATAAAATTCAATTCATGACTTTTTAAGTCGTTTGAGCCATGTCCGTTTGTCTGGCTGTCCAGCTGGTACGCAAGATAGCTTTCGAAGCCAATTGTTTTGAAATTTTGCAATTGTTAATATTTCCTAAAAACTACTTACTTTATTACAAATGGGCTTCATGGCCACGCCTCTTCTGGTAAACCCAACTTGATCGTGCCTAAGTTGTGTAAAGCTATACCCTGGTAAAGTTTTGGAGAAAATATTGGAAGTCCACCTATCTGTTACCTCCATACAACTGTACCATTCGGTCCTCTTTAGAGATGGAGTAATAATATCAATACACCCAACGCGATTGTGCCCAAATTCTGTATTTTGTTAAGCTAATTTAATGTTTTTACTGTGGGTGAGGGTATATGTAAGTCGATTTAGACGACCGAAACTTTCCTAATTGCTATTTAAAAATGATCGTCTATCCGTTTCTCAGTCCCCGCTATTACAGCAGTAGTTTGTTCGGAGTTCAAGTTCTAAGATGGACAAGTTCATAAAAAAAATTCTCCCACCTACCATACAAACTGTCCCTTTTTGGGGGTGTCCATCCTTCATCCAAGAAAGCCGAAGAAACATTGAGCTGAAACAAATACTTCCCATAAAATTTTGGTATACAAGCTTCTATCTTCGAAGCGGAGGTTAAGATCTAAGATAAGCAAGATCGGACAATAACAACCTACATCACCCGTACAAACCACGCCTTTTGGAGGTGTCTATCCCCGCTTTTGCCACCATAGTTGAAAAGAAATCGAGCTAAAGTATGCCAGCTTCTATTTCTCAAACCGAGATTAAATTCTAAGATTCTCAAGATCCGACTAAAACTACTCCTACTTCACCTTGTTGGGGTAAAAAACACTTTATAATAATATTCTCAGCTCATATAAACAATTCAAGCTCAGTATTTAATATTTCAGTAAAAAATTATAGATACAAAATTAACATGAGAGGCTAAAAAAAAATAACGTCAACCTCTCACCAGCCTTTTTTGCGATACATATAAAAGTACAACATATGATTTCGGGACTCAATTCTGAGAACTGCACGTGAAAGTAGCCCCAAAATGAAGAAGTTCTGCATCATTCGTTTTGTCAAGTTACATGCCATAATAATTTAATATCAATTTGAAGTTAGCAAGTATCGTATAGGGAAATTTGTCACGTTTTATGCTCTTTTGTTATACTGTCATATGGTGGCGTATGATTATCATATGTAATATTCTACGTCAGTCGTACGCCACATAGTACAACAGTTTTATTGTAACTCCTATAAAATAAACCCAGTTCACAATTATTTGGTGAATGGAAAAGTGAAACTGTTGCTTATGTAGGGAAGTGTTATATGAACAGAATAAAGGAATTGTAATTCTTAAATTAAATTTGTTTCAGCTGAATAGGACTAGTGGTTCTCGAGTTATGTCAAACAAAGAAGCCTAAAACGTGACAATTTCCCCTATACGATACTTACTAAATTCAAATCGATATTAAATTATTATGGCATGTAACTTGACAAAACGAATGATGCAGAAGTTCTTATTCTTGGGGCTAATTTCAAGTGCAATTCTCAGAATTGAGTCCCATATCAATGAGCTGAAAAATGTTGTACTGTGTAATGTAAAGATTTCCTACGAGTGTATATATACCAACCTTTTTTTAACATTTTGTCATCTTTTTGATCATTTTAAATGATTTAATCATAGCTACATAATTACAATTACATTTTAAATTCTCCCTCTTTAGTTGTCTCCTTCTCTGAGTAATGCTCTTCAAAAGTGGTCACTTGTACCGATGCCACGCGTTGATACCAAAAGTGTTCAAAATACTTGTTTTATATCTCATTATCACAATAACGGAATGTTTTTTACTTCAATTGTTCACTTGATCGCTTGCATTTTATCAATTTCAAATCTCTATGATTACGTACAAACACATAGAAAAAAAAATGCCCCCGTCAATAACAAAATGTTCGACCTGATTTCTATTAAAAACGAAAGGAATAGTAACCAAATGGTAAATAAATACCATAGTGGTGTAACATAAAGCAGAAGAAAAAATGAAATTAAAAACAAATCAGTCATGTTTCACGGAAATCATTAGGAAATATACAGTCATGAACCAAGAGCACAGTGGGGCAATGTTAAACCATACCGAA
Source organism: Muscina levida (assembly GCA_964034835.1). Taxonomy (NCBI): domain Eukaryota; kingdom Metazoa; phylum Arthropoda; class Insecta; order Diptera; family Muscidae; genus Muscina; species Muscina levida. The sequence goes on along the minus strand of OZ035881.1, from coordinate 139,942,113 downwards.
GACAAAAGTGATGTAAAATTGTTAAAAATTACTATAAGAATATAATATAACAAATAGTATAAAACTATAGCAATCAATGAAACTATTGTGTGGTTGATTCTAATAGTTTACACTCAAGGACTTTGTCCTTATTTCATTTGTCATTTATTTTTCAGAAAGAAAGTAGCCGGCCTTACCGTGTCCTTTTAGGAAACTAACATACTAAATTACATTTTCGACGAAATAATATTAAAAATCATTTTGTTATGTTACAATGTTTCCTGTAGTATAACACATTCTCGACTTTAAAACACAACAGTTGGCTCCACTGTTAAATAATGCACAAGTTCAATTTAATCTCTATTAAACATCGCCAACACTCATTATCTTTGTTGTGTCTATGGAATGCTTCCAATACCAGCGAAAAAAAAACAACTTCTAATCTAATAGTTAAAATCTCTTTAATAAGAAATCATGTTGAAAAATCATATGACAATCACTGGAAATTTTAATGGCAGACATTAATATTTCTAGATAAGCTAACAACAAAGCGTTGTTCTTCTTCTCTCTGTCACAGCTATGAATATTTATTTATTTATTTATCAGCTTGAAACATGTGCACAAGTCATGCCTTTACTCGTGGGATCAAATGTTATGTTGAGTTTTTTTGTTTTATTTAATAATAATTATGTATAAAGCTCTAAGTGTTTAATACCTGTCTCACATTTTGGGAGTCTTGTGACTTTTGTACCTTGGCAAAAAAAAAAAAAACAAAAATATTGCTGGCCAAAAAACCAATGTGAAATACTTTTGTGGCGTTATCAGTTTAGCGTAAATCATTATTTGCGTTGAGATGATCCAAAAATAACTAAGCTTTAGCAGATGTCTGAAAAAGATCCATTGAAGCCACTACAATCACCATTTAATATGGTTTTTTCATTCCTTGGCGTTTGGCCGTTTTTTTTTGTTTGCTCTCTGTAAGTGTTCGAGAGTAGCGATAACCATCATTTGTATATGTGAAAGAAAAGAGCGAAAATTAAAATAACAACTTTTCGTTCTTTTTTTTGGCGAAACAATTGGAGTGAAAATTGGTTGTGGTGACCGGTAACAGTGAACTCCTCCTCATTAAGGAGTGGAGTTGTATAATTATAGGGAGGAAAGTGAATAGAATGTTATTTCGTATTCAATATGTTGACATTCTCTAAATCCGGTGCATGTCCTCTCACTGCACAGTGGGTAGCTAGTGCTGTTTTTTGGGTTGCGGATTTGACCCTACTTTTAATGTCCGATTTATGTCCGGACATTATTGTACGTAGCCTGTTTTTAGTTGTACGTACGTATACCTGGTTGCAATTGTTATTATTTTCCCCAGAGCAGCTGATTTTATATATGTCGTTGGATTTGTCCATTTTGTCCAATTTGCTTTTTGTGTTTGAAAAAAGTTGATTTAGTGTGTTGGTCGATTTATACGCGATTTTATATTTGTTTTTGTCATATATTTTTGATTTTTCTATCCTTTCCGACAATTTTGGGATGTATGCCATTGATTTGTAAATTTTTAAGTCTTCTTGTTCGTGTGGGTTACCTTGTTTACGACAATTGTATATTACATTTTCGATTACATTTATAGGGAAACAATTTTGTTCCAGTATTGTCGTTATTTTCATTATGTTTTCCCTGTGGAATTGTTCGTCACTTATTTCCAAGACCCGTCTGGCAAAATTTTTGGCAGTGTTCATGATGATGTTTTTGTGGTGACACGGATAAAAAATGTATTAATCTACCTGAGGAAGTTGGTTGTTGGTACCAGTCAACCTCCCAGCAGCGGAAAAGACCAGGCATTGTAAAAATATGCCTGCAAACATGCCTTCAAAGGCAGTTTGTCGACATTCAAATACGCCTTCCTTTTCCAGGCATGTATACAGGCCACAATAAGTCCTTCACTAAGACTAACAAAAAATTCGATACCCATGCACATTTCGCTTCTCAAATGAGACCTGCAATGAGGCCTCTTACTAGGGTGAGAAAAAATCCCGAAGACATGCCTCTTTCCCTTCTTAAAACTGGCCTGTGGGCAGTCCTACTGTGTACCCCACAAAAATACCATAGATATGTTTTTTTTTTATTTTAGTTGTCTGAGAGGCAGGGGATCCCATGGGTAGCCCTTTACACTGTGTGTACAATTTGTCCTTATATTTAAAATATCTGTTGTTTTTGATATTGAATTTCAATATGTTTAAAAACAATTCTCTAGAGATTGAGGTGTGGTTTTCGATCTCTTCCCACATCTTGTTGATCACGCCCATCGCATATAAGAATGCTTATAATTACTAAACTAAGAGGTTCTATCGCAAATAGAATCTTTCTTTGCGATCACTATGACAAAGTATAAGAATCGATAAGAAGAGGTTGGAAATCATATCAAAACCTTTAAATGCCTATAACCAGCTATGGGCAGGGAGCTCTCTGGGAGCTTCAAGAGCATAAGAATTCGTATTGATACGAAGAGGTTACAACAAAAAACAACAACATGAGCAAGAGAGCCACACATGTATTCTCACACCCATTGAACGAAAACAAACAAATGCATTCAGTCTCGCTAGAGCATTCGCCCGACGCGGTTGTGTCGACGCTTGTTGTTAGCACGGCAATAAATGGAATGCATTTTTTCAGTAAAAATGAATTGTAATATGTTAATGTGCGTTGCCACGCGCACGGCAGTAACATTTATTAATTATTTCCTGGATTTTTATATCATAATTTTGTTTATAGGTTTGGAAAAACTGTATTATAATTCCCTTCTCTACAGTGAGAGAGGGAAGAGAGTAACTCACCAACACAAACTCATATTGTGGTTGTATTGGGCTGCCGTTCACAAACACATGCAAGGCTTTCAAAGTAGTGGTGCCCATAGCTGCCTATAACCCATAAATTAAGACTAGGATCACCATCTAGTTGCTGTTACAGTATGAACGGACACCACTTCAAAAGACCCCGTTTTAATCCATGACGATGGTATTAACTGTCCACCTCCGAGCCAGAGTGAGATACGTGTTTTAATATCCCGCCTTAAAAATAGCAAAGCATCTGGAGCCGATGGTCTTCCTGCTGAATTGTTTAAGTCAGGTGGGGAGGAGCTGATTAAGGGCATGCATCAGCTCATTTAGAACATCGGCTAGAGGAGAGTATGCCCGGTGAGTGGAGTTTAAGTCTGTTATGTCCCACTTGCAAGAAAGAAGATCTACTGAGTGTAAGAACTACCGTGAAATTAGCATATTACCAATTGCGTACAAAGTCCTTTCCAGCATATTGTGTGAACGTTAAAGGTAATTGTAGAAAATCTAATTGGTCCTTATCAGTGCTGCTTTAGACCTGGTAAATCTACGACGGATCAAATGTCCACTTTCTGACAAATTCTGAAAAAAAAACTCAAGAAAAGCAGATCGATACTTTCCACCTCGTTGTCGACTACAAAGCTGCCTTCGACTCTCCGATAAGGAGTAAGTTATATGAAGCCACTTCTGAGTTTGGAATTCCCACAAAGCTTATTCGACTTTGCAGATGTAGCTTGCAAAACACCAAACCCTCAGTTAAGGTTGGTAAGATTCAATCCTAACCATTCAACACCGAAAGAAGTCTCAGGCAGGGCGATAGCTTGCCCTGTACACTATTTTATATAGATATGGAGAAGGCGATTAAAAAGGCTGTTGTCGTTGTCAACATGTTTGGTACCATATTCCACAAGAGCCACATGCCACTAGCCAAGAAATCAAGCGGATAATAGTGCTCGCCAATAGATGTTTCTACGGACGTCGGCAGGACTTAAGTAACACTAACCTATCTCGAACACCAACCTATTACTAAGAATCTCTATACAACAATGTGAGATGTTACTGCGGCCTTTTCAAGCATTGAGATGCCGTCGGCAGATGTATGTCTGGTGGTAAGTGACGATAAAACCTAGTTTTTTGTTTTAACGATCAAAGTGTAAACTATTTTAACATTGCTGACGCTGCAACTAGTACTTTAAAGTCTTTAACAACAAGTCCTCACTAGGGTTAATGGAATGTCACCCGAACTCAGAAAGTCTACTTCGGGGAAAGTTACCTATAATCCTACACATATTTCTACTAAAAATTAACAATAAAAGCTTGTGAACGAAAGTTCTTATTCATTGCTTCTAAATTTGAACTTTTTAGACACATTTTCATTACTTCTTAAGCAATACATCAGGAGTAGTGAGTATCCGTTATTAATAATTAGAACATTTTCTTAGACAATTCCATATTAAAATCGTAAGTTTTGCATCACTAAGCGCAAATCCAAGTTTTTTCTTAAACTGGATTTTAATACTTGTGCAGGCTACAGTAACATCTCGTCGTTCTCGCTTAGTGATATCTGTAAGCAGTTCAAGCAATATCTGGATTATTTTTTTATGGATATCTTCCCTTGTTATCATATTCATATTTATGGTATATATATCATGCTTGATGGTTGTCGCCTCATGCAGGAACTTGATTACCTTTACCTTTAATAAGATATTTGTCATGTCGTCCTGGGTCTCTCTACTAACACATATTAGCTTTGCATCAAATAATTTTCGCCTTAACGTCTTTATTATCGGTGAAATTAGTAAATCATATTCAGCTTTACTATAGAATACAATTCATTTGGTCAATAAGTTAAGATTTACATACATCCCTTAAGATATCACAGTGCAACACATGATTTCGGGACTTAATCTGAGAATTGCACATAAAAGTAGTTCCAAAAATAAAAATTCTGTATCATTCGTTTTGTCAAGTTGGTTGCATAACTTATTTAATGTCCATACTGAATTTTTTTCGCTCAATTTAAATTTTTAGCACTTTTTATATTTTAACACGGTTATATCTCGGTATATCGTACGACATATCCCTTTTGGGTCTAAAACAAGATTGTAGAAAAAATATTGTCTTGACCGAAGGTACCCAGATGGTTAAAATATGCTACTATGCTGATTATGGAACTGCGAAATTTTTTAAATTTTTGGACCAGATCCATTAAACTCTGTTATTTGTATGCATTGCTGAGATTCTTACCTTTTATTTGATACCCATATCGTTATCATATGGTTCGTGGAAATATTTGATTTAATTTTTTTAAAGTGGTGCATCCTTTGAAACTTTGAAGTCCTTTTAAAAAAAATCCTGACGTTCTGGCAATAAACTGAGAACGCTGAACTACATAAAGTCTCTAGTTTCACGTATATATGGTCTTCATCAAGTGTGAAAAAAGAAATTTAAAATTGTAGCAGGGTGTAATATGTTTTTATAACATAGAAACAATTTAAATAACTATGTTGACCCCTTTTAATAACTTTTGCCCTCCATTTGTAGTTTCTATTCATAATTTCCCAACCTGGCCATTCCAACCTCATAAACGCAAACAATAATGCTCTACATTACACTTAAGCATTTGCAAAGTGATGACGATGACGACGACGATGTCGATGTTAGTGATGATCATTGATCTTGTATTTCATTTTTGTTGTTGTTGTTGCTGTTGCTGTTAAGGATGGCATCAAACTACATAGCTTGACCAATTTTTCGTTTACATTTAAAGGTCCTTCGTGTCTTTATTTCATTATCACATCTAAAACACACACACACACACACAAATGCCTCTCGTTTATACCTCAACAAACTATCTCGATATTTGATGGGGTGCACACAGAAAATCGAACAGGCGAAAAAAAAGTCATCTCATATTCTTTCGATTTTAATTAAGAGAAAAAGATGCAACCACCAAAAGCAAATGCGATCGATGGCTACAAGTGCAGTCAGTCTGTCAGTTAGTGTCCAGTTCAGTTCGGTAACAAAATACTCCTGAGATCTCAACAAATGATCTTGCCCCTCTACTACCGCCACTGCTGCTGTTGCCCTGCCCATGTTGTTATTGTGGGCCACGCAGTTGCTGTTGCTGTTTTAATTTTGCTGAAGTGTTTTATTTCTTAAGCTTTTATCAATCTTTACTCTCGAAGCTTATCTCTCGTCTTATTTTGTCGAAACTGAAAGAACACAAACAACAACAGAAAAATCCAGAAAACAGTTCATGAGGTCCTATTATCTATTCTCAGCGATCTCAGTTGCGTTTAATTGACCATAAGACCAAACCCAGCAGACAGACAGACAGACCAGACTGATGATGATGATGATGATGGAAAACAAAACGACTGATTCGAAAAGTAAGAACGAAAAAAATAATCAAAATGTCTATACCAGAGATGAAGACGAGATGATGATTAACACCGGTCATCGCGCTGCCTGAAAATAGGTCTCCGTCACTAAAGATTATAAGCGTTTTTTCCTTGTTTCTTGTGGCTAAAAATTGAAATTGTAAACCATATTGATGTTATCAGTACATCTTTTAAGATTACACGAACAGATAATTGTAATGGTTTTCTCATTGTTGTGTCTGCCATGAGTAATATTGGGTTTCAGTTATGGAAAGTGATATCGGTAATTGGTTGTCATTATTATTAATTACAAGCAAAGTTGTTTATACTCGTATATAGAAGGTAAATGTTGTTCAGATTGTATTGGGGTTGATAAGTAGATTTGGTATTTAATTTTTTTTAATAATTTTTTTTTTTTATAAATTGGTCTTTAGTATAATTGAAACGGTTATTAAACAGTGGGTGATTCTTCCTTCGGTGAGTCTACCGTGGCATGAATGTTAGAACACGCGACTATCATGCGGCACACCAGAGTTCGATTTCTGTCTCAGTCATCTACATTTCTTTGAACATGACAAATATCTTCTTGAGACATTATGAACTAGGTGAGATCTGTCTTTTACTGGCTATGAAAGCACGAGGAAGAAAAAGTACTAAACATAACCCCCCCAATGTTGACGTCCGGACTCCCTATAGAAAAGGTGCCACAATCCGACTGGCGGATGTATTCAAAAAATATCAGGCTGACATCACCGCCTTCCAGAAGATGAGATGGACAGGATAAAGATCCTCGCGACGTGAAATTTGCGGCATCTGTTACAGCTGCCATGTCGAAAAGCACGAATTTGGATGTGGATTTGTAGTTGGCGAGAGACTCAGACATCTTGTCTCGTGGTTCAAACCTGTAAGTGATCGAATAGCCGCAATCCCCATCTAGGCGAAATATGTATTTCTACATCACGCTGATTTGTGGTCATGGCCCGATGGAAGATAAAGACGATGAGATTTAAGATGCATTTTACGAGCACCTAGAGGAAACATACGACCGGTGTTCTGGCGACGACATTAAAATTGTTCTGGGAGACTTTAATGCAAAAATAGGAAGTGAAAATGTTCTAGGTCCATCGATCGGTAAATTCAGCCTGCAAACCGACACATCGGACGACGTGTTTAGGCTGGTTACCTTCTCAGCGGAAAGGAACATGTTAGTGAGTGGCACCAGATTCCAGCAAAAATATATCCACAAGGCAACTTGGCTATCCCCCTGTCAAAACACCAAAAATCAAATAGATCTTGTGGTAATTGATGGCAGGCATGCATCTAGTATCACGGACGTGCGTGTCATCCGTGACGCTAATATTTGTTCGAATCATTATCTGGTTGCAGCCAAGGTGCGGACAAGATTGAGCAGAGGGGAAAACGCACGTAACCAGACACAAAGAAAGCTGGACATCGCGAAGCTGCAAACCCCAGAGATAGCCACTGCCTATTCCAATCAGCTCTCCCAATTCTACTTCTGACGTACCCGATACACAGTGGCAGCATATTGCGAATTCCACGGCAACCGCCGCAACAACCGCGCTAGTATATAAAAAACGGCACTCAAACGAATCCTGGTACAATGAAGAATGTCGCATACCGTCTGAGAAACCGAATGTTTCTTATAGGGCAATGGTACTGCCAATTCAAACCCGGGCTGTTTTGGGAACAGCGAGACAGCCATTTAAGCGAAAAAAAAAGTCAGATGAAGGAATGGGAGAACGAGGATATAGGGCAAAACAGGGATAAAGGTAAGGTCCGAAAATTTTACCAGAATGTAAAAGCAAAAGGGCTCCCCTCCAGTTAGCACAAGGATGAATATCTGGTTACAAATACGCAGATTGTGCTGCATATATGGATAGAACACTTCCAGCAACTGCTGGTTCCAGAAGGCAGCGAACATGAAAGTATCACGCCAATTGTCGACGATGGCTTAGATTGCCCACCACCAAGTTAAGCCGAGATAAGAAGAGCAATTTTGCGGATGAAAAATAATAAAGCAGCCGATGCCGACGGACTTCCGGCAGAGCTATTCAAATCCGGTGGCCAGGAGCTGACAACGAACATGCACCAGCTCCTATGCACGCTTTGGCTTAATGAGGGCATGCCCGATGATTGGAATCTGAGAGTATTATGTCCTGTGCTGAAAAAGGTGATTCAAATGTGTGCTCCAACTACCGCGGGATCAGCCTTTTACCCATCGCATAAAAGATCCTGTCGAGAGTGCTTTGTGAAAGACTAAAGCCAGTTTTATCCAACCTGATCGGGCCTTATCAGTGTGACTTTAGATCTGGTAAATCAACAACTGACCAGCTTTTCACACTAAGGCAAATTCTGGAAAGGCCCAAGAGAAACAGATCAACACGTACCATCTTTTCGTCGACTATAAAGCTGCGTTCGACAGCCCGATACGGCAGAAATTACTCGAAACCATGGCTTAGTTTGATATTCCAGCGAAGCTGATACACCTTTTGCGGAATGACGCTGACTGACACGAAGTCTCCAGTGAAGATTAGAAAGGACCTTAGGGAGCCATTATATATCAGATGAGGCCTATAACAAGGCGACGGACTATTGTGCGACTTCTGCAACATATTGATGGAGATGATATTGAGAAAAGCTGCAGTAAACACGAGTGGCACGATATACACGCTGATGATTAGACATTATCGGTCGAAAACTGCTTGATGTGACTGCAGCTTTCTCAGGTATACAGAAGGTATCAGCGAACGAAAAGGCGTGGGCGAAACTGCCCCGGGTCTAAAAGTCTTCGACAAAGAACTCGATGGACGTCGCAGAAGAGAGCGACCAAAACTCCGTTGGAAAAGCCAGTTTACTAAGAACCTTGCAGAACTTGTTGTGACTAACTGGAGGAGAAGCGCAAATGATCGAAGTGCTTATAATATTTTTCTACGTGAGTTACCGTGGGACCGGCCGTGGCATAGTGGTTAGAACACGCGACTACCATGCGGGAGATCGCAGGTTCAAACCTGGCTCCAGTCATCTTAAAAGAAAAAAATAAATAAAATTTTCTTTCATTGTCGGCTCCCCTCGAATGTTGTTTGACAGCAACTTCGCAGTATTAAGCGTCGATTCAATCGTCGTGTCTAGTAAGAGCTTCTCAAAACAGTGACGTTCGCATTCGTCGATAAAATAAGTAGGTGCCGTTAGTTGTGAATCTAAAAATAGAAAGCGTGTTAATTCACAACAACGCGAGAAGCTATCCCATACCTCATTCATGGGGTGCAAAGGGAAATTAAGTAAGTAAGTAAGAGTTATATAATCCAATAGAATTGCAAAGAAGTGCCAGCTAAGTAAGTAAGTAAGAGATCTTAGAATCTAGTTGCCAGACACCCCGTAGCCTCGAATGGCCGGCAATTATCGTCGTTTTTACACAGACACAATCGGAAATTAACACATCCGTGAAGCTTTGTTTGGTTTAAAGCAGCAGTAAAAGCTTTGTGAAAGTAACACAACGCATGATTGCTTCACATACACAAACATATAGTATTGGCGAGTGGGTGCATTCGGTTCTGCTTGCTTGCACTGTCTGTCATAGAGAGATAAGCATATTGTGTGATCTCTTCTAAAAATGTAATACAAGTGCACTCGGATATATAAATCGTTGAGCAAAATGTTACTGCAGCCTTCCCAAATCTTAAAACAACATAACAAACTTGGAGTTGACGACAAATGGGCACGTTACGTTTGTGTTTGATATTGAAAGCCATACAGCAACAGTCGCCACCCTTGCGTAGCCCATTGAATCTATTGCCGAAAACTTTTCGAGCTAGAGAGTTTAAATTCAATCTCACAAATGTCCAAGGTAGCGCATTTGTTTTATTTGGACGCGTTTGGCCGTGTCAATGTTGTTTGTCTGCTCATACAGCTCATGATTCTCATAATGACGGTATTCTTACATAATGGATGCAAATAGTTATGTGGTACAGATTTTCTTTCGTCATAAGACGGCTTTGTCAATAAAACGCTTGCTTGGCATACAGTAGCTACGGCAAATCACTCGTCTCTTGATTTCCAGTCTGACATCGTTATTTCTACCTAAGACGGAACCATGGGAGATTTAATAATCTTCACAGAGCATACACTTTTTGCGTTGAAATAACTATCTTGGGTTTGTCCCCATTTATCACCAGACCCTTTTCTGCGGACTGCTTCCTAATGCTTGAAAAGGTCGCAGTAACATCCTGCAGTCTTTTTCTTATGCAGAATCAACAGAATCATCCATCCGTAGCTGCATGTAGAAAAGAATTCAAAGCGCTTCCGTTTTGTGCACTCCTTAGATAGTTTGGTCGTTTTGGTTGAATCTCCTGCGCCGTGCTGGCAATTTTTCATCCAGTCTTACAATGCGCTTTACTACGCCGATGTCGTTATACAGCTCATACAGCACATAATTCGCACGAGCTTTGTCCTCGTTACACTCAGACCCACTTCAGCCGACTGCTTCACAATACATGATAAGGCCGCAGTAACATTTCGCTGTCTTCGGCCGGAATACGCAGACAAGTTCTGAATTTAATTGAAGTTTATACAAGTCGTGTTTCCTGCAGCCTTTCAAATGATCATCTCCAAAAGGGTCCCAAAGAGATCTCATGGCAGAGTATGACCCGATCTGCAGCCTCGTTTTGTTTAAAATGGCTCCATCAGATTTTTATATATCTCTACTAAAGGTTTTCGAGTCGGTCAGTATCTTTCGGCAAAGTCTTATCAGATTAGCAGGAATACATAACTCAGCCATGGTATCTAATGGTTGTTGTCATATCAGACTCACTACTCAACGAATAGATAGTCTGTGCCGATCTGCATTCATTAAGTCTTCTTTATGATAGTGTAAATATATGTTCGATCTTGGACTCATCACGCCTAAATCTACACTGATAGGGATAAAATCAGTCTTTCACACTGGACCTAGTATACGATTGATAAAAGGCAGGTCCCTGCGATAGTTGGTGTACACAATTAGGTCGCCTTAGACGCACAGGCCATTGATCCCTCAGATTACAATCATCGGACAAGTGTTCCTTAACCAAATTGTGGTTTAGAACTGTTGTCCATCGGCTCTGGATGCCGTATGTTTTTTGAACCGTGTAATTGCCATACTGAATTGGGCTTGACTCAGTGGTGTAAACCTAAAGGAAATCTACTACATCGTCTATGATTGATGTGATTTTGTCACTGGAGCTGCCTTCGGCAAACAGCTGAATACTAAATCTGAATGTCCTTGGCCAGATGTTCATCCCCAATGTTCGAGCTTCGCTTTAATCACTGCCTTTATTTTAGATCCTTGTTCTATCGTCTTCCTATCAGGACCATCGGATTAAGGGGCGTTTGTGTGCATTAATTAAGACAGTTAGTTTCTTTCGGCATTGGCTATTTAGTGGTTATGCTGCCTTGCGATATCTATCTTACTTTGCTCACATCCATGACGCTTGAGACAAACCTTCTATCGACTACGTGATCAATTTAATTGTCCATGTTTTGATCAGGGGATATCCAGGTTTCGCTGTCGGTATCTTTGTTAGGAAATATGGTTCAACTCACCATCACGCTTCCTACCGCCGCGAATCATTCAGAATTTCTTATCAGAAATATTGCTGTGTAGGGTGACTTTAATACATAAAAGATTTTGTTTTTTTATTTTGATCGTGGTAAAAAGATTAAAATATATCAAAACAATTTTGGTCACAGTTTTGGATAAAATGGCTGTAATTTTGTTTTAAATTTTGATTGTGTCTTTCGCTTTAAGTTTTGGCTGTCATGGTAGACTTATAATTAACTATATATATTCCCATTTCAAAAAGTCTATTTTTATAAAAAAAACTCAGTTACTATGGACATCCTCTTAGTCACCCCTACAATACACGCTGATATCTACCACTTAATTACTTAACCTACAAATAAATATAACGATAATACGTAATTTCGCTGACGCTGAATTTTGCATAATTTCCATTATCCTTGCAGCATTGCAATGCACAAATTGAAATCTTCTTCTCTCTCTCCTCCTCTCCTTCTTACTGCCTCTCTAATCTACACGATATGGAGAAGATTCCTTTGTATGGCATTTGTATTTGTACGAAATCCCTTTAAAAAGTCATTAAATCCTTCACGATAATTCAGCCATAAATAATTGAGCACGATACAGGGGAGAAAACTTGTTTCTACTCTGCTGCTTGGTCATTTATTGTAAGCGCCACATCTCACGGATTGACATAATAAAATTTTGTTAAACATTTTAAAACATTTTGTTATTTTAGTTATTGATGTTGTTGTTGTTGCTGTTGTTATTGGTATCTTCTTTATTTTTTTTCTGTTGTTTGTATACTAAGTTTAGTTGAATATTTATGGCGTTGTTGTTAGTGGCGCTTGTGTTGGCTTGCCATGTAAATTATTCTTTAAACACTTACGCCACAAACACACACATGAATACAAACCCTTACAGTGGATTGCCTGCCACAGTTGTGGCTGGTGGCAGTTGAATGAATGCAGCTTGGAGGCTGATGCATCAATACGCCTGATAACGCTGCATACCAATAGCAAACAAACAGCGTCTTCATCGTCGTCATCATCATCATCAGCAGCGTGGTTGTTGTGATTTAGGTTCACTTTAGTCGCAAACTGTAAGACAGTGGTTTGCGTGTAGGGAGGGGTTTTTTCGGACATGAAGAATCGAACTGCATCAGTAGTTGTCAGAGTTATCATGAAATATTAAAAAATTAATATTCCCTTATGAATGAGGTATGGGATTGATTATCGCATTGTTGTGAACTAACACGCTTTCTATTTTGGATTCACAACAAACGGCACATACTTGTTTATTGACGAATACGAACGTCACTGTTTGAGAAGCTTTTACTAGAAATGCCACTACACTTGTAAATACAGATATGGGAATCCGGTCAAGAGCATGCAGAGCGTTCTGCCAATATAAAGGAAACTTTTCTAAGAGTTCCTTCTTCCCGAAAACAGAGCAATTGACGAAATCACATTAATCTTAGACGACGGAGAACATAATTCACTACCGAGCCAAAACGAAATCAGTTGACAATTACACTGCTAAAAAACATAGTTTTTAATGTCGGCGATTAGGTGGTAAGGTGCGCGCACCATGTTATTCTATAAACACGATTTGGTTTTATGCATCACACATAATGTCCTGTCGAGTATGTTATGTGAAAGGCGTGTGACTTTTGACATTGTAAATCCACGACTTGAAATGTTGTATTGAATGATGTCACATGTGTTTTACGTATAGTATCGTCTTGTTTGAGAACTTTTTACCCGAACCTGTGCAAATAACGACCTCACTATCGGCGGCACTATCTTCCCTCACAGGGACTTACACAAAATAACATGGGTATCCCCGGATCACCGAACAGAAACTCAAATTGACCACACTGCGATAAGCAAAAAGTGTCGTGGTTCATTACTGGATGTAAGCAACAGGCGTGGTGCAGATGGCGCTTCAGATGGAGCTTGACAAAAACAGTCCAAGACGATATGACATAGTCAAACTTAAGCCCACTCATGTACGCGAAGCCTACATCGATTCCTTAAGGACCCGGTATGAAGGTGTACCAAACAACTGTAGAAGGCAGTGTAATGAGAACAAAATTTTTTTTTCAGAGAACGCGAAACATTATCCCAATTACCTGGAACGTAAACATAAAGTGTGGATATAAGACTATACCTGGCAACTTATTGAAGACAGAAGTCGCTTGAAAGAGTCAAAAACGTGTCTACAAGCTCAATATACCACCTTAGACCGCCTGATCAAATTATGTGCGCCGCGAGACAAGCGCGTTTGGACGGAAAACATGGCCTCTGAAGTCCAGGCTGCTGCCAATGCACATAGGAGTAGAGATCTACACACTATTGCGAAACTAATTTCAGGGAAAGCCCGTAAAACCTCATGCCCTCCTAAGGATCCGAATGAGGGAACTGCCTCGTCCGAGGAGTGGCAATTGACAATATGGTCCAGCTTTTATGCCGACATACTGCCAATTCCGCAACCTACAACTGTCTGACAGTGCCACTGCTCCTCTCATGAAATTAGAGCTGACATAAGCCTGCCCGCATTAAACCGATATTGCCGATGCTATTCGTTCACTGAAATTCGGCAAGACACCAGGTGTAGACAACATCAACCCCGAATTGCTTAAAACCGATCCAACTCTCAGCGCATCCATAGTCAGACCCCTTATAGAAGACTTTTGGTTATCCCATTCTCTTCCTTAGTGAGGGAGTCATAATTAAGTTGCCAAAAATGGAGATCTCACAGAATGTAAAAACTGGATAGGCATAACACTCTTAACTATGCTCAACAAGGTGTAAGCCACAATAATCCAAGCGAGGCTATCATCCTCGCTTAAAGCAGATCTTTGCATTGAACAAGCCGCATTTAGACCACACCGATCTTGCATGTAAACAGTATACGAATCAAGTGGAACAATCTGTGGAATGGCGATCCTTACTATATCTTATTTTCATAGACTTCGCGAAAGCATTTGATACACTTCATCATCAAGAGATCTTCCAGTTTCAACGCGCTGGCTGGCTCATGTTATACGAATGGATGAAAATGCTCAAGCTCGAAAAGTGACTTGGAGTGACGAACTGTCTACGGAGAGCATGAGACTGAAAAGCTTGGAATTCTTAACTACGTGCGGCAGCTGATAGATACATTTCTGAAGAATAAGCCAACTTATTTACTAACTTTCATTTAGGAGGCGAGCCCTCTCCCGACGAACGAAGATCAAACTCTACCCGACACGGATTCTATCCGTCTTGCTCTACAGCGCAGAATCCTGGCTAATGACACAAGCGAATCAATTTATTCTCGGAGATGGACCGCATTAAAGACCTGGAGTGACGAACTGTCTACGAAGCGCAAGAGGCCGAAGCGTTTGGAATTCTTAACTACGTTCGGCATCTGACAGATGATTCTGTGGTTTCTGCCAAATGAGAAGAAAAAGAATTATCGTTAACGAATAGTTCCGTCGCCGTATGACTCATGAGCTTTATAGCGTCAACGACTTAGTAAAGCGCGTCTGAATAGAACGATGGGCTAGCTGATATATGCTTTGCAGATTAATAAAAATGCTCCAGCTGAGAAAATTATTTGGCAAGAAACGTGATGGGTGGCCTAGAAGCTGGCGTACAAAGGTTGTCCGATTTGCTCAAATGTTTACCATAGCGCGGGCAATACCGACAATCCATAGTTCAATTTTTTCTGCGACCCTACTGTCCACATTTGTTAGTCTTTAGCAGTAATTATAATTTATTGTGGCCTCGTTTTTCTTTGTGGCATTGTCATTTGTGGTATTTCGAATAATTTTCGCGATTTTCACTCTTGCGTTATTCCTTGACAACCACTTACTGTATCATATGCTGGTAATTTCGCGCCTCACTTTTATATCTGTAGTTTTTTTATGATTTGTAGTTTTTTCTTCCGGTCCTGCGCCAGTAGTCCTTTCTAAACCACTGTATACGCTTTGTAGTTAGTTCCTTTTTCAAATGGCCCGCGTGATGATATTTGGTTGGTTGGCTGACTGGATGGCCGGTTGGGAGTAGAGGAGTAGTTACTCGTCGCCGTTCTCTTACTGATAACAAACACATACACAAACGTCACCGGCTACAGAAGAATATCATAGTGATGTGATTCCGGCGGCCGTAGCAAGTATGAGGCAGGAGACTGCAATCCATTGCATTGGCGACATTCGATTACTTTTGTTGATTTCAGTTGTTTTAAATTTTGTTGGTTGTCCGTCCGTCACTTAGAGTTCTGGATCGCTAGTTGGTGGTGTTGGTGGTGAAGCTTCCATTCATATCTTTGTATCATAATGGAAAACGAGACTGTAAGGCTGACATTTAGATAAGCCCGTAATTTCTGTTTCACTCTCTTTTCCTTGGCTATGGCTTCGATATCGCTGGGCTGTGCTGTGCTGCTTTTTTTCTACTTCTTCTGCTGCTCGTTTCTTTAAAAAGCCATCATCATCAGCATTATCAACGGTGAACGGACGGACGATGGAAGACTGAGCGGTCGACACTGGTATGTTGATGTTATTTACAGAGTGGGGGTCATGCGGCCGAGTGGTCGCGTTGTAAGGATTAAGCGCTGTTCATCGATGAGGCTGTACGGAGGAGAACGAGGAGGAGTTTCTGAAGGTCTGGCGGAGATTCATGTTTTATATGCATATTTATGTTGGCATGTATCTTTTCATGAAGGAGTGGTAGATAATTACAAAATGAGTGAAATATTTCTGCCACAAATGATAACGGTGAAAAAAATGTTTTAAAACTAAATTGCTTAAGGGCAAGATTACCCTAAAAACATTTTGCAATAGTAAAGTTATCTTAGGTTACTTATGTAGAGAGACTGATATATTACTGTCGCAACATATTAAGCTACAACTAAGATCTAGACAAATGCGATATAAAAGTAATTTCTAGGAATTTCCAATATTATTGCGATTTTATTGTCCGTTTCAGATAACTGTACAAAGTATGAGCAGTAATATGTATAAATAATATTTTAATAACACCGCACACTTGTAGTTCAACTATTTTTCGATTACATTCAGTTTTGCTGACATAAGCTGCTTTATGATAATTTATAATACTATCACCGAATATAGGGGGAGTAATTCCAGAGTACTTGTGAGAAATATCACAATTAACAAGAAACCCTTAGTCTGGTAATTCAGACAAGCGAAGGAATACAACAGAGCAATATGATATCATTAACCCGGAGACATCATATCTCATGCTTGCTTACACTCCATACACACACAAACACATTCAATCTGTATTTATGTGACATTAATTACAACATTTGAAAGGATATCAAAATCAAATATTTATATGTAGATATGTGACTTTGTATTGATTCATCAATTGATTTTGTATATTTATGACATAAACCAATAAGATAATTACCCATAAAGTATGAGAAGCGGTATCAAGACGAAAGACAGTAATTGACAGTAAGAAAAAGACCAAAATCTAATGAATTGTGTTAGAGAGGGTAAAAGTGCCTCAATGTGTTAACGGGCGGTGTGGTAATTGTGGCAACTTACGAGGATAGTGTTTGGTATTTGTAATATTATAACAGTGATTGGGTTGCCTACTCTCACTAAATAACATAACATTATAAATTGTGGTGCTACCAAGATTAAGAATCAATTATATTGGAGAGTAGTAGCAGTGGTCTTACATGGGCATGACAAAATCATATAGTTTTAATTGTTTCCGTTGGGAAGTTATGGAAGAAATATAGATTTTCTAAAAATAGATGATTGTTTATAGAAAGTACGAGAAGGAGTGGAAAGATGCCGTATACTGCCGTAGGGTCTTCGCAAGGACACTCAAAACCTTACGAAAAACCTTCCCTGACTTGGGTAAGGTATTATATATTTATTGTCTTATTTTAAAATCCACAAAATTTAAATAGAACAAAACACTTCGGATCCTTAAGCTACGATGCAATCACTGGTCTGATATCCTTAGGATGTTTGATGGCGGGTAAAGGTGTCTGGGAACTATGCCTGGTCGGTGGCCTCATATCGTTAATGGTGTCTGGTGTAATGTATTGCGGTGCCTGGAGTGGTCCTTTGTACGGAGAAGCGGTCCTTAGACAAGCGGCGGTAATTCGGAGATGGGTTTGACGCGGCGGTAATTTGGTGATTTGTCGGACGTCGAGGGCTCGCAGGTAAATTCGGTACGACCTACTGGAAAGATTTTCTAAGGTTCTGGAACAGAAAAACCAGTAAGAAAGTTTCAGTCGGGCGACCCGACTTACATATACCATCACCCTCAGTAAAATAAAAAAAATTGCAATTATATTGATATTATTACTCGATTTCTAAAGTGGGTGGAGTGGTAAATTTGTATGGGAGGTACTAGAAGGGGCGTGTCTAGACTTCTAGGTTTATCTTCCAAAACTTTATCCTGTTATAGCTTTACTAAATACAGAGTTTGGGCACGATAGCGTTGGATGTATTGATATTATCACTTCATCTCTGAAGTGGGCGGAAAGGTACATTTGTATGGGAGGTCCCATAAGGGGCACCGCTAGACTTCCAATTTTTTCTCCAAAACTTTAACCTGTTATAACTTAATAAAATACAGAATTGGGGCACGATCGTGTCAAGCGTATTGTTATTATTATTCCATCTCTAAAGTGGGCGGAAAGGTACATTTGTATGGGAGGTACCAGAATGGGCGTGTCTAGACATCCCGAACTTTTCTCCAAAACTTTATCCTGTTATAGCTTTACTAAATACTGAATTTGGGCACGATCGTGTCAAGTGTATTGATATTATTATTCCATCTTTAAAGTGGGCGGAAAGGTACATTTGTATGGGAGGTACCAGAATGGGCGTGTCTAGACTTCCAGATTTTTTCTCCCAAACTTTATCCTGCTTGAACTTTACTAAATACAGAATTTGGTGACGATCGCGGTAGTTTAATAATAATATTAATCAATTTCTAAAGTGGGCGGTACCAGATTTGTGTGGGAGGTACCAGATGGGGCGTTGGTAGACATCAGTTTTATTTTCTCAAAAACTGTATCCTGCTATAGCTTTACTAAATTAAGAAATTAAGAATATCTAAAGTGGGCGGAAAAGTGAATTTGTATGGGAGGTACCAGATGGGGCGTGGCTAGACTTCCAATTTTTTTTTTTCAAAACTTTATCCTGTAATAGCTTTACTAAGTACAGAATTTAGGTACGATCCCGTTGGGTGTATTGATATTATAACTCGATTTCTAAAGTGGGCGGAATGATGTATTTGTATGGGAGGTACCAGAAGGGGGCGGAGCCATGTAGTCCATTTGCAATACCGTAAGTAGTTTTAGTAGTAGTTTAACTCGTGCAAAATTTCAAGACATTTGGTTCCGTCTTTCGAAAGTTATCGTGCGAACCAGCCGGACAGCCACCAGACAGACAGACAGACATGGCTCAAATGAATTTGGTTCTAAGAAACCTAGGGTCTGAAATGACTCCTTCTATGTATAACACTTTTGGGTCGTATCAAATGATATATACCCTCATCCCTAAGGGTGATGGTATAATAAGAACAACTATTAATAGGTCCTGGCTTTACAAGAAAGAGGACTCGTTGTACCGACTTAGCGTCCGTTGTACAGACTCGTAGGTCCGATTGTACAGGCTTATAGCCCGGTTGTACAGACTTAAGGACCGATTGTACAGGCTTAAAGCCCGATTGTACAGACTCAAGGTCCGATTGTACAGTCTAATAGCCCAATTGTACAGTCTAATATCCCGATTGTACAGACTCGTAGGTCTGATTGTACAGGCTTATAGCCTAATGGTACAGACTCATAGGTCCGATTGTACAGACTTATTATCGGTTTGTACAGACTCTTAGGTCCGATTGTACAGGCTTTTATTCCGGTTGTACAGTTTTATTGTCCGATTGTACACACTCGAGGTCCGATTGTATATGCCTATAGCCCGGTTGTACAGGCTTATTGTCCGTTTAACAAATATCCTTGTCTTCGTATAATCCTAAAGGATCAGGAAGATAAGATAACATTCCTTGACTTGGCAATTAACTTCGTCTTGGAGGTGTTACCGACGATCGTTGTGGAAAAACGTCGTCTCCTTATATTATGGGTCACATGAACCAAATGAGAATTATAAGTAAGAATGCCGCAATTTAAAAGAATCCTCGTGCTACTGACCGAAAAGTGGTGATAGTGTATGCGTCGCGACAGCCTTTGCGTTGTTGATCACTGATGCAGTGTGTGTGTTGTGTGGTGGTATGCTATGTCGTTTTTAGCGCTCGCGAAGCAACCTGCTGACAGTGGGAGAGCATCTGGCCGGCGATCGTAAGGTTGCGGGTTCGAATCCCGCTGGAGTTGAAATTTTATTGTCTTTATTTTAGCTCTTTTAGGTGTATTGTTTTATTTTAAGTTAATAATAATAAATGTTATTATTATAAAGTATTCTATGCCTATTATATTATTCTAGTCCTAATGTACGGACGAAAAATTAATTTCGTCACGTTACAGCCGCTTATTTCAATTCCATAATTAAATTTAGGAAAATATTATTACTGGTTAATTTTTATGGGAACCAATGCAGATGTACTGTCCACCAGTCGGATAGTCAGACGGACAATGCCCAGTTTGAAACAAATGCTGTCTTAAGATACTTGGGCTCTAAATCGTATCCTTTAATCTTCTTTTACTTCTCTTTTAATGGCAGCAACAACAGAAATTTCAATAGCCGCACGTAAAAAAGTATTCCAAGCGCTTCGGTCTTTTGCGCTCCGTAGATAGTTCGTCACACCAAGCTTAGATAACAGCTCCATCCATTGGAGTTTTGGTCGCCTATTCCTGCGCCGCCCATCGAGTTTATTGCCGAAGACTTTTCGAGCCGGAACTTACACGTACAACGTGTCCAAGGCAGTGCATTCGGTCTATTTGAACGCGCTTGACTACGTAGATGGCGTTGTACAGCTCATACAGCTCATGAGTTATTCGACGACGGTACTCTCATTTAACGATCATGGGTCCAAATATTTTGCGAAGTATTTTTTTCTCGAAGATTCCCAGAATAGATTAATCCGCTTGTGTCATTACCCAGGATTCTGCGCTGTAGCGCATGACAGGTGGAATCAGAGTCTGGTAGAGTTAGATATTTGTTCTTCGAGAGATCGTTTTGTCATTAAATCGCTTGCTTAGCACATAGTAATACCAGTTTGCGATCAATGCTCGTCTCTTAATTTCCAGGCTGACGTTATTGTTTTTGTTTAGGGCGTAGCCAAGGCAGACAAAATCATATACCACTTCAAAGTTATAGTTCCCAACGTTCACGCAGCGTTCCAGACGAGTGGACTCTTTGTTCGTTGAAACAAATAACTTGGTTTTGTCCTAATTTATCACCAGACCCACTTCCGCCGACTGCTTTTTAATGCTCGAGAAAGCCGCAGTAACATCCCGATATCTGTATCATCGGCATACGCGTGCAGCATGTGACTTTTAAACAAGATAAAACCCAGTCGTGTTTACTGCAGTCTTTCGCATGGTCATCTAAATTATGATGTTAAAGAGATCACATGACAGCCTATCGCCTTGTCTAAAGCCTCGCTTGGTAGAAATGACATTCATCCCGCAAAGACGTAACAGCTTCGCAGTGATACCAAACTCTGTGGAATGCAGCTTTGCACTCGATAAAAACATGGTAAGTGTCGATCTGTCGATTCTTCGGCCTTTTCCAGAATTTGACGTAGTGTGAATATGCGGTCGGTCGTAAATTTGACAGGTCTAAAGCCATACTGATAAGGTCCAATCAGGTTCGCTAGGATGACACATATTGTACTAGATAGGAACTTAAATGCGATGGAAAAAAAGCTGATCCAGCAAAAGTTGGTACACACACTTGTATAGCCTTTCTTAAGTACAGGACATAGAACGCTTTAATTCCAATCATCATACATTCCTTAAGCCAAACAGCTTTGTGGTTTTTAAGCCTTGGAATTACTGTGCTGATCTCGCTTTGGCTCGGTGGTGGCCTATATACTCTGTCGTCGATGATTGGCATGATTTCATCATTTATATATCGAGAACCAGTAGAGTACGATAGTGTTTTCTACATATTTGCAGCACACACTTTGCTCTTCTGTGACCAGATTTCCATCTCTGTCCTTGTAGGCGGGGATTCCTGTTCCAAACATTAGCTTATTACCTTTTGGTAGAAGTTTCGGGCTTCACCTCTATTCTTGTAATTTTCGTTATCCTGACTCTCAACAGTCCCTTTTCCCCTCCTCTTCTCATTATATCGTTCCGCACGCGATGTTATTGGCTACAGTATACTAAATCCTTTTCCTCAGCCATTGCGTGACATTCCTCATCATACCAGGGCTTGTCTGAGCGTGGTTTTTTCATATCTAAATACCATTGTTGAGCAGTATACTGCTACTGTATGTCGAAAACATCTAAATAAGGGGCTTTGTTTCAGTTTGTCGGAATAAGCATTGGCTATATCGGTAGTATTCACCTTTGTGATGTGTAGCTATCTTTGTAACACATAGAACGAGTCACTTAAGACCCTAGGTTTTTTGTAATCTTTTAAAATCGTGACTTTTTAAATCGTTTGAGCCATGTCCGTCAGTCCGGCTGGTACGCAAGATAACTTTCGAGAGACATAATCGAATGTTTTGAAACTTTGCACGAGTTAATATTTCTCCAAAACTACTTACGGTATCGCAAATGGGCTATATGGCCACGCCACTTCTGGTACCTTCCATACAAAAAAGTCATTCTGTCCACTTTGGAAATCGATTAATAATATTAATACACCCAAGGCGATCGTGACCAAATTCTAGATTAAATAAAACTATAGCAGGGTACAGTTTTGGAGAAAAAACAAACTAGTAGTCTAGCCACGCCCCTTCGGATACCTCACATAGAAATGTACCACTCCGCCCACTTTAGAAATCGAGTAATAATATCAATATACTAGAAAATACGAGAGGAGTTGAATTTGGAACTATCAATTAGACTACCGGATCACTGTAGCATAGTTCAGGCCGAAATAGCGGTAATTAGCGTAGCCGCAGAGAAATTCAGTATCGTGGCATATTGCCATATTCATATTCTTTCTGATATTAAAGCGGCTATCAGTTCCCTGGAGAATGTGTACACCACTTCGAGAAATGTTCAAGAATGCCGGTCGTCTCTTGAAGAGATAGCGAGACATTTGACGGTAACCCTCACATAGGTTCCAGGACATGGGGACAAATATGATAACCAGAGTCGATACATTGGCAAGGGCCGTCACAACCGTGAACTCGGGATAAGTTTACGGTCTCATTAAGAACCCTCTCACAATGGGGAAACAGCTAATTGCGGGGAAACTGATCCTCATTGCTAAGGAGTGATGAGTGAGAGTACCCACTTGCAGGGCGACCTAACAAATTTCGCATATAATGGTTATACAGAGGACATGATTTGGCCTTAAACTGGAACATTATAGATGTAATAACCGGTAACTGGCCGGTAAGTTAACACGCTAAGAGGTTGAAACTACCCTACAACGATTTTTGTAGAAGCTGCAATGATGAGGAAGAAAAGAAGACCCCGGAGGATCTTCTATGTTACTGCCCTGCTTTTGGTGACCTGAGATATGAAAATCTTCATCACCGGATACTTCTGGACAATACATGTCTATCATGAGAGCAACGAAATGGCTTGATAGTCACGTTGACCGAACAGAATAGGAATATTTGGTGCTATCAGTTGAAAATGGTATCACAACAGGACTCATACTAGGTGAGCTTTGTTAAATGTAGCTGCCGAATTAACCTTACCTAACCGAAATCGCTAGACCGTTTGTGAGTAGAGAGTCTATAGTTTTTTCTATGACCGCCGATTGTCGTGGTTGATTCATTGTAGGACCTATATCCTCAATCTTCTATACGCATACTATACTATGACGTATGTTGTAACGAGTGCAACAGTTTTGTTGCGCTATAGTCGACTAACACAGTACAACACATGATTTTGGGACTCAATTCTGAGAACTGCACGTGAGAGTAGCGCCAAAAAGAAGAAGTTCTGCATCATTTGTTTTGTCAAATTACATGCCATAATAGTTAAATATCGACTTGAAGCTTTTATATTCCGTAACTCTTATACCCCTTTTACAGTAATTAACATACCATAACCCTGATCATACCTTCCTCGACACTGCAGCTTAAGCATCTTTAGAAAATTTAGACTACGTCTAAGTTTATCTCCAACTAACGTATTATATTCTGCACTTACTCAATCTCATCATATTTTGTGTTGTTGTCTGTCAGTCAATAGGAAGTTTTGCGATAAGAAAAATTCTATCACACACAGTCCACAGTACAGATAGACAGACAGTTAGTTGTTCCCAGTGTGAGTGTGTTCCTGATTGTGATATCAAAAATATACATCAAAATAGAAGAAATCTTATGTACTGCAGCCATATGAGTACATGAGACCGAGTGAAATTGTCATCAAAATTAGTTTTGTGTATGAATTTCATTTCATTTTTGAAATTAACTATACAACATTGACAGGCTTCTGTATTTGCTACTGCTGCGACATTGCGATATAATGACTGAAATATATGGACTACTGTCACTGAGAGTGGCAGCCGGCATCGGTGGTTTGCTGGTTTTTGCTGATATCAGCATCTAGTCAAATACGAAAAGAAAAAAAATTACCACCAATATTATTATGAGTCTTTCATATGACATTATCTTGAGAATGCTATCTAACAATCTCAGCAACATATTTTTGAATCAGAAATACTGCAGACAGCGACGATGACGACGGTGATGGTGTCGTTAGCGACATACGCGTCAGCGTTTTTATATTAAAGTGTATAGCGGCACCATCATCAATCGCTGTAATACAAGTGGGTGGAAGGAGTGGTGGGCTTATGTTATTTAGATGGAAATTTTATGGACCAGCGAAATTGGTTATGTCGCCAGTGAAATAACACAGAAGAACATTTTTCAGCTCATTGGTTTGGAACTCAATTCTGAGAACTGCACGTGAAAGTAGCCCCAAAAAGAAGAAGTTCTGCATGATTTGTTTTATCAAGTTACATGCCATAAAATGATCCATTCATCAAATGATTTTAAACTGGATTTATTTTGTAGCAGTTACAAAAAAAAACTGTTGTACTCCGTGGCGTATGATTTACGTGAAATACTACTTATGATAATCATACGCCACCATATAGCAAAAGAGCTTAAAACGTGACAAATTCCCCTATGCGATACTTAATATCTTAAAATCGATATTAAATTATTATGGCATGTAACTTGACAAAACGAATGATGCAGAACTTCTTCTTTTTGGGGCTACTTTCACGTGCAGTTCTCAGAATTGAGTCCTCATGTGTTGCACTGTGTAAGTTATCAGCATTCTTATGTCCAATTATGTTACATGTAGGCAGTTGGTATGTGTACAATAGCATAGCAAATTTGCTTAAAAACAACTAAGGAATTCATAAAGATATTGTTATATGTTTGTAACAAATATCAAGTACATCATAATTCATTACTTTAAGCTCAACTTACATTAACTCATCTTACCCGCATACCCTTTTATAAACGATCAATCAACGGCACACACTGGCGGTTCACAGCGCTTTAAGACCTGTTCGTAAATACTTTAGCGGACATCTGTGTCGTTCTTAATTGGCCATCATAAGAAATCAATTCTTTATAGCCTTAATGTAATATGCTTTTTGTATAGTTTAACATAATTATTGCCGTTGCCGCCGCCGCTGTCCTGCATCATAACCGGTGTCCTACAGCCAAAAAGAATTTGCGTCTCAGCGCTGCTAGTCCAGGCAACATTTCAACAAGTACATAATACGCGTATTAATGATGGTCATCATCATAATGTTCTGGTTTTTATTTTTATATTGTTGTTGTTGTTGTTGTAGCTGCTCTTACTATACTACTATATAAATGAGACAAATGACTTGATGCCCCCTTGAGGCCAAGGCGGTGGTGGTGGTGGCGACTTCAGCATCAGCCGCCGCCGCCGCCTGTGTTGCGATGGATTGCCGTTTGGCATTGGCAGAGGCCGGCCGACTGAAGAGCTAAGGCACAAGTTGCATAAATGACCAAAAAGCATACAACTCCTGGATAACATGACAAACATGCTCGTAAAGACAAAGAACGGACATGCCACACCACCAACTAACTACTTACTACCTATGGTCATAGTGACCACAGACGTTGCGGTCGGTCGAATTGAATGGATTGGGTGTGAGTCCGTCCTTCGCACGCCTGGAGTGTGAGTGTTTCTGTGTGTGTTAATGTCCATTTGTTGCTGTTATAGTGCTGCTACGGGAGAAAATTAATGTTAACAACATGTTTTTGTATGTTTAATTTCACATCAAAGGATCACCAAACTGCAAAAAGACGGCAGCGCAAAGGAGAACTCAACGCTAACACGGAGAATTAACAGCAAACACGTTTTATGTTCGCATAAAGTGTTTAATTCGATGTTTGTTTTCACAAAGCAGCAGGCACTTGAGGCACAAATGGGGCAACGAGTAGAGAGCACAGTGGTTTTGACGTAGGAAGACAGCTCAAATGAATCCATTTTAATATAGTCTTTGAAAGGAGGAGTTTAGAAATGAATAGTAGGGAAAAACGCTTGGAAAACCCTTCACAAATTATTTGTCGGCCATTCTCCTTAGTAACTCTGCCTACTTTGGGGCCAGAGCGTAACGACTACAGGGTGGACCAAAACTCTTTACTTTTCAACCGTTAATAAATCAATATGATGCATAAAAATATGTTATTGTAATATTGTTGTAACCTGTAACGAATTCGTTCCTTGAGCTCTTTAATATACACTAAACTGCTGTTGAGGACTACTAGGCCTACGAGGTGGCCAGTTATAGTCACTTTTTGTTTATATATATTATTTTTGATTCCTACGGCTCCAGGTTAGAGAAAAGTGCCGTAACAAAACTCTTCCATTGGGGTCTATCTTGTGCCATCAGTTTTATTTCGGACCAAGTCATTTCAGTTTCTTTGGTTTCGGATTCTAGTAACCTTCAGCATGTGTAGGCTGCTCTGCCATCGTAGAAATATCGTTCTGGGGTCGTCTCATAGCATGGCCAATCCAGCTCTTTCTCTTCGTAATTTCGTTGCGGATTAGTGTTTCGCCCGACCTTTGCCAGAGGTCTCGATTAAAAATTACATTTAGCCAAAATAGGTACAATATCTTTAGCAGCAACGATTACAAAAATGATGCACTCCTTGACTCACAGCCCTATAAGATTATAGATTTCACATTCGAAGAGAAAAGGCGGAGTTTAGTTTTAAGGTGGATTTTGAAAGATTTTCATACTTTTTTCAGTGCTCCAAAGGACAGATTTGCCGTTTTTTTGCGATTTTCAATATCTTCACGTGGACCACCGGTAGTGAATATACTGCTCCCCAGATAGCAAAAAGGGACCGGTCGTGGCATAGTAGTTAGAACACGCTACTACCATGCTGGAGATCCCGGGTTTGATTCCCGCCTTCTGTCATCTACATTTTTTTTCTTTGTCGGCCCCCTCAAAGTTGTCGACGACAACTTCGCAGTATAGAAGCTTCTCAAACAGTGACGTTCGCATTCGGCGATGAACAAGTAGGTGCCATTGTTTGTGATTCTCAAAATGGAAAGCGTGTTAAATCACGTGACAACACGAGAACCTGTCCTATACCTTATTCAGGGGGTGTAAAGAGAAATTAAGTTATATGTTTATCAGCTATAGTCGGTCCACATTGATCTATCAATCATACAGTCGATAATGCAAATCCAACATCTGTTTTCCCAAGGAAACAATGGGTGATGGATAAAAATGGGAATGAAATTCGGATTTAATGGGTAATTTTACATAAGAATAGGAATTTGCAGGAATAGTGTCGGAATCTACATGGTCCATCGCCCCTTCTGTTATCTCCAACACAAATGTACTATTCCGCCAACTTTAGAAATCGAGTACGCGATTATGCCAAAATTCAGTATTTGTTAAGCTATAACACGATAAAGTATGGAGAAAAACTGGCCCTTTATGGTACCTCTCTAAAATGTTTATACTTGCAATCTTTATGGTTTTTCTGAGTGTGAGGGTATATGTAAGTCTGTTTACCCGACAGAAACTGTCGTACTTGTTTTAAATTACTTGTTTTAAATTAGAACCAGTCGTTTTCTCGGGACATCACATTAGTTTTGTGACGAGGACAACGTATACATTGTGAAATGAAGCTCCGACGAGAGCTTAGTTCCACGCCATTCAAACTTGATGACCTCAAATGCTGAAGAATAATTACATGCACGGACTGAAATGAATTGTCAGCTTCCCTCAGTCTGATAAACCCTCGGGTGGCAGTAATCTTGACTTATAAGTGATCCTTCTCGCCCTATTGCTCCCCATATCAGTCATCGCTTGAATATAATCGAGCATCCTTAGGATATTCCCGTTACTAATGGCCTTCCACCAACCCAGAAATGCATGGTCAAATCATTGCCGCATATAGGCACATTATAACCTTCGGTCTGAGTCCACAACTTTAACCTACATAGTTCCGACTAGAGCTTAAGTTTCACACCATTCACTCCCAATGGCGCTGAAGAATATTTACATGGCCATGCACGGACTGATGTTAATTGCCAGCTTCCCCCGCGCTGAATCAATACGCTTACTTATAGAGTTTCGGCACACAGAAAGGTTGTTGACACTACTCTTCAAACTGTCTTCAATGTTCCTTGACCAATTCAGATTCTGATCGAGACAATACTAAGGTGATTGGTTTTAGACGACACTTCAGTTCCACTCGAACCACTCAAAGTGCTCGAACTTATGCTGTAGAATATTTGTAGAGACATGTGCTGACTGATGCCAAAGGCCATCTTCCCTATGTCTGATAGCCCCTCGGACCGCAGCAGCCTGAAGTATAAGTCCAGGGGCGTAAGGCACAGGAACATGTGGTATTTATCGTTGAATCTTACCGAGGATATTTTGGAGATTGACCTATATGCCCTAAACCAGACATCCATATGTTATTATTAATTGGACTATCGCTGTTCACAGCCACATTTTAACTTTCGGGCTGAATCTACAACTTCTACCCACAGAGTTGCAGCATACGTTAAGATTGTTGACACCTCTCTGCAACTTTTCCTCAATGTTGCTTTATCAATTCAGATTATGATCGAGAGCAACACCTACCTAGTTGGCATTCGACGAAAGCTCGGGATCCACGGTGTTGGTGGCCGAAAGTTCTTGAACTTAAGCTGAAGAATACTTGCATGATCATGCGAGTACTGATGTCAATTAATAACTTGTTTTAGATGTATAGGCATTCGGAGACGTATAGGACCAGAAGCGAAAGACACAGGAACAATTCTAAAACCGCTTGCTCCTGCTTGTCACAGTGCTTTCCATAGCAGCCTTTGAACATTGTCGATCATCTTTAGGAGATTGCCCTATTTAAAGGCCCTCATACCAAACCTGACATTTATGTGTAATTATTGGTCGAACCTTTGGGCTAAATTCCCAACGTGGGTAGAAATTCCACACCTATCATGTAGTCATCATGATAGGTGGGGAATTTCTATACTTTCCATGTTTGAGGATATGTCACACTTTTCGTATCATCTTTATTGAATGACATAGTACAACACATGATTTTGGGACTCAATTCTACGAACTGCACGTGAAAGTAGCCCCAAAAAGAAGAAGTTGTGCATCATTCGTTTTGTCAAGTTACATGCCATAATAATTTACAGCCATGTTCTGGAAACAATCGAATCGAATCGAAATCGAATTGTTTTTCAGAACATGGCTGTTAATATCAATTTGAAGTTAGTAAGTATCGTATAGGGAAATTTGTCACGTTTTAGGCTCTTTTGAGAACAACTAGTCCGATTTAGCTGAAACAAATTTAAAAAAATTAAATCGCGTGCAGTTCTCAGAATTGAGTCCCAAATCAATGAGCTGAAAAATTTTGTACTTGATTAAAGTTATCAATTTGCGATAAGAAGCTGTGGAACCGACGATAGAGTTCAACCATGTGGTTATCGCCTAATATCTTCGTTTTCCACACAGTTTCCAATATCTGAGTTACCGACTTGTTTCCGCACCATACAATCCATCCTATCCGCTTGCGATCGTGATGCATTTATGCTCTCTGCAGAGTTACTGATTACAAGTCCCTTTTATATCCAAGAAGGCGACTAAAGTGAAATCGCCATTAACGCCAGAAGGGCGCTCCCAACACATCGTCCAGTGTCCTTACATGTTGTTTACATGTCAATAAATACCTAAAATCTTTTTTTTAGTAGAAACGTTGAGAGAGAGTGGGGGAGAGAAAAAGAAGTTAACCCGCCTTGGGTAAAAAACAACCAAGACCTCCCACCATATCTCTGGAACAAAAGTTAGTTATCAAGCATTGAGATTGATATTACTCCAATTGAGGGACTCTACTTATACTTATGTATATCCCATTTACCATTTCCTCATCCACAACACCCAGTGGTTAAGATCGACGTAGACCGGCTCGTATTACCCTCCAAACTTAAAACCTTTGGGTCCTTAAATATAAACCTTCTGTATCGGGTTTTATTGCTATTATCGATCTTTAAAAAAGAGCGTTGAGGCGTTGAAATCACTTTTCCATACAACATACTACCCTCGCAAAAATTTACTCAGGTATATGATGCAGAGGTTTCTAACTTCTATTTAAGTCCTATTCATTTACACGGTACAACACATGATTTTGGGACTCAATTCTGAGAAATGCACTTAAAAGTAGCCCCAAAAAGAAGAAGTGCTGCTTCATTCGTTTTGTCAAGTTACATGCCATAATAAATAATATCGATTTAAAGTTAGTAAGTATCGTATACGGGAGTTTGTCACGTTTTAAACTTGGCGAAGTAACATACAAATTTATCTTTAAACTTATAAAATTTTCTTCTACTTCTCTCCCTTTGGTAACATTACAAATACCACTGTGTACCTCACAGCAGTTGGTGTTAGTGAAACTCCATCCCATTATCCCCACAAGTGGCTGACAAGTTGGCTGCTGGCTGGCCGCATTGTGTGTTGTGTTGTGTTGTGTTGTGTTGGTTGCATGTTTATAAGCCACACATTCAACAAACGGTGGCATGAAAACATTTTAATTATAAATATATGTTTTACTTGTTGTTGTTTGTCGTTGTTTAAAATCCCAATTGTGCGTGTTTAATTTGTTAAGAAAATTGTTACGAGTAGCAATATATTTGATCGTCCGTCCGTCAGGCCATGTGTAAAGAATGTTACCGAGTTTTTCTCCTTTGCACTGCAATGAAAACCTTTTGATGAAACTAAATTATTAAAACCCCAAGACCTTATGCGTTACGTTTGTCTAATGTATCAGTGGGGAAATCATTACGTATCTATTGAGGAAATACGTTTAAAGTAGAAAAAGAAAAAAAAATAGTGTTCAAAGTAAAAAAACATTTATTAATTAGTACTAAAGGAATTACTAAACAATACAATTATCTCACTAAGATAAACTAAGACAAGTACACAGAGCCAGCAGCAGCAGCAACAACAAAAGTTAATTACAACTATTACAAGACAATTGAAGAACAAAAAAAAACCTAAAGCTTCAACATTGAGGCAAGCTGTTTTATCGATTATCACAAGCAAACATAGGTGACACCAAAAACTTACGAACTCATTAAGAATTAATTGAAAATCTACAGAATTTGATGTAGCCTTTTTTGAGTTTGTTCTCTATGGTTGATTCGTTTTTGCGATTAATTTCCGAACATCACTTTTATATCTACTATCTAGTTTAGTTTTAAGTGATTCCCCTTGCAGCTTATATGTTGGTGCCGTAGTACAGCACAGCTGTTTTTAACATGAGCAATTAAAAAGATATGTACTTGTATCCAAAATATCGTATTGCGCATTGTCTTTGCTCCACGACATTTGGGTTAGAGATAAGCAAGTGCTTTCTTGTGGTTTTAGTAAAAAAATTACCACTTGTATTCACGTGTATCCTCCCACCTTGCAGGATAGCAAATTAAGATTATCGTCTTCACTTTTTACCTCTTGGACTAAGGAGGTAAGTATGGAATTTGACATATCGTTCGATGGCAATCGTATACCTACGGCCCAAATTACCAAAATTCTAAGGGTAGTCTTCGACAACCTCCGACTTTAACATCAGTCATAACACAGTACAAAATTCTTCAGCTCATTGATTTGGGACTCAATTCTGAGAACTGAACGTGAACTGCACAAGAGCCTAAAACGTGACAAATTCCCCTATACGATACTTACTAACTTCAAATCGATATTAAATTATGATGATTTGATAAAACTTCTCCTTTTTTAGGATACTTTCACGTGCAGTTCTCAGAATTGAGTCCCAAAATCATGTGTTGTACTGTGTAAGGTAAAACCCCGAATAAGATCCTAAAAGTCCTTACAAGTGTTATGTCATACAAGGCGATTGATCGATCGGTGCTTAATTTTGCTACCTCAGTCTGAATCCCAGTCACTGAAGTTACTGAAACTCCACAGAGAGGCTCTCTTAGGGGCTTTGGCAGCCTCAAGAAACTATGATAGGGCGTGGTGACCTAAGCCACTCTCTTTAAATAAAATTATTATTATGAAAATACAAAGAAAAGGGAAAATCAAGAACCCCACAAATGTTGACGACCCCCGCAAACGTTATAAGGACTATGATTTCAGGATATGCACCTGAAATGTCCGAACTCTTTACAGAGATGGCGCGTCTATCCAACTGGCGGATGTTCTCGACAAATACAAGGCTGACATCACCGCCATACAGGATATGGGATGGATGGGACAAGGATGCACACGACGAAAGAACTTTGACATCATTTACAGCTGGAATGCAGAAAGACACGATTTTGGATGTGGTTTCATAGTCGACAAGAGAATTCGACTTCGACTTGATATCGCGGTTTAATCATGTAAAACCCCTAAAAGCCACTATTCGCATCCGGGCGGTATATTTTTACATTACGCTGATTTGTGTACAAGCCCCTATGGAAAACAAAGGCGACAACATTAAAGATGCATTCTATGGGCGCCTGGAGGAGATATATGACCGCTGCCTGGAACATTACATTAAAATTGTTCTGGGAGATTTTAATGCTAAAATAGGAAGGGAAGATGCTCTTGGTTCAGCAGTCGGAAAATTCAGTCTACACAACAACACCTCCGATAAAGGATTCAGACTGGTAAATTTCGCGTCGGCTAGAAACATGGTTGTGAGTGGAACCAGTTTCCCGCATAAAGATATCCACAAGACAACCTGGATATCTCCAGATCGAAATACAAGAAATCAGATTGATCACGTGGTAATTTATGGAAGGGATGTCTCAAGCGTTATGGACGTGTAATGCGCGGTGCAAACATTGTCTCGGATCACCACCTAGTTGCAGCCAAGTTGCCCACACGATTAAGTACTGCTAAAAACGCTCGTAACCAAACGCAAGGAAGCTCGACATCACAAAGCTGCATACCACCGAGATTGCCAATGCCTTAAACAACCAACTTTTTCAATTACTTCGAACCAACCGCCTTAATTCGGAAGTTCCCGACATCAAAAGGCATCATATTGCGGATTCTATGACCACTGACGCAACGACCGTATTGGATTATAAAGACAAGTCCTGGTACGAAGATGAATGTCGCGAAATGTCTGAGTAAATGAATGCTGCATACAAGGCAAAACTGCAACCAACTGCAACGCGTGCATTGTCGCAGCGTTATAAGGAGAAGAGAATAGAGATCAAATGCCTGTTCAGGGGGAAAAACTCGTCTGTGGAAGAAAAGAGAGAGCCAGGATACCGAAAACTACAGGGGTAGAGGTAAACCCTGAAAGTTGTACCAGAAGGTAAAAAGCAAAGGTTTTGGACCAGGTTTCTCCACCTGTAAGGACAGAGACAAAAATCTGGTCACGGACACTCAGAGTGTGCTGCAAATATGAAGGAAACACTTTCGATCTCTACTCGTAGGCAGCATAAGTGATGAAATCACACCAATCATAGATGACGGAGTAGATTGTCCACCCCTGAGGCAAGACGAGATCAGCACGGCGATCGCAAGGCTTTAAACTAATAAAGCTGCGGGAGCCGAAGGACTGCCGGTAAAGCTGGTGACGATGGGCTGGCAACATCATGCAGCAGCCTATAAACACGATTTGGCTCAAGAAATGCATGCCCGATGATTGGAATCTGAGTGTTCTATGTACTGTGCTTAATTAAGGCGATCCAAGTGTATGTACCAACTATCGCGGCATCAGCCTTTTACCCATCGCATACAAGATCATGTGTAGTGTGTTATGTGTAAGTCTTCAGCCCATTTTAACGAACCTGATGGGACCGGCCGTGGCGTAGCGGTTAGAACACGCGACTACCATGCGGGAGATCGCAGGTTCAAACCTGGCTCCGAATGTTGTTTGACAGCAACTTCGCACTATTAAGCGTCGATTCAATCGTCGTGTCTAGTAAGAGCTTCTCAAAACAGTGACGTTCACATTCGTCGATAAATAAGTAGGTGCCGTTAGTTGTGAATCTAAAAATAGAAAGCGTGTTAATTCACAACAACGCGAGAAGCTATCCCATACCTCATTCATGGGGTGCAAAGGGAAATTAAGTTTTTTTTTTTTTAAGATGGACCTTATCAGTGGGGCTTTAGATCTAGTAAATCCACGACCGACCAAATATTCACACTATGACCTGTAGAAGACCCAAGAAATGCAGATCGACATCTTCCATCTGCTCACCGAAAAAAAATAATTTCCCTTTATACCCCATGAAGCTATGGGATAACTCCTTGCCTTTTTGTGAATTAACCCGCTTTCTATTTAGATTCACAATAAACTGAACCTACGTGTTTATCGACGAATGCGAACGTCACTGTTTGTGAAACTATTACTAGACATGCCGATTGACTCGCAACTATACTGCGAAGTTGCTGTGTACAACATCGAGGGGGCTGGCAATGAAAGAAAAATGTATATGATTGGAGCCGGTCGTAATGGATATTTACTGCAGCCTTCCGCATGAATGGTACCGTCTATAATAAAAGTCACATGCTGCTCGCATATGCCGATGATATAGATATAATTGGCCGTGGATTACGTGATGTTACTGCGGCCTTTTCGAGCATTTTTATTTGTTTCAACGAACACAGAGTCCACTTCACACTGGGACGCTGCGTGAACTTTGACAACTATAAATTGCAAGTGGTTGCTGACTGTGGCTTCCTTGACTCCGCCATATATAAAAATTATAACGTCAGCCTGGAAATCAAGAGACAAGTATTGATCGCAACCCGCTGCTACTAAGCAAGCGAATTAATGACAAAGCGCTCTCTCGAAAAACAAAGATCCAACTCTACCAAACTCTGATGCTACGTGTCTCGCTCTTTATGGCAGTATCCTTGGTAATGACACAAGCGGATCTATCTGGGATTCTTCGAGAGAGAAATACTTCACAAAATATTTGGACCCATCATCGTTAATGGCGAGTATCGTCGTCGAATGAACTAGGAGCTATATGATCTGTAAAACGACATCGACGTGATCAAGCGCGTTGAAATAGACGGAAAGCACTGGCTTTACGAATGGATGAAGATGTTCCATTTCCAAAAGTCTTCGTCAACTGAATGGGCGGCTTAGAAGGAGGTGACCAAAACTTCGTTGGATGGACCAGGTGAAAGAGCTGTTATCTACATTTGGTGTGACTAACTATCTACGAAATATAAGACCGAAGCGTTTGGAATTCTTTTCTACGTGCGGCTACAAATAAATGAATTTCTGTTGCTGGTGCCCATTTAGAAGAAGAAGAAGTCAAAGCCCCATACCTTAATGACACTCAATGACGAGGTTCACAAACCGTGCACAATAACCCAGCGGTAAAAATACCCATTACTTAATCGCTGTTGTCAACTATATTTAATAGCAATCAGTGATGATCCTCTCGCTTATATCCCCTCTTGTATTTAGCATAGGAGTGTCACAGGCCGTTTAATCGGTGCGCTCTCGCTTACAAAGTAAGCGACAATGTCAGTAAGTGCCATTTCAGTTTCAATTATGTTATAAGTTCTAAGCAAGCTTGATAACACCCTTGATTACAAAGTAAGTGACGATGTCAATAGATGTCATTTTAATCAGAGGATTATTGAATAGGTACTTTGTTTCCTTTACCGCTGGGGCTCTTAGAATCGCTACCGAATGCCTCTCAATGACAAATGAAAGGATCTTCTCCCCAGGGGTAAATGAAACGAAGTACCTATTTAGTAATCCATGACATCAGTATGACATTGTAAGCGAGTGATCTAAGTACTTAGAATGCCACGCGTGTGTAATGTATAAAATATCGTCCACTCATTTCAACTCCGATTGAAATGCCACCTACTGACATCGTCACTTACTTCGTAATCAAGCGTTTTATCAAGCTCGCTTAAAAACTACACTTTTAACGTAATTGCAACTAAAATTACACTTACTGACGTCGTCGCTTACTTTGTAAGCAAGAGCGCACCGATTACAAGGCCTATGACACTATTTTGCTAAATTGAAGGGGGAATATAAGCGAGAGAATCATCATTGATTGAAACTAAATATAGATCACATCAGCTATTAAGGTATTGTTTTTTTTTACCGCTGTGTCCATGAGGCGACCAGTGCTTCTTCTTTATAAAAAACTCTAAGTCTAAAAAGTAAACAATGTTCCATAAAACTTAATTTTTCATCACATATATATTAATTTTTTAAGTTTATCTCACTTTTGTTATTAAATCTTATTAATTACATATTAATTCTTTGTTTATCCCTCCTTTCTCATTTCAGGTTAGTTCCTTCATCTGCATTGCTAATAGTAAGTATTGCAAATTTAACTAAACTCTTTAGACATAGCACAAAAATATTAATTCATAAAAATTACCTTAATTTCCCTTATTGTGCTGCTATAGAACTTAACCAATTAACCAAATTCATGCTTTCATGCTTAACCGGCAAAACAAAAAAAAACCTTAAATCTTACGCTTATCAATCACACCGCCACAAGAATAATAAGACTATAAAGTAAATGCGCCATCGTCTTTGAACTTAAGATATCGATAGTTTTGTGAAGGCGCACACCACCAATCATCATTCCAATCAAATAAAAAATTGACCGCCAGCGACAAAGGCAATAACGGCAACGATGACGGCGACGACGACGACGTCACTATCAAAATAAACAAATTAATAATGAAAATACAATTAAAAATCGGCCACAATAAGAACAACAATGCCATCGAATCTCGCACTGACACCGACTGTGTCACCCAAAACTGAACCACTACGGTTCCACGACTAAATCGAATAATCAACATACACAAAGGAAATGAGGAGCCATAGCACTCAAGATCCAAAGATCAGATAATGATAAAGAGCCAACCGCCACACATATGAATGTGTTGCGACTGAGCTGAGCTGTGGCGGTGGCGGTAAAAGAAATCGCTTTCCTTTTTTTCTCCTCCGCTCGAGAACAAATAAGACAGAGAAAACTAAAATTTTTGGACGATAGTAAGAAATTAATATTAATGTGTTTACTCACCCGCCACTTCGTCATCCACCCTATGACTACGTCTGGCTGCTTGGTTGGCTGGCTGTTTGGCAATGTCAATGAAACTCGCGAAATTTTTATCTTATGAACACACATGACTCACACAAATTATATATGTGGCTCCATACTGGGTGTAATGTCTAAATGAATAACTTTAATATTCTAAAGATTCGAAATTGATTTGATTGTTATTTTCAGATGGCAAGCAAATTGTCAGAACTCTTAGTAGTCCATATAACAAATTTTTCAAGTATGCAATTGCGTAATTAGACTGCACTCTAACCCAAAATCAATTTAGCAACAAGAAAATAATACCTTCTCGAAATTCTCATGTTTAGTATTTGGACTTTCCACCTACAAAATTAAGGTTTTTTTTGACAAGTGTGCACTGATTTACAAAAGATAAATAAAGATAAAGTCTCGAGGAAAGCGACAAAAAATGAGGGGGATACTCGGATTCAGGAGTTTGTTTTACGTAAGAATAAACTGTTTTCTCGGGGACGTCCCTACATTTGCTCCACGGCATTTGGGTAAGAGATAAGCCAAGTGTCTTCTTCTGGTTTTAGTAGAAAAATTACCAATTGTATTCCAGTGTATCCTCCCATATTGGAGGATCGCAAATTACTGTTCAAAACCACAAATTTCTCAGCATAGTCTTCGGTAACATTCTTACCTTCTCCAAGCACGCCACTTACATCAGTCATAAGGTAAATACCCGAATGAGGACCTAAAAGCCTTTACTGGCACATCATGGAGCAAAGACACGGAGGCCCTTCTTATGACATTGTTATGCTTATCTATGCAACCCCAGTTTGAACCCCTTTCCTTTCCATTTTACATAAGAATCATCGTCGATACCAATTTACTTGCCGCATACCACAGATTTTTTCCATCAATCTCAGCAGCACGTTGAATTAATTGAGGAGATCATACATATGAATCAGCAGGACGACGCCGATTTTCATGCCGAGCAGGGTTGTTTTTTCTTCTTCTACTTATTTGCCGGATATCATCATTCATTCATTGATATCATATTCAGGAGATTATTTTACAAACATGTTTGTCACACTTAAGTAACAACACCTTAATATGCACCACTCAATGAAGTTCTGCCTCCACCTCCTGGAGTTTATTGTCGATGATTTTCGAGCTTGAGCGTTTTCAGCCATTCACACAACATTTCCCAGCCAGCGCATTCGGTGTATTAAGACATGCTTGACCCGTCGATGTCGTTATGCAGCTAATTGAACTCCCGATGCACACGATGACTTTACTCTCCGTTTACGATGATGGGTCCAAATATTTAGCGAAGTATTTTTCTCTCGAAGACTTCCATAACGGATACATCTGATTTTATCATTATCCAGGATTCTACTCTGTAGAGCAAGAAAGGTAGCATCAAGAGAGGATTTTGTCATTAAATCGCTTCCGTAGCGCATATTAGTAGCGGTTGGCGAGCAATACTCGTCTCTTGATTGCCAGGCTGACATATTTTTTTTGTTTTATGCCGATCCAATACCTCTTCAATGTTACAGTTGTCCAAAGTTTATGCAATATTCCAAACGCGTTCACATTTTTGTTTGTTGACACAAATAACTTGATTTTGTCACCATTTATCACCAGACCCACTTTTGTCGACTGCTTGTCAATGCTTGAAAAGGTCGCAGTAACATCCCGCATTCTTCAGCCAATGATATCTATATACCTTTTGATAGAACTTTCGGGCTTCACCTCTATCCCTGTAATTTTCGATATCCTGGCTCTCTCTTTTCTTCCACACACGCTTTTTCCGCCTGAAGAGGCGTTCATCTTCCTCGTCTTTTCAATATAACGCTCCGTCACTGCACGCGTCGCCTTAGTGGGAATAGACATTGGCTATATCGGTGTTAT